>NC_051165.1:137004798-137373547 GCF_013339725.1 Rhipicephalus microplus
TCTCGTCCTATCTCGCGCTGTTTTTTTTTAATGCCACGCGGTAGTCTAGTGGTTAAGGTATACTCGGCTGCTGACCCGCAGGTCGCGGGTTCGAATCCCGGCTGCAGCAACTGCATTTCCGATGGAAGCGGAAATGCTGTAGGCCCGTGTGCTCAGATTCGGGCGCACGTTAAAGAACCCCAGGTGGTCGAAATTTTCGGAGCCCTCCACTACGGCTTCTCTCGTAATCATGGTGGTTTTGCGACGTTAAACCCCACATAAATGCTTGCGCTGTTGTCAGATATATAGTGTACCAGCACCTTGCTCTAAGGTTCGCACTCTTGAGATAAATGTTTTATTCACATCGTCTGGTAAGGTCGTATACAGGTGGGCGTGGTATACGGCATACCTGTTTGCGTGGCTTCTGCGTCAACACTGTAACGCCGCGCTTATGCAAAGCAGGTAGAAAAGGAAAAAAAAAAATGAGATAAGCGTTCTGGCCGAATCCGGCGGAAAAGGCGTGGTGTCTAGGGCGAGCGATGGCGGTGAAGGACCGCAGCCGTGTATGTATATATATATATATATATATGTATATATATATATATATATATATATATGTATATATATATATATATATATATATATATATATATATATATATATATATATATATATATATATATGTATATATATATATATATATATATATATATATATATATATACACACACACACTATATCGGCTCCCCGCCCTTTTACTTCGTGCAGGCATTTCTCTCCATTTGCTGTTTAGCTCCCACGCACACGCGAGTCTCCCACCAACGGTGCGACGGATATCTTTTCCCACTTTTGTGCTTGTTCCGCGGGGTTTGTTGCGTGCTGTTTTTTTTACCTGCTCGTGCGTTCTTATGAATACGGCGTGGCGTCTGCAGCCGCGAAGGCGGTTCTTGGGTTGGGCCGGGCTGCCCTATGCGATGTATTATTCTCCGGGTCAAGGTTCGACTAGGTTGAACCCACGCGTTCCCGTTTCGTGTACTTCTTCTGCTGTCGTGTATGCCATGCAGTGAGGCGGAGGAGACTTTTCGGTCATCGTTGTGTTTATCATTTATTAGTTGTTTTGCCCCCTTCTAAGAGGCGGCCACTGGGTTTTATCATGCAAGTCGCAAGGTGCATTCGGCACCGTTGGCACCGTCGTTGACGGGCTGCCACACGCTGTCGGCTCCCATATTATACCCCGATCTATGTATGGTGTACCGTTGTTCAACGTTGATTGCGCTGCTGGCATTCTTTCGAATCACCCTGTGCGAACAACCACATCAGTCCCCCGCCGCGGTGGTCTAGTGGCTAAGGTACTCGGCTGCTAACCCGTAGGTCGCGGGCTCGAACCCCGGCTGCAGCGGCTGCATTTCCGATGGAGGCGGAAGTGTTGTAGGCCCGTGTGCTCAGATGTGGGTGCACGTTGAAGAACCCTAGGTGGTCGAAATTTCCGGAGCCCTCCACTACGGCGTCTCTCATAATCATATGGTGGTTTTGGGATGTTAAACCTCACAAATCAATCAAATCAACCACTCCAGGGTTGAATGCGCACCACCTGTCCTGTAGTCTCTCTCTCGTCCTCGTCTCGCCATCTGTATACCGCAACCAGAAACCGTCAGCAACCACAAACTAGCCCTATTGTCGTGACATTCCAAGACACACGCACTGATGTGAATTAGTCAAAGTAACGTCAAGCTTTTTGGCATTCCCGTGAGGTTCTTCTAATGATGCACGTGGAACCATGGCCTCGTTGTAACAAAGTGGCGTTCTGTAGCGTTGACGAGGTTGAACATCTGTCGTACCACACGGCTCATTAAGACGACTCGTTGCGGCACACACATCTCTGAAGACGCATTGGCCGCATGCATATTTTAATAGCTCATTCTTTGTAATCGCACTTTCTCTCTCGCTGTCGCTTCGCCAGCTTTCCTTTATTTATCGTTGTTGCTTCAACTATAACACGCAGCCACATCACGGGTCGTGCCTTCAAAGGCATTCTGCATGTACGCATGCGCGCATATTCCTCTCTCACTCGCTTTGTTCCTATCCTGCGTATCTGTACACGCTCTGTCGCAACATCCATTAAAGACCGTGAGATTTCGGCGAACAACTTGCACCTATATAGCTCCATCCGATTCGTCGTGCGTCGGTTTCCAAGTGGTCATGCTTGTAAAGAGAGGCACTTACACTTATCTCCCTAATCTGTGCATCCATTAGTATAGAGGATTGCGTGGCCGTGGAGAAAGCCTCGGCGTGCCATGGCTTAAGAACCCCACTAATGGTCCCCCCCATACACTCTCGAAGCGATTTAGATGCCACCTTTATTTTGCACGAGGCTGGCATTTTTAATGAACCGAGAAAGCATTATGGAGTATGTGTAGCCTACGAGCATATGTGTGCGCATATATTCTCATCGTTATACTTGCGTACGTGGATAGATAGTCGTGAGTGCGTGGGCCGAAATTCGCCGAAGTTCATATAAAGGACTGTTGTTTCGTTTCAACGTCGACCTTTCTTAGTATTTTTTTTTCTTTATTGATCGGCCGTGAGATAGCGTTTGTAACGCTGTATATAAAATAAGCGTTATCGTTTTGTGTACTTTCGTCGGAAATGTTTTGGGAAAAAACAACCGCGGATACACTTGCTCTTATCTCTATGGTGTCCCCATGTCATAACTCCGTGGTATCGGTTTGATCGCTAGGAGCTCTCGGCTTGTGTTTAGTAGCAGCCAGGATTGGGTGAACACGTAGAATGCGCCTCTCTTACTTTTATCAGCTTCTCTGGTTGTGTCTATATAGTTCATCCGAAGGGGCATGAACGCACTATGTTCTATTTTACCGCCTCGACCTTTCGTTCTTGAAAACTGGTTCCTCGATGTACTACATCGCACATCGGCGCAAGACGAGCGTATACGAAATCGATTGAGGAGGCGCTGCACGACGCTTTTTGGCTGTCGTTCTAATCGAGAACTGCGTGAAGCGCCTGCGAATAGCCTTTTCTGTCTTTCTTCCTTTTTTCTTTAGATTTGTCGCTACTTCCCGTTGGGTTTGTGGTCTGATACACGTCGTAAGCTGAAATAATAATTTAAAGAAAACGAAGTCAAGGAGAAAGTACAAAGTGAAGCTGCGCGCTGGTTAACAAAAAAAAAAAAAACGTGTATGTAGTGAACTCGTCTTTAAATTTGCGCCTATTTGTTTCAGCCTCACAAACAGGAAAGAATCTATTTACGCATTGCTCTTGTACCGGCCAAATACTTTTCGTCCTGCGTCTAGATTTGTTGATTGAATTCGAAATCCTCATTAATGCTCCTTGCATGAAAATAAGTTCGTTCATATCAATGCCCACTTTACCGGTAAGTCGTTGCTCCGTGAGTTCGCTTTTGTTCTGTGCAAAACCCCGTTCACGTGGAGCGGGGAGGGTTCTATCGTTCATATAAGTGTGCTATAGTGAGGAAGAAACTATATAGTTGCAATCTCGGAGCTGCTGTCGGCGATTTCAGAGATGACGACGCCACTGCACAGCGAAATTAGAGGTCGCGCCTGTACCTAATGCTTAATCTTAAATGTCTTCTGGGAAGCTTTTACAACACATTTTGCAAGTGTTTCCCGCCGCGGTGGTCTAGTGGCTGAGGTACTCGGCTGCTGACCCGCAGGTCGCGGAATCGAATCCCGGCTGCAGCGGCTGCGTTTCCGTTGGAGGCGGAAATGCTGTAGGTCCGTGTACTCAGATTTGGGTGCACGTTAAAGAACCCCAAGTGGTAAAAATTTCCGCAGCCCTCCACTACGGCGTCTCTCACTATCATATTGTAGCGAAACGTCGGGGTTGTTCAAGTTAGGCGCATCGGACAACCATGGAGACGAATAAGCGTGGGTGAAACTCCGCGGAGGCAATCGATGAGACGTCAAGACGATGATTTCGGGGAGCACTCATTGGGGGTTTATTTAGCTAACACAACTTATATTTACAAAATGCACTGGGTCACAAAGACAAAACATAGAAAATGGTGGCATACCCCTCGGCCGGCATGGCCTGGTCTCCGGTGGTGGGATCCGCCGTTTCCCCCGACTCCGCTCCGCTCACTCTTCACATTCAAACATCCTCTTTTTAACCCTTGGTCGCACAAAGAGTCTTCACAAAAACCAATCACATGTTGGGACTCGCAGCATCTCAACCAATCACAGAAACACTTTCATAAAAGGCACTACATTTGTAAAAACCTCCTTACCAAAATGAAAACACGCAAAGGGAAAGGTCCTCCGCACGTGACACTCTCTCCCATACCAAGCCGTGCTGCCTCCTTCGGCCGACTACCGTCGGCGGCCGTTCCCACGCTCGGGCCCCGTAAGTTCTTTCGTTAATTGTTGCTTTCTAGAAGCTTCTTTAAGAGCGATGGGTGCATTATTGCTTACCAGGTGTACATGCGACAGCGAGGCGCCCCGACATCCTAACAAGAGCGCGGGGGAATATGGTCGTTTGCCGGCCGCCACTATGTCTCGGTCAGGCTAAGTGGTCGCGTCCCCATGTCATTCTCAATGACACGCGTGCCTGTTCACAATGGCTTAGACTCGGACGGTGGCGCCGGACCGGCCTCTTGCTAGACGCTTTTCTGGGTAAGCTTTCCCCTTCGAATCCCGAACGGGGGCGACCTTGACTGCTCCGTTTTTAAGCCGTAAATGCAGCGTGTAGGCTCCTGTCCCAGGCTGGAAAACACGATTTACCCCACATTCCATTAAAGTCAAAAGCCGAAGCTCTGTAATGGCCAGAGAAACAAACCCAAAGGTAGAAGAGTACAAAGAAAGACTTAAAAAAGAAGCAGAGGAGTTGGTATTGCACAAATTTCCTGAGAAGATACGGAAGCTGGAAACCTTGCTCTCGCGACAATATGGTGGTTTGGGAACGTTAAACCCCACATATCAATCAATCAATTTTGCAAGTGTTGTGCGGACGGTTCGCGAAATGTATGCAAAAAAGGACCCATTCCTGTGACGCTGATCTACTGTCGCGATGTTATGTATACCGTTAGAAGATGCATGGCTACTCTAAAAATTAACAGCGACCTCGAATTACGATTTTTGTTGCCATTGAATCGTTTTACGTAGGTTTTGATTGAAGTATATGTGGCGTTATTTTTTTTCCTAGAAAAGCCAAGTGCACGTTAAGTGAAACAGAACGGTGCAACTTTTTTTTGTACTGACAATAAGCCGGGCCTATTCCAGCATTTTTTTCGCTAGTGTGCTAATTTCACCGAAAGCACTTAAAGCCTATATATTAGGGCTAAAATTTATAGCATCACTTCTTTTTCAAGGTGCTCATTGATTGATATGTGGGGTTTAACGTCCCAAAACCACCATATGATTATGAGAGACGCCGTAGTGGAGGGCTCCGGAAATTTCGACCACCCGGGGTTTTTTAACGTGCACCCAAATCTGAGCACACGGGCCTACAACATTTCCGCCTCCATCGGAAATGCAGCCGCCGCAGCCGGGATTCGAACCCGCGCACTGCGGGTTTCAAGGTGCTCAATGGCCTCATTTCCGTGGTCTTCCATTTCAAATATACCGCCGTGGCGCGAAAAAAGGATGTATGATACTGTAGCGCGAAACTCAAAAATAAACACTAACAAGATATACGCAGGAGCAGGAAAGTCGGCATCTGTTTTTTTTCCGTTCGACTTTCGCCGTACAATATCTTGCCATTCAGTACACTTGCCCATCTAGCTCAATGAAAAGCAATATGCATGTAAGGGATTGAAAGCACAATAAGAGAGCAAATATAGCTTATAGATGAAAGAGATTGATTTAATGGATCTGGCTCAGTTTGGTTCAAACAGGTGCTTGATTTGGCTAGCTCTCGGTTCGAAACTGCTTTTTAGAGGCCATGTTACAATCAGAGGTAGCCCAGCGTTGATTACAAACGTTTTGAATGTGAAATACACTTAGGCGAACATTAAGTTCCGACAAGATTTAGTTTCGTTTTCAGTATAAAGCTCCGCATACTTACATTGTCATAGTAGTTTAGATAGATTTGTTGTTTTACAGCGAAAACTGTGTTTTTAGATCACAACTCGGGTTACGTGCGGTTGTCCGCCACCGCTGGTATCCATAACCACAACGTGTGAAATTAGGAAAAAATAAACCTAGTGCCAATGACACAGTGGGGCTCGAGCCCGGGTCCGCTGGGTGCTAGCTCAGTAATCTACCACTGAGCCACGACTGTGCTTGGGACTTGTTGGCAAACTTGCCGTGGGCAAGCTTGATGTCGGGAAAGCAATCGCTTAAATACGACTTATAAAGCGTTCTGCAACAGCGAAAAAAAAAAAAACAGTCGTTGCACAATGCGAATAACGAGTGGGTCGTCCGATGCGCCAACCCATTACAAAAGCTTGTTCTTGTTGCCCTATTAACTGTGCCGCATACCCACTTCAGCCATAATTCCTCATCGTCGTGAGCCTCTGCATGGACAATTGGCACATAATTCCTTGGAAGTGTTCAGCGCGGATACCACGCTTCTCAGAAGAATGACGAAAAATAGCATAGCGAATGCTGACCTACTACCTAAAAAATTGCTAATAAAGTGGGTATAAAGCAAGTGCGCCTGCAATAGTTACCCAATGAGTGTCTCGAAAAGGCTCTGAAAGGCCGCTCTTCTATCTTTCGCTTTGAGTGTGCTGCGCCTTCCGCGCATGCAGGCCCGGCGTTTTTTTGCTTTCGGTACGTGTCCCTTCGGAAACCTTTTTCGTAGGCGGCGCTTGACATGTCTTCGATGAGTGATCGCGGCGTTTGCCGTTTTCCGGCTCCGCGGTGTGCCAGCCTGACAGCGTATATCGTGCACTTGTTTCAGGCGCGAGCCTCCTTGTGCTGGCAGAAATACGAGCCTTTTGTCTCGCAAGCGGCAGCGCGAGACGGCTCGTTTCACAATGCGCGATTTATACGAGAAGAGCGCGCGAAAGCAAGTTTGCGCACCGCATTCCTATTCTGTGCCGTGGTCGGCTGCTCGGTGGGGACATTTTTCGCAGCGTGCCGCTCGCGAGCCAAGAGCCAGCCATGTTTGGCGGGACACACCGTTTAGCGTAGGCACTCCGAGCAGTGCCGCGGTGAGTCACCCGCACGCAACGCAGCGTCGCTCGGTGCGTCTCGCGGAGAACCCCGCTGGCGTACACTTACACTGAGACCCCACTGGCGTACGCCAGTGGGGTCTCAGTGTAAGTACGCCAGTGTAGTCTCAGTGTAAGTACGCCAGTGTAGTCTCCGTGAGACCCCACTGGCTTACACTTGTGTGCTTTGGTCGGGCCCGCGTACGTTTTTTAATTGTGCGAGATGATTTTATAATTAGAGCTCGTTCATATGGCCACTCGAAGGTGGCTACGCCTATTGAGAGGAACGTATATTAGAGGTTTTTAGCAAGCTACGGAAACACGTTACGGAAAAGCGGCTGCACGGAACTGGCTGACGAGTGCGCATGCGCGACCACAATGTCGCGCATATATGGACTAGGAAAACGAAGACAGGTGAACGTGATTGCCGTCCCGAGGTGGAAAGACGGCAGGTGGTGAAGTGCAAATTTCAAGCTAGCCGGCAGCGCCTGAGCTCAGCTTCACGACCGAAGGAAGGCAGGGGTGCGTTTATTCAGCCTTAACGGTATTCCTATACAATGTTATGCCAGCGAGTCCTCGTCAAACGTCCGTGCCTCTGAAAAAGGCAATCTGGGTCAAGGCCAGCCCGCAGTCTGCCTGGCGCGAACGGCGTAAACACGCGCGGCGCGTCTCTGGCCCACGTGCATTGAATCAGCAGCGCACGTGACAGCGAGCCGGCGTCCTCGTGTCTGGGGGTCTGACGCATTGCGCGGCGACCCCATTGGAGGAATCTGCCCTGACGACCAGCGGCGCTTCTGATTGGACATTTTGGTTGGACCCGGTGCAAATAAAAGAAGCCCTGCGGCGCGTCGCGATCGGCGGTCCTAGGAGAGAGGAGTCCCCGTGTCGGAGAGCCGACATGTGTGTGAGTCGGCGGTCTTAGGCGAAAAGCTGACCTATGTGTTAGAGAGGAGAGCTCGGCTCTTCGAGTCTCTGTCGGCCCCAGTGCCGAAATTGTAACGCCTCTGTATATATGCTGTACATAAACCTTGTTTAACTCACCGTCGTCTCGTCCGCTCGTCTTATCAGCTCTGCGCAGAAGCAGTCGCGAGCTGAGAAACATACGCTACCAAACGGCTGGTGACCTTCCCGGCGGAGTTGAAAGCAGTGGCGCCCTCGGGACCGTGTTGGCGTCGCCGTCTTTCGCAACAGTGGAGGTCAGCGGTGGGATTTCGGAGGTGGCTTCGCAACAGTGGTGGCAGCGGTGGGATCCACGGAGGCAGATTCGCAACAACAAGCAGTGGCGTATATATGGAGAGGGTGGTACACCGGACCCGTGCCCTGCCCCCCTCCTTCGAAATTTTGCGGTGTAGCGCAAAGTGACCATTTCCCTGCCCTGCTCCGCCTCCAGATCAAAGAAGTGCCCCCCCCCCCTTTAGAATAAAATTTCTGCTTACGCCCATCTCTACGAGTGTATTTAGGGTGAAAACGTGTTGTTGGAATGCAGCACATTCATATTTGGTTTTATGTTGCTTTTTTAATGTGAATCTCAAAATACTGAGGCCTGCATCACACTGAGTAGTCGTACGAAAATGCTGTGGTCTACCAACCAATTTCACTTAAAACAGGAGTATACTGACAACAGCGCAACAAGGAACAAGGGACAAGGAATACGAAGAAACACTCTGCAGACGAGTACAAGTACCACCGGTATAATGGACCACCCATACCTGCCCAGAGATTAACTCTCTCAAAACAAGAGGTTGCGTTTATTGGAATAAATCGTGTGATTGGTACAAATGACTAATTATTAGCTATGTATATACCGTGAGGTCTGGCTTGATGAGTGAGATGCCCATCACGGCATGCTTTGTGCAAGGCTGTGGCGTGGTGCTGCTGAGCTCAGCGTGGCGTGTTTCGTTTGCGGTTCCGGTGGCCACATTTTATTTGAGGATAAGACAGGAAGAAGATGTGACACAAAATCACTCTTGACGTTAGATATATTTAGGCGCGCAATATGTAACACCGGGTGATCAAATTTAGTCCAGAGTCCACCGCTACGACGTTTCTTGCGATTATGACTTTGTTTTGGCGCTTTGTGATTCATATTGAATTATTCCGTTTGGTGCAAAGGACGTGTATGTTGTGCTCGGGACGTACAACCTTGAGGGAATATCGGAACAAAGGGGCTCGGCTTTTTGATAGCCCCTAGAGCTTGAAGCCATCAGATAATGAAGCTAATACAAGTACGCGAAAAATGGTTCGTTACTTTAAACGGAATTAGAAAAAAAGTCATTACGAGGAGGGGATGTGAAATTGGGGGAAAACGCGATTCCTTCGAGCCCAAGCCAGATCAGCACCTTCTGCACCGTGCTTTCGCATTTCGCACGTTGCCCCTTGGCTAACCACCAAAATACCGTATTTACCCACTTCCAACGTGCCCTATTCTTACGGGAAAGATTGACCTCAAAACCACCTGCGCGTTAGATTAGGTTACAGACATTTAAACCGCCTTATAGCTCTCTCTCTCTCTCTCTCTCTCTCTCTCTCTCTCTCTATATATATATATATATATATATATATATATATATGGTCATGTGTGTCAGGTGCGCGTTAGAAATAGGGGTGCGCTGAAATGGGGTAATACGGTACATTCATATCCCGTCGTTTTATGTTATGTTTTTATTTTCCGTAGTATACGTGTTATTCTTAGCCAGCGCCACTTATTGTCGTCACTGGCCTACAAATTTTCTTCCTGCTGAGTAACATTACAAAATGACTCGCTTCACGCGACGCCTATATAGCGTCTCCTGCGCTAAAACCCTTTTGTTTCTTTTCGTTGCGACCATTCGAAGAGCACAAGTGTCCGTCTGCAGGTGGCATGCTCACGGCATTGCGCGTGACCGTTGTCATCGATTGCGCCGCGGTGAGCCTTTGGATCATGCACGTCCTATGTCACTGAACTGAGTTTTCCCGCGCGTATAGGTGAAGCGCTATGTGAGTGAAGTTACATTGGCTGTACATCGCTTGTAACGTGCATGTAGATACTCTTGTTTACCTGCAGGTACGACACTGTTACTCGGAGCTGTAGTGGTTAATGTGTCATGTATGGTTTGTTTATACGGCTTCAGAAATAAACTGCTCGGATTGTGCCTGATAGTGAATAGATACTTCTCGCTTTATATTTGATTCGTACACAGGTGAGCACACTTGTCTAGAACGGTGATGGAACTGCACTCTGTGGCACTTGGCAGCGTGCATACCGATATGAAATTTAGCTGGGTGTAGCTAGCGTACGCATATATAATATATATATATATATATATATATATATATATATATATATATATATATATATATATATATATATATATATATATACATATATATATATTTAATGAGGTCTAACAGTCTATAATGCTAAGGAATGTATAAGGGAAGTTATTAGAACCAATGTGAAGTAAATAAGAAGAAAGAAAAGTGGGTGAAAGAACTTGCCGTGAGCAGGAATCGAACCATCGAACCTACGACCTCCGAATAACGCGTTCGATGCTTTCAGAGGTCGCAGGTTCGATTCCTGCTCACGGCAAGTTATTTATCCGCCCACTTTTCTTATTTACTTTACACTGGTTCTAATAACGTCCCCTATACATTCCTTGGCATTATTATCTGTTAGATCTCATTAGTATTGTGTCGAAACACTAAAAAAAACGAGCCCATATATATATATATATATATATATATATATATATATATATATATATATATATATATATATATATATATGGAAAGAAGTGCATACTTAAGGGCTTTGTTTTTTTACACAATAATAATGAGATTGTGATATAAATGTGAAGAAATAAAAGTGGGTGAAAAAATAACTTGCCGTGGGCAGGAACCGAACCTGCGACCTTCGTATAACGCGATCGATGCTCTACCACTGAGCTACCGTGGCGGCTATCCTCCTAACCACATTATTAGGTATATAAGGGAATTTAAACGGTGGAGTGTCAGTCAGTATCATCTGCAGCCATGGCGGCTACACGGAAAAACGAGCCCTTAAGTATACACTTTTTTCCCTTATTCATTAACGAGGGTCTCGTACTGGCAGAGTTGGTACCTTAGGTTGTATACAAGTGACTATTGTTCAGCGACCAGCTCGTAATTAGTTCACGTGCTACGTGCGTGACGCCACACAGGTTCATAAAGAGAGTATCACACTCATATATATATATATATATATATATATATATATATATATATATATATATATATATATATATATATATATATATATATATATTAGTCTGAAACAATTAAACCAGGTGTAATATGCAAATGTCAGTGCAGTCATGGAGAGCGGCGCCATTCTGCATTCTAGAGAAGGCAAGTGAGATGACTTCTGTATACACCTGAAAATTCAGGCAGCTTCGTACTATTGCGGTGCCCAGCCTGATGGCAGTGCGGAGCTGGGCAGCCTTCTTTGTTTGTCTTCGGTTTTTCTCTCTCTTTCCTCCTCCTCTCGTTGTTCACTTTTCCAGTGTTCTTTTTTCTTCCTGTTTTCTAGTTTATTTCTGCTTACTGTTAGTTTTGTTGCAATTTTTTTTTTCATCTCTTTGAATTTCTCGCCTGCTTGCTTGTCCTGGCCCTTGAAATGCTTCGAACTCAATATGACATGAGTGGCTACGGAAGGAAGTCGTAGACCACGATTTTTAGAGCAGGACTATATATACTATACACGTTAATGCATTTAAAGTTGGTCTGCAGACAGTGCTCGTCGCTTTGAGCCCTGCACTGTGGTTTGTGTTCATTTGTTCGCCGCGGCGGCACTTCTATAAGAACGGAAGGAAGTCGGCGCAGCGCGGAGTGTCCGTTTCTCTCTTCCGGGTCTTTGTTTCCGGTCCGCGAGCGACGGCTCGTTACGCGTATGATGCATATATATACGTGCGCGCTTGCACGCGATGAGCACTGCCCAGCGTAGCTGTCCGCCTCTGACGTTCTTGCTAGCTAGGCCCGCTCGTTTCGGGCTGGGATCGCCTTTGTTTTCTTCTCGCTATAAATATAACGAGTGAACCGCTGCTGCCGCTGCGTGACCCCATTTGTTACCTACCTTAATTCTTTAATGTGTCGACCTGTGACCGCAGGTGTGACCGGAACACGCAAATAGCTCGCCTAATAATAATAATAAAGAAAAGACGGCTATGAAAAGAAACGTGGCACGTATTTGCAAAGAGGAAATATTGATCGTTGATGTTCTCAAGTGCACTAGCTCGCTTTCTTGATAATAACAGTTGTTAAGGTTTAACGTCCCAAAACCACCGTGTCATTATGAGACACATCGTAGTGGAGAGCTCCGGAAACTTCGACCACCTGGGGTTCTTTAATGTGCACCTAAACCTAAGGACATGGACATCAAGCATTTGCGCCTCCATTGAAAATGCGGCCGCGTGGTCGGGATTCGATCCCGCGACCTGCGGGTCAGCAGCCGAGTGCCTTCCACTATAGACCACCGTGGCGGGTAACTCGCTTTAGTGCTTCCGATTTCGATATCAAGCGCTAGTAAAAAGAGTTTTTTTTTTGTAATTAAGGCAATTCTCCTGTGTGAGGACGATCGATGACATTATACATTAAATATATTAAATAGCTTTAAATGTATTTATGCAAAAGAGACCTCACAGACTCAGTCTAAGCGGGTTGAATTTTCCCAACTCCGCACAAAGACGTCAAAGGATGCAAAGCAGTGGCCCTATATGCCAACTACAAACAAAAACTTGGCCCAATCCGCTTCATCTCAAACGGATATTCCCGGATCTGCAAACGTACTCCACGCAAACGGGGAACAGCTAGACGACATATGCTGTAGATTAACGTCAAGCCCAATCTACAGAAACCAGTCAAATCCTGGGGCCGTCTCGTGGAGGGTAACCGCTGCGCTGCGCAGCCCGGCGACCAAATCTGGGCCGCCCAACTTGCCCGCGAGGTGGCGTTGAGGCAAGATCTCTGACGTCTCGTCGCGTGAGACCTGATCCTGGGTTTCTCAAACGTGCAGGACCTCACAATAAAGTTAGTTTCATCCGTTCATACATCAATCTACTATCGGTCGCGTTCATACTAAAAATGTGGATCATGTGTATGTCTGAATGACCGTTTTCATTCTCTTTCTGTTTTATCGCGTGTCGAATATATGTAGGTGGGTGTCGTACTCGCGTGAATGAATATCCAATTTATTGTCGATGCTTGTGTGATTATTGCGTGCCATATCGAAGAAGTTATAAATCCGTACCAACTCGTCCAGTTGTCAGTTTCGCGTGACTTCCTTATCTAATTTAGTGCACTGTACTGACAAACCCAAGCGCTAAGAACGTATCTCAACGAGCCCCCTTTCCTTTTTTGCGTGCGCAGTCGTCGTCTTCCGACGTCGTCGGGCCCTGCTGCAGCATGAGCGGCAGCGGTGGCGACGCGGCCCCCAACGCCGGGGGCGCCCCCCCACCTTCGCTGCCGGCGGCCGCCATGACGTCCTCGACCAGCTCCAACGCTGGAGGCGGCTCCTTGCGACCCCCGAGCAAGCTTCGACGTCCCACCACTCTGACAAGCACGGCGACAACGGCGGCGACCACGACGACCAACGCCACGGGTCCGTCGCCCATGAGCAGCGGTGGGTCGGGCGCCAGGACCCCGCTGTCGGCGGCCTCTTCCATGTCCGCCCTCAACGATAAGTCCGGTGAGGAGAAGGTATATTGCTTTTATCGCGATGCCAAGTGCAGTATAGTTGTTCTTACCTGTGTGCGTTACGACTGTAACTACTATACCACGCGCACAACCACTGGAAACGGGTTTTGAGGACTCTCGAAGAATGAGACAATAGGATTGGGGTGTGTTGGTATAACATGATGAAGAGTGCTTACCAGCGCAAACGACAGGACACAAGAGGGGACAGGAGCAGAGACGAGCGCTCTGTCTCGTATTTTCTCCTGTCCCCTCCTGCCCTGCCGTTTGCGCTGGTAAGCACTCTTCGAAGAATGCCTTTTGCGATCGAAAATTCGACCCATGTATAGGAGATGGAAAATGCTACCGCTATTCAACGTGGTTCGAGGCAACGATTAAAAAAATAGACAGGAAAAACTTATAATCCTATCAGTAGCGGTAAGGGACATTAAAGTGGGGATTTTTCGTAGTTTTCTTTCTAGTTAGCTTCAAGTGTGAGGATCTTTCAGAGACTCTCTTCTTGAATAGGTTCGCCGTGGTGGAGAAGTGGCTATGCTGTTCGGTTGCTGAGCCGAAATTGCAATCCAGACCGCGGCGAAATTTCGATGGAAGCGAAAAGCGAGAGGCCCCTATATACTATATGCGACGTCAGTGCGCGTTAAAGAACACCGGATAGTCGAAAATTTCTGAAACCCTCCTCGACAGAGTCTCTCGTAGTCGTATCGTGGTTTTGGAACGCAAAACCTCAGGTATATTATTAGTGGTTGGCGTAAGGCTTTCTTCCCTACTTTGTAATCCATAAACAAAACGTATCAGTGCACGTTGTGCCTCTTGTTTGAATCAAAGCATGCACTGTGCATCAACAATTTATTGCTCCAGACTTCCGTATAGACTTTGCGTTCCGTGGGGCCCTTCCTTTTCTCACCCTGAAAACGTTTATTGACATTCGGGTTCAAGCCGCGTTATTTGTGCCCGGAAACTTACCTTGCTGAAATACAGCCTCAAAGTTTAAATTTTACACGCGCCGCGTCAACGTAGCCGCGTGCAGCTTTTGGAGCGCATAGTTGTCGGTTCGCCTTGTGACAACAGGTCGAGCGGCGTGGTTGTTCTATTCGAGAACCGCGAGTCAAGTGCCAGTTATCCATATGCGAGGTTAAGGAAGTGTCACTCAACTTTTCAACCGGGCAAACGATGAGTCACGCTTTCGAGTCGCGACTGTCTGCGCAAGATGCTCCACGACATGTACCGCTTATCTGGTGCACGCTATTTAAGCTCGTGAATTTCAAATTGTACCAGAGCTCTTCTGTGCTTGAAGCACTTTAATTGCACCCTTCACCCGGAACAGCATGCGCATGTCCAATTCCCCTCCCCCGGTCGTCTTTTCTCCCCGAAAGAAAAAATAACAAATAAGGACTACTCTACGTAGAGCTAGTAGGTGTCGATGACCTCTTTAACGCCCTGTTTAACGCGCTGATAAAGAGCGAGGCTTTCGACTGGCTCGCGGTCATTGACCGTCGTCTGCGCCGCTCTAAAATTGAATGTGCCCGTGTCGCACTCGCTCATCTTACTTGTGACGCTTGTTTGTCGTGTTTTTATCACTACGCCATTGTTTAGGTAGCCTCTAATGCTAATAGCGAACCAAGTTCGTCTTGGGGAATAGCTACGCCCGAAGAATTATTGATTGTACTAAGTTCACTCGGTGTTCTTCAGCCGCCGTGGTGTACATTGGTTCTGGGCTGCCGACCCAAAAGATGTGGCTACGCCGCCGGCCGCGCTCGTCGCATTCTCGATGGTGGCGAAAATTCTCGAGGCCTCCTGTGCTGCGAGATGTCAGTGCGCCTTTAAAGAAACACCACATAATCAAAATTTCCGCAGCCTTCCACGACGGCGTTCCTCACAATCATATTGCGGTTTTGGCGCATAAAAACCCCAGAAATTATTACTATTACTCGGTGATCTTTCTCAATAAGCGTAACAAATGGCTGTTCACTCATCTTCGCTGTAGTTGTAGCCTACTTTTCCTTGACGTGAGTTAAACGGCCGGCTGGCTCGACGTGCTGAAAGACGTTTGACCGCATGCCCGCGGCACTTTTAGATGCGGAGCATCTTATACTCGCGCCTTGTAGTGCGCCGTCCGCGCCGTCCGCGCCGTCCACACCGCTTCTCGAACATTCGACAGCTGACGCGCGCGCATGCGCCGTCGCGCCGTCGCCCACTCTTCCACCATCTGTGCATCCCTTCCTCCTCTACACACCGCGCGCGCTTCACTCCTCCACCATCTGTGCACCCTTCCTCCTCTACACACCGCGTGCAGAGCATTCTACAATTCTCCTGATTCTCCAGTGGACGCGCATGTGGCGTCGCGCTTCGAGAACATTCAACAGCTGACAGTGCATGCGCCGTCGCGCTGTATATATACTCAAGGTCGGCGCTCGCTCGCTCAGTTGCCGCTCGTCGGTTGGTTTGTACGGCGCGTCGACGTCCAAGGTCGCGGTGAAATGAATTCCAACGAATCCACAAACACAATGATCGACGTCCCTTCGACCAGCGCCGCCCTTTCGCATGCGTGTGTACGTGTTCACTCATTTAACACCCCCTCCTACAACCACGTTAACCAATTTAGCCATCGACCCAAGTAAGTCGCAATTTAACACCCCATTTCACAACCACGTTAACCAATTTAGCCATCGACCCAAGTAAGTCGCACTTTAACACCCCGTTAACCAATTATATGCTCCGCATCCTCCTCAGTGTTCACCCGAGGGAAGCTGCGGGCAATTTTTTTTTCGTCTTTGTACGCTCTGTCGTTATTGCGCTGCTGCCTTAATGCGATGCATCCATAGCGAAACAGTTTAATGCTACGATAAGTTTTACTGGGAAGTCACACTATATGCACCACTGAAGGATCGCTTAAAGCTATGGTAATAGCAGATACTACGCTTTGGTGCCAAAATAGTGAAACCTTACGATAATAAAAATAAATAAACAAAAAATTAACGTCTTCCCAAAGGGAACCCTGATGGGATGCGAAGTAGCAGCGTGGCACACAGACGCGATCGGCGTTTTTGACTCGCGCCTTGTCGGTGTCGTTTGTCTTCCGCTGCCGACGCTTGCGTTCGGCTTTCCATGGCTTGCGCCTCGTTGGTGTTGCAGGCGCGGCGTCACCGTTTGCGAACGCGATCGGCTCTGCTAACGCTGGCAACGCCGACGATGGCCGGCCGGGTTAGGCCAAATCGCTTCGGCGCACGTTGCGGCGGCCGAAGGAGCTTCGCTTTCCGGCGTCCTCTCCGTCGCTGACAATCGAGCCGAAAGATTATTCACTCGATGCGCGCTCGGACGTTGCGAGTGGTGGAGAAGGTGAAGCGAGAGAGAGTTAACATGCGGTGAGTGCGTGGCAGGCGAGGGAGAGTGGCGTCACTGCGCACTGCGATGCGAAGGCGTGACCTACTTGGCACCGCCTCAATACCTGCGGACGAGGGGAGCGCGGTACGGCGCGTTGGCACGGAAACATGGACGGACAGCGTTACAGAGGCTAGTCAGAGCTGCTTCGAATCTGAAAGTAAAATGCAGCAAGACTAAATGGGTGAAGTCACCTTAATACTTCCTCACCGCCCCGACGTGACGTCATTATGACGTCACGAGACTTGTTTATTTATTAGCTGTTAGCGAACAGTATATCTTGATATGTGGGGTTTAACGTCCCAAAACCAGCATATGATTATGAGAGACGCCGTAGTGGAGGGCTCCGGAAGTTTGACCACCTGGGGTTCTTTAACGTGCGCCCAAATCTGAGCACACGGGCCTACATTTCCTCCTCCATCGGAAATGCAGCCGCCGCAGCCGGGATTTGATCCCGCGACCCGCGGGTCAACAGCCGAGTACCTTAGCCACTAGACCACCGCGGTGGGGCAGCGAACATATATCTTGCCGATATAAGACGAAAAGGGAGATTATCAAGTTCCGAAGCCGTTTACCGGTCCAAAGCAGTCAACTAATTACGAGAAATAGCCACCCTAATTTTATCTACACCCATTCATGATTTCTCATTAGTTCATTACTTTTTTGCCACTTACGAAAGTTTCCACCTGCTAAATGTCTGCATTAAATAATAATAATAATAATAATAATTAATAATGAGTGAACGGAAATTACTCAATAAAATGATGGCTGATTTTTCTCTGCAAAACTTTCCCAGTACTGTTTTTAGATTACGCTGTTAACAGAGCATGACACACCACATTTAAGCGAAGCTATGATGCCATTATCTCTAGGCTTCACACAATCAACTTACGTGGTTTTCAAATGTTATTTAAAGTTCTAGTATAAGGTTAATGAGATCGTTCCTAATTTTTCCCACTAGGCATTTTTTTGTTTCTGCCAAATTTTATGGCAGTTTTTTTTTAGATGCGGAAGCATCTTATACTTGCGCCTTGTAGTGCGCCGTCCGCACCGCTTCTCGAACATTCGACAGCTGACGCGCGCGCATGCGCCGTCGCGCCGTCGCCCACCATCTGTGCCGCGCGCGCTTCTCCTTCGAGAACATTCGACAGCTGACAGCGCATGCGCCGTCGCGCCATCGCCATCTGTGCCGCGCGCGCGCTTCTCCTTCGAGAACATTCGACAGCTGACAGCGCATGCGCCGTCGCGCTGTATATATACTCAAGGTCGGCGCTCGCTCGCTCAGTTGCCGCTCGTCGGTTGGTTTGTACGGCGCGTCGACGTCCAAGGTCGCGGTGAAATGAATTCCAACGAATCCACAAACACAATGATCGACGTCCCTTCGACCAGCGCCGCCCTTTCGCATACGTGTGTACGTGTTCACTCATTTAACACCCCCTCCTAACACCACGTTAACCAATTTAGCCATCGACCCAAGTAAGTCGCAATTTAACACCCCATTTCACAACCACGTTAACCAATTTAGCCATCGACCCAAGTAAGTCGCACTTTAACACCCCGTTAACCAATGATATGCTCTGCATCCTCCTCAGTGTTCCCCCGAGGGAAGCTGCGGGCAATTTTTTTGGTCATTGTTGAACAATAAAACTGGTCGAAAAACCGCTTTTAACTTCATCAGTGTACTTCCCATACAATATTATGCTCGAAAAAGGAACTCGCGTCGCGTAAGATGGTTGCATTGAATACACACATCATAGACCCTATCGCTGTTTATAAACAGAGGTGCCAGATGGCTACCGGTTTTGTGTACCGGTGTAGCCTAGCAGTGTTGGTGAGGAAGGGAAGCTTTAACGAGTAGCCAGTTCATTTCCAAACGTTTTTTCCCCGTGTCTGGTGAAATATTTCAAATACACTTTCTTTTAAGTTAGATACAACATTACAATAGTTAGTCTTTAAATTTGAGCGCCTTCCTTTTATCTGAAAGCGGGAAAGGAGCTTTTCCTTACTCTAGCACAACTTAAAACACAAGGTTTCCTCTTCGGTGTTAGAGAGTAATAAATAAAGTGACCGGAAGTTTCTTGGGTAGCCAACACGTGCTGCCGCCATTACTACGTTAAACCCGACCGAAAACGTGAATATACCGCTCTAAAGATGTGAAAGAAGTGCAAATTTAAGAGGTCGTTTTTTTTTTGTTCCGTCTCCTCTAGCGGCAAGTTGTCTTTTCGTCCACTTTTTTTTTCACGTTTGCATTAGAGCTACTTCCAAGTTCTAATAACATCTCCTATAGTTTTTTTGACATCATTGTCTCTTCCCTCTAACACAAGTGCGTGCTTTCGGGTAGCAGCTTGTCCGACGAATCAGCGAGCAAATAACAAAAAGACGAGAAAGAATAATCTGCGCGTGCGTTTCGGCCGCTGGCGACGTAAGAAAGCCCGGCAGCTGCATGCGGGGACCACCGACGTCGATGGGGGAGGCGAGCGTCGATTAGCATACGCTCAAGTCTACTGCCTGCCAGTGGGGGGAGGTCGAACGTAGCCATGAGGAGGACGCCCTTCTTTCCGTTTTCTTCGCCGTATGTCGGTCAGGGCGGCAGCGATTGGAAAAAGAAATAAAAACAAAAAAGAAAAGAACAGTCTCCGTAACAGGTATAATGCCGTGGTGGGCGTTTCTCTCTCTCCTCTTATGTTTTTCGATCGGCAGCTGCCTGAACATCTCGAATGCTTTTGCGAAATCGGCATGCATGATGGGAGCTGTCGCGCCGCGCGTTTCTTTTTTTTTTTTTGAGGGGGGGGGGGGTGGCGGCGTACATACTTATTCGGAACGAGGTACCGATGGACAAGAAAGGACGCCTTGAAATGCGAGGCGTGAAAATGCCCGTTTTGGTCCGCGCTTTGCCCGTTGAGCCTTGTGCTAAGGATAATTGTATATAAGCCAGGGTTATTTGTTCCTTGCTGTTTATTAGACTCGTGCGATATTCGAACGAATAGTAGGGTATTTGAATTCGCTTTGATTCGAATTTAAATTATTGAAAATTTCGAAGTATTCGCAAGGAATGAATGGGTACATATTAGTCCGAGTGTACTGCCTGTAAAGGTGATTTCAGTGCAGTGTAGGGGTGTTGAACCGTGAAAACTTTTATTCGAAAGAAATTTGTTATGCCGCAACCCCCCCCCCCCCCCCTACAAATTTAAAGGGGCCCTGCAACGCTTTTCGAGCATTGTCAGAAAACGCTGTCGATCGGTAGTCGAAGCTACCGAGGACACGCAGGCCAAATATTATAGCGCAGCACGCGGCGTGCGATTCACAATAAATTCTCAAAATCAGCAAAAAGATTGCTCTCTTCTCTCGGCAAATGGCTCCACAAGTTCAGAAAGCATGTGTGATGTATTTGCTTTCCCCGTGATATCCCTCCCCGCTTAGCTTCCAATGCTTTCGTTGGGACGAGGAGAGATTGATTGATTGATTGATTGATTTGTGGGGTTTAACGTCCCAAAACCACCATATGATTATGAGAGACGCCGTAGTGGAGGGCTCCGGTAATTTTGACCACCTGGGGTTCTTTAACGTGCACCCAAATCTGAGTACACGGGCCTACAACATTTCCGCCTCCATCGGAAATGCAGCCGCCGCAGCCGGGAATCGAACCCGCGACCTGCGGGTCAGCAGCCGAGTACCTTAGCCAATAGACCACCGCGGTGGGGCGGGACGAGGAGAGAGAATGCACTTGTAGCGTGTGAGAAATCTTTCCAACTCCGCGCGTACTGGACGGATTCAAAAAAGTTTTGCGTGGGTGAATTCATGAGGCAATAAGCTTCTTTATTGAATCCATTCCATGGCTACTTGAAAATGTGTTGTATAGCCCATTTAAATAAAAAGATTACCCTTAAATCAATTCATTTTATTAAGCTTAAAAGCTCGTTATGATAGCTTATATCCTCTTAAGTATAATAAATTTTAGAATGTTACGTATTTCAAGGGTTATGACTCGCGTCCGGGTTATAACTCGCGAAAGTCAAATCCTGCTGCTACTTAACGTTGTTTCTGCTTCCTTTGAACTAAAAAATAAATGACATTCGCATAGAGGCCCTACTTCAATTAAAATATTTTGCAGGTTAGTTAGGTCATGATAAATAGGCCCATTTTTCTTTAAATGTCATATATACTATTAGAATTCGATTCGAAATTATTCGGCCAAAATCACTATTCGCTTCGAACCTGAAATTCACTATTCGCACAAGCCTACTGTTTATGGATGCTTGGTACCTATGTGACAATACATTTCAATATTGAAATTTTCAAACTTCAAATTTATTTTTGTTACTCGCGCCCCTTATGACAGTTTTATTTCACCGCGGGTGCCTTCCGTGGTTGCTTTATAAACTTGGTTCTTGACAGTGAGTTCAACTGTGCGTCAACGAGAGCACTTGTACTCAAAGTTCTTTCAATTATATATATCTTACAACAAAATGACTTACGCGCTCATGAACAAGCTATCTGTAAAAACTGCATAGCTATTTCAGGTCGCGAGGGTGGTAGCTGCCCACACTACTTCCTTCTTTCCACTGAGACGCACGCACGCACGAGAGACATAGTCGCAAATTCAGCGCTCTTTGCGTTATGAAGCGCCGAGTGGCACTTTTGTTTTTCTTCCGAGAACTTCCGGTTGAGCTCTTGCTATTGTGACTATTTAGAAAAAGTGTAAAAATAAAAAAATAATACTTTCGTTAAAGTGGGGTAGAGGAAAAAGAAGTGAATGTTCTGTGCCAGGCCTGACTTCTGCAACTACCTATCATCCCGCCGGTACAATAAACGTATCTCACTCGTAACAATACGAATACGATGGTTAGGTTTCAAATTAAGAGTTATATTTGAGGCTTATACTACATTGTAGCATAACCTTGCACAAGATAAGTTGAACGAGTTCATTCAAAGAGTAGACTGCTTTCTTTCGAGCCGCTGGGATTGTGGCGACACATGGCGGAGCATAACTAAACCACGCGCTACCTTCTGCATGACCTCCGAGATCGGCTTCGGCAGAGCGGTGAAACACAAAGATGACCTAAAGGCCTGATCACACGTACCCGTTGCAGCGGTTTAGCGCGTATAGCTTTTTGACGTGGCGTCGCACCCTTTCCTTGTGGAGAGAGTGGCACGCAGCTTAGCGCAGGCACAAGCCCTCTCTCTATGCAGGGAAAGGGCGCGGTGTCGCGTCAGAAAGGCACGCGCTGCAATGAACATACGTGCGGTCAGGTCTCAAGACCAAGGCACTTAAACGTCGTCGTGCGAGTGCCGCTACTAGACGCCAAATTCAAGGATTGTGGTCGCTTCCTATTAATTTTTTAAGAGAACGCTGCATATGCTACTTCGCAACCCGCCTGTATATGATGCTCTTGATCTAACCTTGATTTGTATGATCATCTGCGGCTGGCTCGCCCATATCGTACCGTGCTAACGCTGCCGTCGTTTCAAGTGTCCACCATTTCACGAAACAGTTGCACCTCTCTGGACGACCAGTTCGTCCTCCCCTTTCGAACATAAACCGAACAAGACTCCACGAATGAAAAAAAAAAATGACATATATTGACGTTGACGTGTGCCTCTAAGTATATCGCTTCGTTCTTTTGCCGTTACTGTAATTGCGTCTCTGAGAATGGCGTGGCCAAAACTTTATGGGATGACGCTGTCAGTCTTTTGTAAGCCATCAGTATAGAAATGGGTCCGTTTACTCCGTCACGACAAGGCAATCAAAGTGAAAAAAAGAGCTGCGTGCCTGCAGGCGACAGTATAATGCTTCTGCATTTCTATAGTTACGGAAGAAGCCGAGCAAGCATTGCGCCAATTTTTAGCTGTAAAGCAGCCGAAGCGGTTGCCGCACTATACGCGTGCCCGTTGTCGAGCAAATGTGGGCTAACGCGTCCGCCTCGGCAATTCAAACGATGACCGAACGGTCAGAGGCTGCCTTCAATCATGGGCTGTCAGCCGCATGTACCGCGACGAGCCTGTGGCGTACGCAAATCGGGAAGAAAAAAAAGAAGAACGAATATGGGGAAAAAAAAAACATCTCATCAAACGTTCAAAGACCGCTTTAAAGAGAGAGAGGGGGGTGGAGAAAGACGAAATACCAATTGGACGAATCTCTTCGGGACGTATAGGCTTCGATTGTTTCGAGGACGTCGTTCCGCTGGCTGTTGTACTCCCTCTGCGGCCCTACCGCATGTAAAATGGTACGAAGTCGGGTTTTTTCTCGGTCTTCATGTGCTCGGTTGGTACTATTATTATCTATTTTCGTGTTCAGCACTGGGCTAGTCGTTATTTTTTTTCTCTCTCTCTTTGCGCACGTATTGCGGTCATTCTAGAGCAGCGGTCTCAAGCACGCATACCTCTCGTATACTTTTGCTATCATCCCGCTCCGCACATGACTGTCTTCGTCCCATATCTTCTTTCCCCCCACCACCCCATGAACTGCACATACATACTGGTGTGTTTCTTTTCTTTCCTTAGACCCCATTTTCATAATGACCCCATGCAGTCATCACGAACAAAAACTCGTATGCGTTGTAGAATCTGCATCCATGGAGGTCAGTATACCGATATGTTCCCGAAACCCTGACGCCAAGTCCCCCTCAGAAATAACCAGTACTATGGTATGGAAAAGGCTTTCTTTTCAATGACTGATACCACCAATCAATCAATCAATCAATCAATCAATCAATCAATGCGTCTGGGCTTTTAGAGATGAGTAAAAATCAACGAGAAAAAAAATGATCAAGGTATACCGCTGTTTAGCGCGCGTCATGATAGAAGCGTGACTTGGAGGGGGTTTTCATATTTAGATACCCCTCACAGCACCATTTCTAAATACAGCGGAAGCTTTAGAAGCTGTAGTTCATAACGTTTGACAAACCTGCCAGTACTTCTCCCCCTACATCTATATTCAAATGGTTCGTGGCCGGCTTAGGCTATCACGACTTAATAGAGGCAAACAGCCTGGAACACCGGTAGTATAGTTGGCAAATACTGGCCCCGTTTCAATTTTCAAAGCAAACGAATCTCTATATACGGTTAATTCTTTCTCACTCTCGCATCCCCCCCCCTCCTCCATACATGTCCTTACGGGTATCTACGCAAATACATGGGTATCTACGTAGGGAGCTTTCTGTTGGTGTGTGTGTCAGCCTATATATACGCGCCGGAATCTGGGGTCCCATCTATAGGCCTGCGCGTTAAGGTGTCCAAAGGTTATAGGTCGTTCTTGTCCTGTCATACCGAAAACGCGGTATTCGCCTCGACGCACCGCGAAGGTCACGCTGACGATGTTAGGCACGGCTTTCTGTACTTCCAGGAAACATGACCGTCTACTTACTGGTCCCTGTACCGCGAACTTCGTCTTTTTTTTTCGTTATTTCTTATCAGTCTACGAGTAAGAAACGATCGGACGACTGTAACTATCAGGTGTGACGCGAGTGTCGGTAATGGCGTTTTGCCGGGCTAGGTCTTGAGTAATGGTCGTCTTGCTTGTGTATATATATATACACACGTACGCGAAGAACCAGGACCACATTAACTAATTGCGCTCACGGAGATTTCAGTGGGGGCTTTTCGAGTTTGCGTTCTGAGAACGGTCGCGGAACGTTAGTTAACGATATGTAGTTTTTATTCGAGGACCTGTTGTGGAACTACAGTAACATTACGTTTTCAATAACGTGGACAGCGCGCCTTGTATTTATCGCTACTTCGAAAGTCGATTGTGCGGCAGTTGGCGTGCGTGAGTGAAAAAACACCGCCAGGCCTGTGCGAAACGCCCAGCACCGTCACAGAGAAAAAGCTGGAAGAGTGGCCCATCAGAGCCCCTTTAAAAACACTATTGAGTAAACTGCTACGAGCACACCTACAGGGTACCCACTACGCCATAAATCATTCCAATTTTTGTGCAGGCTTTCATTACACCATCCTTCGACATTCTTCGGTGAAGCGTAATACCCGCTGCACACTTGCAAGAAATTTCGTGCATTTTTTTAATGATGTGGCTGGCGACAATGAAGAATTATGCCTGGCGCTATTGTGATGGAGTTGTACCATTTGACGACCCAATCGTTACGCGATTCGCATTGTGTGACACCTGGCTGTTCTCTTGCTGTTTTAAAGCGCTTTATTACACACATTAATGAGATTTCTTCCCCGACGTGAAGCCTGCCTTAGGGCAGCTCGCCACGGCAATCCAAGCTAATTAAATAAAAAAAAGGGTGTAGCTGGCACGCAGGGGACCCGGGTTCGAAACCGATTGTGTCCTTGATGTTTTTTTATTTATTTAGTCTTTTTTCTCGCTTTGCGCTATAGTGGTGATGGACACCGGCGGCGGTGGGTACGGCACACGTGACCCGTGTTGTGATCTTCTAACAGCTTTCGCCTTAAAAGAAAAACAAAAACCCTTCTGAGATGTTTTGTGAGGTTATCTGGTTGCGCGCACTGTAAAACGCGTTGCTTGCGCAAGTGATGCGCCAAGAATTGGAGGACAACGTTCGCTGTGTATTACAGTGTAAGAAAAAACCGGGGGTTTATTTTATTTACCCATTATCTCCATCGTTACGGTACAGTTTAGTGGTATAAACTGCCAAGCCCACGCTTTAGTCGGGAGTTTCGTGTGGAAGGACAAAGTGACGTTGTCACTATACTGGGATCATGTTTCAAGGTGTTTAGCATATGTAAAGGCACTATAAAGCGTGAGCCTCAGTAAGATTTCGCATTCGGGGCGAAAACCCGTGTCACATAGCGGCAAGTTGATTAAGGGAAGGAGGGGGGGGGAATTGCTGGTGGGGCTTGAGGAGGAGGGGAGATGTCAAAGGCCCCTTTTGCACCACTCTGCTTACGTTGATGCATCCAAGTCGCGTCTATGGAACTTTTTTAAGAAGGCAAAGGTGAAATGACCCTTGCACTGCTTACGCTGATGCATTCAAGCCGAGCTTTCTGGGGAAAGCGCAATGGCAATGAAGTCTGTACTCTGCACTTTTTATTTCCCTCTGTCTTTACGCGAAACGCAAACAGATTACGGTGAGTCAGTCATCGCGCCATCGCGTACTCCCCGTGCAGTACTTCCACACCGCACCGGCGTATATGACATCCACTTTCTTTACGGCGTGCGCGCCTGCTGCTGCCGCTGCTGGTTTTGCCTTTTCGTGTGCTTTGTGCGCGTCTCGCATCGGTGTTGGGCGAACCTGTCTTCTCTTACCTTCTCCTCCG
This sequence comes from Rhipicephalus microplus, assembly GCF_013339725.1. NCBI lineage: Eukaryota > Metazoa > Arthropoda > Arachnida > Ixodida > Ixodidae > Rhipicephalus > Rhipicephalus microplus. Next base: position 137,031,227 of record NC_051165.1, read on the forward strand.
CCTTCGAATCCGGTGCGGCTTCGAAACGTGGGACGCATCCAAGGGTGCACCCTCAACAGCGGGTGTCTGCCCCCTTCTCTCCTTGCTCGCGCTCTTGCGTGTATGCCGGCTGGTTGCCTCTGCTGCTGCTGCTGCCTTGGACGTACAAGAAAGGCCTCCCTTGTGTGTGCGTGTGTCTCCTCTCATATCAAGGGCCTCGCTAGTTCGATGCAGCAGCCTTCGACCGTCTTTCAATCAAAGTAGCGGCTCTGCATTTAGCAGTGTAGTGGTAGTAGTGTATACGTGAACCTCGCTCGGCGGGTATATTCTTCCTGTCATTGAGCGTTCCGTTTGTCCCCGTTTTTATATCACACGATCGACGCTCTTGACCTTGTCGTGCCACGGACTACTTTTAGCGGAGAATGGATTAATTGCGTTTGTCCTATTGTTATTGTTTCGGGAATAAATGTAGAGTGTCGAACAATCGTCAATTTCTTCCCGCGTTCCTGGATGCAGAACGTTGGGTCTATCTTAGCATTCTCGCATGATAACTCCTGTAGTTTAACTTTTGTAACGCTGGACCATCCTGATTGCTCAGCCAGGTCTGGTGATCGCTTGCATGCTAACCAGCAATAATTGTTCACTGTATGACCCTATAACATACAGCACACCTTATTCACTATGACACAATAAACGAAATAATACAATGAATTTAATGAAAATTTGCGTCGCCTAATGAGGTTGTCCTGTAAGCCGATGTATCGTGAACTAGTTCCTCGGGCCTCTGCACAAAATTATCGATACGGAATTTACGCTCCGCACGCTGTCGTTGACGCCTGCGTCACTCTGTTGCCTAAAATGGTGCAAGCGACCCGCGTGCTTCGCGCACCCCTCCGATGACGTCGTGCCTCGGGCGCGACCACGTGACGCCCGACGTAGGCGGCTACGCTCGGTGGAAGCCCGCCCCGTGTAGCGTTTTCGAAACGTCTCTTTACGCCCCTTTGTTTTAATGCCCCCTCCCTCGCCCCGCGCGCGAAGGTCAATATAAAATGCTGCGGAGGTAGCGCGTGCTCGCGCACTCGATAGGCGAGACGCCGACGGTGACGGTTTCTTCAGTGCTTGACTTGGCAGAAGAAGACGAACGAAGCCATGCCTTCGACGAGCCCGCTGTACGGATTTCGAGGTGCGTCGCTCATCGCCGTCCCGATCGCCTGCTGCTCCTTGTCGTCTGCCGGCACGCTCAGTGGTTTGGGTCCCGTGCTCCACAGCTGCTCTGTTGGTTTCGTTTTACCGGCCATGTATCCGTGCACCGCGGAAATTGTGTCCCCGTTGTGTGCGCGTGGATAACCGTGTGCTGGCTGCGTTGCGGGGATGTGTACCGTTACGTGAGAGCGACTGCGCAAGCGTCTTCGTGCATGATTCGATATTTTTTTTTTTTTGAAGCTGCGCCCTGCGTCTTGGACCACATTCGTTGGCTTTGCTTTGAAATAGTGCGCCTGCAGGCGTGTGATTTGGATTGTCGACCGTTTCAAACGTGCGGATCAGCGTAGTTTCGTAGTCGGCGTTTTGAACCGATCGCCCCGTCCCCCACTTTGCGGCCCCTAGGAAAATTAGTGGTGTACGGGTTCGCCATATTGTTGCCGTCGCAGTATACGTATAATTGCCCGGTTGGTGTGTGCGCTGCGTAGGCCGCAGAATAACATTAGACCCCTGGAGAGATGCGTGGGCTTTGATAGTCGTGGGCCCTTTTCGTGATGTGGCTCTGCTCGTCGGCGGGTAAGGTGTCGCGAAGGCTCTGTGTACCTTTTCCTTCTCCCCCGCCCTCTCTCGTCGTCCCTCGCCACTTTCGAGAATTGCGCGGTTTTCCGGCTTTTTTTTTCTGTTTCACCCGTGCCACTCCTCTTCTGCAAAGTTTACTGCTGTCGCCAAGCGTCGTTGCGCGTTCCAGAATTGGTAGTCTGCGCAGTTCCCGTGTGCGCTAATTAGTTTCAGTTACGCCGCGCTTCTTAGTTTGGTCATGGGCACCAGCACACCCTTCCCAGCCTTCCTTCGATGGCAGCCAATTTTGGGCAAGCCGGGAATTTGCGTGGTCGGGCTCCGCGTGTCCGCCGAACAACAAGCTGCGCGTGGGAAGAGCGTCGTACCCTTAGAAAAGAGAGAGAGAGAGAGAGCGAGAAAAAAATTCCCAAGGCCCTCCTACATCTGTCTATTGTATACGCCATGCTGTCCCGCTGCGTCGTTTCCGTGCGAAGCTTCTTCTGATTCATATCTATCTAGACTGTTTTGTATTTCTTTATATATTGATTTTCAATCGGTCTTTTCTGGCAGCGACATACTCTTTCGCACTCCCTTGCTATGTCGCTGTTCTAATTGCCGATAAAATATCAAGTGCATGGAACTGCTTTGAATAACCACGTAGTAACAAGTCATCGCTTCTGTTTTGCTTTTTTACCTCATGGTATTTCAACTGAATATTAACGAATTCATAATTCGCATCTTCCCAGGCTTGATGACGACCTCATTCCAAGGGCTCGTTTTACTCTTGAGCTTGTCGAGAGCGCGTACTGAAGAATGTAAGAATAATGATGCTGGTTGGTGGTGACGTTAGGATGTAGTCGTCGCGAAGAGTCTGTACAGATGGCCCGGCTTGATGAAGGTCACGCTGTTCTTCGACGGCACCGCAGGCGGAGGGACTGAGTTCCGTCGTGCCAGAGCAGACGCATTCTTTCTCTTCTCTCTCCTCTGGCGACTGGGTCGCGTTTTACTCTGTGCTCGGCTGAAGAATAGTATTAACTGAATATGTAGCTATTGTGAACGTGCTGAGTTGGAGTTAGAATCGGTACTTCGCCCTCAGATGTGCTTATAGCCGCATTTTGAGACTTGAAGCGCGTCATTCTTTCGTGGACCAGTATCGTCGACGCTACTGCAGATTGTACAAAGAGATAGAGAGAACTCAAAGGAAAGACAGGGGTGTTACCCATATTGTACCCGGCTTTCTACTCAACAGAGAGGGTGGGGGTTAAAAGGGATAAATGAAGCAAGGAGGAAAGAGAACAAACGATGCGAGTCCACAGATGTCGGCGTTCACCGTACGCAACCGGACAGTTACAACCGAGCAAGTCCGGTGTTGTATTGATTTTTTCGGTCTTACCTTTGCCGTAACTCTCCCGTTTTTCTGTCTCCTCCATCCCTCGTCTCTGACCTGTCCAGTTCACCGTGAGAATCACGTTGAGGTTCACGTACGGCAGTGTCTTTACTTGTGGAACATTCTGGTCTCGTTTCCCTCCTGCTTCTTCTTTTTCGTGTGGTTAACGTAGCGTCTCGGAAACTTGCTTGTATACGTTCGCTCGGCGTTGTCTTTCGACATGGTCGGTGTCGAAAAGGGACGTAGTCCCGACATTGAACTCTGTTCTGAAGTTTTTTGCATCTTGGAAACCTTCGGTACGTTCTGGAATGTTCCCTTGCGGAAACCGACAATGGGTTTAGCTCGACCGCGTCTTCTTCTTTTTCTTGTTTTATTCGATTGCTTGAATCGGCTGCACAGCGTTGAACAGAGCAATCCTGCGGCATCTATTTTCTTTTTCTTATCCGGCAAGTGTTTGTTCTCCCATCGTCTAATGGCGCAGGCACTTCAAGCCTTCAACCGGCACGTTTACGGGTGCAGTGTTATTTGGAATATGTCAGGACACTCCTGTGGGAATGAAAGGAGACGTGAGCTCCCTCTCATATCTTCAAGACGCCGAAACTTTTTTCGGGAATACCCGTTGTACGTGGCTCGCAAAATGTGTTGCCAGCATCGTGGCCAAGAATGTGCATCCCGGAGACCTGCACCGTCGATGTTCGCCCGTCAGATGTTGTACTCGAGAACGGGACTCTCGCGTTCCCTGAAATGCATGAGCCGGTTATATTTTACCACGATAACACCCTTCCCTGGAGATCGCGTGTAAACTGCTGCCACTGTCGCCCCGGTTGCACCGTTTGCGAATGGGTCGACTTGCGGTTAGATTTGTTGCAGCTGCTGGTAAGATTCGTCGGAGCCTCTCGGCTAGAAGAAGCTTCCTGTATATCATTGCATACTGTTTTTAATGCAGTACCGACCACATAAAAAAAAAAAAAGTCAGTGCAGCGCGGGTTTTGAAAGCGCCGCTGTTGCAGAAGTTGTTGTTGCTTTGGTTTAACGTTCGTGTCGACAGTCTTGTGCCAACGATCTTTGGGTTGTTCTTTTAATAGCTCGATACTGGGATTGGAGTATTGATTGAGGATTGCCACTATGACACTGTGGTTTAACAGGCGAGAAGTTAGACTAGGAGGTCGGATATTTGGGGTGCACATGTCTTAGATGATACGTGAAGATAGTTGCACACTGCAGCAGGAATCAGATGGGGTAGGAAAACGGCATTATTGTTAGCATGCGTCCCGCGCCTTTCTCTTTAATTATGTTCGGGATAATGTAAGTTCTATTTTAAATACATATGCGTGTCTTTAATCTCTCGCCTCGCCAGTGATCCGTGAGGGCGTTTCACGTACTTTCGCACCGTCAGAAAACGCCGGTCGCGAACGGAATAAGGTATGCAAAGAAGAGATAGTTTCGTTATACGGGCGCCATGTTTTGTTCTTCTGTGGTATGAAGCTTTTACTCTGATACAGTTTACTGCACCAGTATAGCACTTGACATTGTGTAGCCATCAATGCGAAGTTGTGCAGCGTAGTCGTACCAGGACTTTCACGAGGCGTGGTCACGTGTGCACGAGGTGTACCTTAAAGTCTTTCCATGCGATGGGATTACCTTAGTTTCGGTGTTTTTTTTTTCGCTTTCGTGTCCTCTTAGATCTGTGCAGCGCATCCTCGCTGTGCATAACATAGAAGCGAACGGCCCTCGCGTAGCCATTCACTGCACACTTTTGTGAGACGTGGCTGCTGCCGCTCTTGTGCTTCCGCAGAGACGGGCGGCCCGTTCAACCACGGTTCGGCGGACGACTTCATCGTGGGCGACCGGGTGTGGGTGAACGGCACCCGTCCGGGCTACATCCAGTTCCTGGGCGAGACGCAGTTCGCCGCGGGCGACTGGGCGGGCGTGGTGCTGGACGAGCCCGTGGGCAAGAACGACGGCTCGGTCAACGGCGTCCGCTACTTCCAGTGCGAGCCGCGGCGCGGGGTGTTCGCCAGGCCCGAGCGCCTGTCGCGCTTTCCGGGACCCGGCGCCAACGGAACCAACACCACCTCCACGCTCGTGGGACCCGGAAAGACGCAGGTCCCGTTGCCTTTTCTCATGCTTTTGTTACGCCTGTAAAGCTGTCTTCACCGCGCGCACGTGTGCGTGCGGGGAAGCGGATAAAAGCGCCGTGCTGGGAAATGGTCATGTGCCGTGAGAGTGCGCGGTGACATTGCAAGGGAATGTGAGAGCACGTGATTTTAAACTTTGCATTTAAGTCATCGGAGCACTGCACTTTAGTTCGAGCAAAACTTGAACATAATATATATATATATATATATATATATATATATATATATATATATATATATATATATATATATATATATATATATATATATAGGGGAAAGAAGTGTATACCTAAGGGCTCGTTTTTCCGTGTTTGACACAATAATAATGATATCTAACAGGCAGTAATGCCAAGGAATGTACAGGGGAAGTTATTAGAACCAATGGAATGTAAATAAGAAGAAAGAAAAGTGGGTGAAAGAATAACCAGCCGTGAGCAGGAACCGAACCCGAGTCCTGCTCACGGCTGGTTGTTCTTTCACCCACTTTTCTTTCTTATTTACATTTTATTGGTTCTAATAACTTCCCCTGTACATTCCTTGGCATTACCGTCTGTTAGATCTCATATATATATATATAATATATATATATATATATATATATATATATATATATATATATATATATATATATATATATATAGCTTTCTTTCTGTAGGGACATTTTTTTTTCTCACTTGAGCGTTCAGAATTGTAAAATATATTGCCTCTTCTACATATCCAGCAGGAGAAGTTCTCTCGTGCAGAAAAGAGAAAATAGCATCTTTTTCGTTTTCAATTTTTAAGAAATGGTGTAGCACGGCAGTCAGGCACAACTCGAAATGCAACAGCGTTGGCCTCACTTATTTCTCAGCTTTTTCATTGTAAATTGTTTTCCACCTTTCTGGCAAATTGTACATTACTAATTAGCAGCCTGACTTAGTGAACGTAGTATCGCATCGCCGAGACTGACGGCACGGGTGCAATTAATTCTAAGCCACGGTTGCCACATTTCTATAGGCACAAATGCATAAAATCCCCGTGTAGAGGCACTAAGCAGGAACATTACGTTATATTTGCTTCTACGTGTTGAAACTATGAGAAATATCTGGGTGCTGAGGAGGTTTAGGTTAAGGATACTGCAACCCGAGTCGTTTACTGAAGTAGTCTTACCAGCTTCATTGACTACTACATCTTGGCAGGTTCCATTAAGGCAACATATATGTCAAATGAATTCATTTTGCAACACCGTGTATCATCATTAAAGGAGTTATGACACCAAACTTTCGATCATGATCTGTGTTACGTGGGTTAGTCCTTTCGCATTCACAAATAAGCTGGCAGAGCTCTCGTGCATTTGGCCAATCACTCAATTAAGAATTGCATAATATGATGAGGGCACAAGCCACTTGCGAGTCTGGCTACGCTGGCGCACTCGCGAGCGATGACGTAAGAAGCAGTTGGTTAAGTGAGCGGCTGAAGTCCGGCAAGTGATATTGTTCCATGGTAAGCTGCACGTCAAGTCGAGATGTTTTAGCTTCCTTCAGCTTGGCACTGAAATTGAAGGATTAGCAACAGCCGTAGCTTCGGTAGAAGGCGACGGCTCTGCTCCTTCTAGCTCGTGACACCGCACGTGCCGTGGAAAAATTGCAGTCGCTGTTGGTTGGTGGGGTTTACAGCCGGCCACTTCTTAGGTTTGTTTTGCTTCAAAATATCTTTTGTGGCCCACTTTTCAGACATGTATAGGTATAATAGAACCTCTACCTCTAGTTTTTGCTGAAAACATATTTTATTGGGTGGCCATGCCGTGGCCCCATTAAGTGCAGATATGTTATTTTTAGTAGCGTTACTTTAATCGCTTAGATTAGTTATTGCTGGCGTTTTTAGACATTAAGCCTTTCTATAGGTAAAATAAAGCTTACCTCAGCTGGATTGGGCACACAGGTGACTACCACAAGAGTGAGCTCCCCCACGGGAAGCACCCGGTCTTCACCTCGGGCGATCACCATGCACACGTCGACCACGACGACCGACTGTGGTCTGCGGGTTGGCGACCGCGTCATAGTGAACGCCTCTTCGGGCATGAAGGCCGGCACTCTGCGCTTCATCGGACCGACGGAGTTCGCCACTGGGCAGTGGGCTGGCGTCGAGCTGGATGACCCCGTTGGCAAGAATGACGGATCCGTCGCTGGAAAGAAGTGCGTCCTTTGGCTGTGCCTACTGTGCATTTTAATTTTTTTCTAGGTTTATGATGCATTTGTAAGTAATATTTGGCTTAAGCACCTACCACATCAAGGCAAGTTATGAGCCTTCTAGGTGGCAACTTGCAATTAACGTTGCTACTTTGTGACAGACTTTAAAGATGCAGTTTGTGGTGTGATTCTCTCACAGGCACCTTTATTGCATTGAGCTTCCTGAACTTTCGGCAAACATCAAGGCAGAGTAGAGCTTCAGCTAATTATTTAGACGGTGTGCTCACAGTGTTATATGCACTCAAAGCCAATGGAAACATTATTGTAAAAGACATGCTTCTGACTTGCCATTATCATGCCCATACAATCGTGCCAATATTAGCTGCAACAGGGTGCACTAGGTGGTGCTAACGTTGCACATTGGTACAAACATAAAAAACAATCAGTGATGGAAGCACTGTTTCAACTGCTTGTATTTGCAAACCCACTTTTGCATTATCAGGTGTTACAATATAAGCTTGGGGGCTTCAATCATGGCCACCCTGTTGCAACTCATATGAGGTGCCACTTTACATTGCAACATTGTTGCAGCTGTTTAACCCTCTCTCCAGTCTGAGGTTAGTCCAAGTGACACGATGGGAGATAAATCTTAGGTTAATCACCATACGATGCAATGTTATGCTTCCCCAACGTTGCTATCCCAGGTACTTCAGGTGCCTGCCGCGGCACGGCCTGTTTGCGCCCTTGCACAAGGTGGCCCGCGAAGGTGGCCACACCTCGACCACTACGACAACGACCACGCGCACGACGCGCATCACCTCGCAGCCTCGGCGTGCAGGTAGCCAAGAATCTCTGCGCAGCTCCCTGAGCTCGGCCTCCGCCAGAGCCGGGGTAAGGCTGGGCGTCGCTGCACTAACCTCCCCTGCCAAGGTAATCCTCCCCTGCAGCCTCCCCTCCTACTCACCATTCTCACCTCTTGATCTCTGTTGTGCCTTTTTTGTTCCCCTGTCTCGGCTTCCTGCCTGTCTCCTCTCGTGGGACACCTTTCGACCTGTAGTTAATTAATGCCCCGCTGTGTCGATGTCAGGTGTAAATTAAAAGAGTTACAAACTAGGCTGTTTCTTCAGTGCAGTGCTAGCAGGCATGCCTTGACATGACGGGGTACACATCACAGGATCTGCACAAGTATGCTTTCTATTGCGCACCGATCAATCATACGTTACAAATTGGATGTTACTTCACTTAAGGGCTCTTCACTGTTTTGTGGTTATTATCCTTGCTGTCACTAAGGAAGCAATAGATTAAATATTGCATTTCAGTTCTTCTGTAGTGCCCACTTTTCGAAGTATGTGGGCTGTCGTAGTTGCATATCATAGCAAGCTTTTTCTTTCTGCAAAAAGCAAGAGACGTCTGTTTCGACATAGCATTACAATGGTGAAACGAGATATCTGCCCTGTGAGAACAGCATTCGCACTAGGCTCGGCTTAATTCGCCTTCTTACGCAACATTTGGAATAGAAGCTGAGACGGGGGAGCTAAAAAAAGCAGCAGTCTCTTGCAAGCCACCCTGTGTTTTACTCACTCTTGTGTACTTCTCTTCCCACCTGTGCTGATCGACTCCTTCCCCTAAAATGTCAGAGTAGTGGTTACTCACTGCCCCATCCCTTTGCTGAATCCTTACCTCATCTGGGAGTAACTCCCCACAGACACCTGCCATGGCCGCAGCGTGTGAACAGAGGTGATGACTGCGATGGGGTGAACGGTAAGATGGATGCCATTTGCTGGCCGGCCCGGCCTCCCAGTGCTTTCGGCAGCTTAGCAGACTTTGTGTCGAGCAGACTGATTGATGCAACTCCTCTAGTAACCAAACTTGCTACCAGCTTCCTTTCACCATCCTTCTGCTTTTTTCTTTTCATCTTATGCAGCTGTATGTGAGCTCTTAAGCGCTATGTTGACGACATTCGCCTGTTACTTCTTACACATGAATCTTAAATCCATTGGTAATGCTTAAAGTACCCTGAAGTATTACTTCTCGGAAATCTCCGGTACTTATGTTGGCAAATATATAATCACATAGAGCAGTAATCATTTCTTTTGTATTGTTTGTAATACATGCTATTTAATGAGTGTGCTTGCTATTAAGCATTTAATATTAGTTTTGAAGAGATACTTGTTTTAATTTTTTCACTGAACATTTGCTTGCCACCTTGTACTACACAGCAGTAAGTGTTGTTTTAATAATGTAGGTGTAGTTTTAACTCTGTAACCAATGACCCAATTTTTATGAATGTCACGTATTGTAAGTAAACTGCCTAATATGAAGTCTTCATTTTTTTTCCCCCATTTCCAGAAGTCTACTAAGCCACTCGCCTCACCCATGGTAGCGTCACAGAACTCCCTACAGGTGCGTTGCTTATTGGGATAACATGGACAGGTATCCCGATGGCATTTCACAATGCTTATGAGGTTCAGTGCTATCATTCTTGCCTAAATGCAGCTGCCAATGTGAAGTTGTGAAAAGTGAAAAAATTTTCCATGCTGATGTCATTTGTGACCATTATGCTCATTGGTAATATGTGTGTGTCCGTATGAATGCTGTTGTATGCATATGCAGTGGTCATGAGGTTAAACACAGCAGGAAATCATTAAAGTAGAAGATTGAATAAGCACATATACTGAAGCACATGACTTCAAGCTGCTATGGATCAGTTACCTACAGGTGGCAGAACCTTTATTCGAGCTTGAGAATGAAAACTACATTAATTTAACAGGGACTGCAGGTTGTGGAAATGAAAGTATGCGCATTAGTTATGAAGTATGCCTAAAAGGGTGTGTTTCATCTCATTATCACTGTACACGTGTGACTGTGTTGGTTCTGCTTGTACTCTTTCCCCACCCGTCCTCGAGATTACGCTCGCAAGAGAAGGTTGAGTGTTTGAAGCCTCGCAAAACGACCTGTTGCCCCAAGAACACTTTCGCTTCAGGACGTGACGCCGCCGCTTGACGACCTTCTGAGGCCCATACGACGGATGGTTTTATGATGCGCAAGATCTACGCTTGGCTGGAGCTCGACTGTACCCAAACGGCTGTCCTGGCTTCTGCCGAAATTGCGACGCTACTTTTTTATCTTCCTCTTCTCACTCTCTTCCTGTCTCTCAAATAAAACAAATCCTTTCTGTCACATCGACCTGCAAGCCTCTTCAAAGAAAGCAGAGCATCTAGTCTGTGCAGTTTTCAATAAAAGTTTGTAGTAGACACTGGAACAAGTTGTTGGCTCACAATGTTTCAAGACACTATTTCAAGGCTGCGTGTCGTTCTTACGGCAATGCAGCTTGTAGATAGTTTATTGCTTGCTTCTGAGGTGCTGTATTCCTGCCTTACACAACATATAGTGGCATGAAATGGCTGTCTAACCTCATCCCTGACCCCTTTTGGGTGCTTTCTTGCAGACGATCGACCCCGTCCTGGTATTGAAAATCAAGTACTTGTACACACGCACAGTTCGAAAATCGTGGCTGCCATCGATGGTTACGCAGACGACTGTTCAGTACTCGTGACACCCTGCAAGCTTAGAGTTATTTAAAAATTTTTCAAATGAGGAAACTGCCAGCTGGACATGACTGTCCAAATTTTCAATTTGTGATGTGCCAACTCTCCTTGTCGGATGGTTGATCAATAATACCAGCTAGTATATACTTACTCTCATAACTCCTATAATTTTGCAGCACTTACGGCTGTGCTCTTTTTAATGTGTGCTAACATTGTATGATAACATATTTCTCATAAAGCAATGTTCACATTCGCTGTGCGACTAGATTTTTGTATATGCGATGCTCAATATGTAAACATTATATGGCTCTTTTTTTAACCGCTTTTGTACGTTTTAAATAAAATAAAATGCGTTTGTGCCTGGCCCTGTTTGTTTTGTCTTGCATGGCAAATGCGCAACAATGTGCAACTGCATTGCACTCACTCATCCATTGATTACAAGTCATCATGTGTCGCACGAAGCTGCAAGGGTGTAGATTGGTGCAACAGCCCATCTTCTTGCACAGCACAGCTGTACATCTGAATGATTAAAAAACAAAAACAAAGTATGGCTCTTTTTCTGAGTCACATGAAAGGATAACGAATTTTCCAGGCAGGGTTGTGTGCTCAACTGGATTTACATTATAAAATCACCAAGGCTACACTCTTGCACATTTATTTAAAAAACTTCACATTGGCAGTTGAAGCTCTTGAAAAACTACACTCGAGGACAACAGTCTCGGTAAATTTTTAGAAATAGCGCTTTAGAGCTGTACTTCATGCATTTTGCAACATTGAACCACGCTTCCATGTTGCTGGTGGGTTTTAGTACTGCATACGATGCATCTGTAACAGCGCTGCATGCAGAAGAACGCCACGCTTTGCAGAATGCACTTGCCCACATCTACTGTGTATGTGCACTGAATAAAATGTGGTGCTCTTGCATACGCAATACTCTTGCTGATGCTGTGTACGCAGTGCTGTAACTCCCGAGCGTTTCTGACTACCTTATTTGCAGCGAGCACATTTTCGGGCTGACCGCATTGGCAGAAATATCTCTCTAGTCCTCAAATGGAGATTATGCAAGCATTGCCTCAGTGGATTAAGTTGGGAACTGAGTAACAATGCCTGACCTCCTGCCATTCTTTCTAGGTGGCTCTGAAAGAAAAGGAAGAACATGTGGAGCAACTGCTTAAGGAGCGTGACCTCGAAAGGGCAGAGGTGGCCAGGGCAGCTGTACAAGTTGAAGAGGTAACTGTAGCACTTCTGAAACTACCAGTGTGGCAGGTTGAATGAGCAACTACTAGTATGTATACAGTTAGCAACCATACAGGTTAGAAATGATACTTTTAGCCAGCACATATGCATGCAGATGGTTACGGAATGCAGGAATATCAGAGAAGCAGCAACCTTTTCGATTTCTTGCAATTTCAAATTGAACTGCAATGTGCAGAATTGCGCCATTGCCTGTACCATGATTCCGGCTGTTTTCTTGTTGAAACATCGTTAGAGAAGTTTGTAGCCTTCTGGGAGAAGCTCTGAAAAACAGACATTTTAGACATAAGGTTGAACACTGCATTGCAAAAATAGGCACTGGTATGACCACCCTCATCTATACATCTTTTGTATTCTTATGTTCTGTCAAAGGAAATGCGTGGGAACATTCAAACTGATCTTTCAGGATTGATTCTCTGGTCACATTTCCATATATAGTTAAAGTGTGAGGTTCCTAATGTCTCTTCTTCACTTTTGTAATGGCTCGATGCAGTCGGAGCAGCAGTTGGCAGCTCTCCGCACGGAACACCAGTGCTACGTTGAGGAGATGGAGAAGCGAGCTGCGTCTCTCCACCAGCTCTTGGAGGAGCATGAGCAGGAGCGAGCACGACTCAATGCGCTAAACTCAGACCTCCAAAGGTGAGAGACCTAATGACATTGTACTACGAGAATTAATAGTACACAGAAAATCAAGTTACCTGCTGGGAAGTGCATACAAGAGAAATGAGAGTTGAGGTCCACTCAAGCTTTTACATTTGCTGATGGGACGTTTCACTCTCCTGTAACACCATGAGGTGATGCCAATAGCAGCAGGGCTTTGGTGAGACTCGGCATGCCACATTTGTCAAGCCCACTCAATTGGCTTTGAAATTACGACAGCTTCTTCCGACAGCCGTTGTGTCATTAAAGCTTGAAGCATGCTTGCGACAGCTTCTGTGAAGTGGTTGTTGATTTGCAGAGCTCTGTCCGTGTTGATGCTTCACTCCCTTGATTAGAAGAAGTTGCTTCTAACAGTAACATATATTAAAAATATTTGTAAAGCCTAATACATTCTTGAGAAATTGCAACAGCATGTAAACATGAGAAGTATTATTGTAGTTTTGACCAAAAATCACTGTATGGGGATGCTGGTATTGGTGTTGTTCCACAAGCTTTCTTGGAACCATCTCAAGGCCCTTTACGTGGAGCCGGTAAACATTTAATGGGCTGTTTTACCATGTCAGCTTCCAGAGACACACAACTCCTTGGTCACTTTGGTTTTCAATGTGCGGTACAACCTAGTAGTTTTAATGATTGCCACTTGCTACAATTGGTGCGATCTACGGTGTTGAAAGTGCGAAAAATCGGAGATGTTTTTCTCGACTCCTAGCTGAGTCGGTGTAGAATTATGAAGTAGTCTTGACCTTGTGGCTTCAGATATGAGACACGGAAAAAAAAAATCTTTGTAGTAGAGTTAGAAGACAACAATTTTTGAAGCTTTTTCTTTTACATGCTAAGCCACGCCAGGGCATTAACTGTTAATTGCCTCCTTTTTGTCCAATTATTTTACAGGAAAGTGGAAGACCTGCAGTTCCGCCTGGAAGAACAGGAAATTTTGCATTCAGACAATGACGTGAGTAATTTGATGCTGTGCTTACTTATATTACAAGGAACTGATTATGGAGCCATCTGCTTTGCCAGTTAGCTCTAATGATGAGCCATAAATATAAATGAACAAATGAATGAATGAATGACCGTAGCTTTGTTTAGGTCACAGTGACAAATAAAGTGTGACCTGTGTTACTTGAACATGTACTTGAACAGTGTCTTGAACAGTGTACTTGAACAGTGTCAGCATATTGCTTGTTGGTTTTGTGGAGGCTACAATGACACTTCACTGCAAGCTGTTAGCACATATCTTGTACAAGGGAGTTAAGTTAACAGCGAGATAGCTAACTCAATCTCAAGTGTGTGTCGTGCATGGTACATAAGCATGTGCTTCACAGTGACATGTTGGCGGCTGTGGTGTTGTGCCCTTGTGCTGGAGTAGTGATCAGCCCTGGTGGTGCCTTCTCTGCACAGACGGCAGCTACTGCACAAGCGGAGAAAGTTTCTCACCTTGAGAGGCAGCTGCAGGAGTACAAGGATCAGCTGGAGGCAGCCAAACTTCAATGCAGTGCCCAGGTGGGTTCCTGTGGGCAGTGTTCTGGCTTTTTGATTCTTCCTGTGAACTAGCATCGAAAGGAAATGAAGTTAGTCTGGTTGATTATATGCTTTCGCTGTAGCACTTTGTTTGTGAAAAGCTTCAATTCCAAAGCTACTGCCATGTACAGGGTCCCCCGGGCTTTCTGTAGTGGCTTTATAACTGCTTTTTGCCTGAGTGACCCCCCAACTTGTTGGGAAAAAAAATGTTGTAAAATAAAGATTGATTGATAATATGGTTGCAGTAATAGACAAAACACTTGCTGATTACAGAAAGATTTTGCAGTGAAACCTGAGTATGGTGAATGCAATTATGACAAACTCTGATGTAACCAAGCAAATCTATAATGTTCTTGCCAATACCAGCAGGTAATGGATAGTATATGATTATGTTAAAAATGCATATCTGATATAACAAGGGCATTTTTTTTCTCAAATGCGACTTTGCTACATCAAGCACCGATTATGTTCAGGGGTAGTTCACATGAATGAAATACAATTGTCAACAGCAGCTTCAGGTCCACTATGTGTGAATTCAGTGATTGTAGTCAGCTATTGTTGGCTCGCAGGGCTAAGTAATTGCTAAATTTTCTTAATAAAAAGTTTCTTCTGACAATGAAGCAATAGTGATAGTGAGGGCTGTTATTTGAAAGACCATAGCCCTTTTCTGCTGAAATTGATTGAACTTAACGCATGGTCAGTGTAGCCACAGGAAGTGGAGGTGAGATTAGTGCAAGGTTTTCATTGAAGGGGTACTGAAGCAAGTTTTGAATGCATTAAGAAAATGCTGTCAGTCAGTAGTTGAGACTGCTGTGAGCAAGCGAGCTGAATATTATTGCCTTTCACACAGCAGGGAGTTCCCAACTTTGCTTCTGTAGCGGCGAGAGAAGGAGAGACGTGAGATGACGTCGAAGGCGGCCGATGGGGCCGTGCCGATCTCGCCACTTTATTGCAGGCCTGAAGCGGAGCCACGTCGGCTACCAGCGTCCGCCACGCCAGGCGTGTCAGCTCGTTCTCCTTCTCGCGCAGCTCGAGGTCGCGCCAGCTGCGCGAGAGACGCGGCGCGGTGATGGAAAAAATGACGATGGTGATGATGGCACTACAGGGCTCCCCCCCTAGCGCTTTGCGCGATTTGAACGCATATGAAAAAAAGAAAGAGGGCGACAAATGCTATGTACATGAACGGCAGTCCATAAAGTGTTCCTTTGGCAAGTCCAGTTTTTCAACGTGTAAGGGCCATCAGTAGGCAGCGGTCTCTGGCGGGCGACACTGGGAGTTGCGCAGAGGACGCAGGAGGAAGTGCCGGGTCGCTGTGCTGGCCAACAAGCGGGTCTCACGGTGACCTGGTCGGACAGGCCTTGGCCCCAGGTTCTGTGGAATGACAAGCGTTGGGGTGCCAGGCGGTCCTGGATGTTCCCCATGGGGCCTGGGCCCCGTCTGAGGTCCCAGGGTCAGGCCCGTGGCATGGGGTGGCCGCAGGGCCAGCTGGACCCCCTTTATCTGTCCCAGAGAGCTCTGGGTCTGCCCCAGTGCGCCTTGTATCAGAATCGGGCTGTGGCCCAGGGCCGGAATGTCCTGGTTTAGCAGGAAAGTGCCGTGCGCAGGTCCAGCCGGAAACATGCCCGGCTGCGCTGCCGCGGGGTTCCCGATGAGCAGCGGACTCCCCGTGTTGAGCCCCATCGCGGCTCCGTGCTGCACCGTGGTCGCAGGGTGCGGCGCCGGTACAGGCGTGGGCCGCGTTGTGGCCTTGTGCTGGGCCGCCCGGGGAGACTGGGATCGGGTGGTCGCCGCTGCCGAAGGCGTCGTCATGTTCGCGCTGCCGCTCGACAGCTTGGGCAGGATCTGTGGCTGTTTCGGCTGGATGAGCCGGCGGGCACCAGAGGTGCGAGAGTTGGGGCTGGCCGAAACCACCTGTGCGACACCGGGTCTCGACGCAGGTGCCTGCTGCGGCGCCACGGGCAGAGGGGCGACGGTAGCAGTTGCTTTGGTGGTTGCCGGTGTCGACGCCGACGATGAGGGCAGGCTCTGGCTCCGCGAAGACACGGCGCTGGGGCCCGTCATAGACCACGAAACAGAGACAGGGACAGGGGCGGGGAGCGGGGACACCGAGGGTGGTCGGCTGCTGGCCGGGGAGGTGCGAGTGGAATGTGGCGAGGCACCCGGCAGGCCATTGCTGGCACCAGTGGCAGGTGGCGGAGCGGCAGGGGGCACCGTCGAGGAGCTGACCAGCAGCTGCGGCGAGGAGGAGGCCGAGACGTCTGAGCTGGTGGTCGCGGGAAACGGCGAGGGCCACGGTGTCACGTGCCGTCGCTTGCTCTGCGTGCGCTTGCGTGCGTACCTTGCTCTGCGACGCCGGGGAAACCTGCCTGGTGCGGGTAAACGGAAGCGGACGGTATGTGTTGCCGCTGCGGGCGAGCACCGCAGTGCAGAGGGCATCGTAAGGCTGCGGGCTGGTGCTTGAAGTGGCAGCGAGATGGCGCAACTCTACCGGGAGGGCGTCGAGAAGAATGGCGTGCATCTGCAGCTGGTCCGTGACGCCATTCAGCGCCAGAACGGCATCGAGCTGCATGAACCACACTTTGGGGTAAGTCGATTGGTACGGCGGCACTGGCGGGCAGAGTTGCGGGAACATGGCCGCGGGCCGCTCGGCGAAGGGCGTGTTCTCCGGGTCACCAATGTAGCGGTGAGAGAAGAGACGACGGAGATGACGTCGAAGGCGGCCGATGGGGCCGTGCCGATCTCGCGACTTTATTGCAGGCCTGAAGCGGAGCCACGTCGGCTACCAGCGTCCGCCACGCCAGGCGTGTCAGCTCGTTCTCCTTCTCGCGCAGCTCGAGCTCGCGCCAGCTGTGCGAGAGACGCGGCGCGGTGATGGAAAAAATGACGATGGTGATGATGGCACTACACTTCAAAGACTGCCAAAACTCATTCAATCTGCCTTCAGCAAACTACACAGCAGGCAGGAGCAAGTGGGCTGAGATTGTACTCTAGTGTTATGGTGTTAAAAGCCTATACGAGACTTAGATGTAACTTTGTTGCTAAGCGTCACCCTATGTAACTTTAACACTTTTTTTTTTTTTTGTGCAGGATGATGGAACGCGAGAGCTCATGGTGCAGTACAAAAGTGAGGTGCAGAACTTGAAGGAAGCCCTGAGCCAAGCCGAATCCAAGCTGGCTGCATTTGAAGCTAAGCAGGTGATAATTGAATCTTCTGAATGTACAGGGGAAGGGGATTCAAAAGTTCCCAGGCCACGCTGCCACAGCAATACATGGGATAGTGGCCTGGGAACATTAGAAAAGCACTGTACCTTGTAGCGACCCTGTGAGGCAAGCCCTATTTGTTTAATGTGTCTGAGCAAAGATAACTGCTATGTTTTTTCTTTACTGGTGTAGCTACTATATATATAAGAGTGGCTCAAATGCACTTGTTTGACCATAAAAAAAAATATTAATTGGAAGGAAGGTATTTTATAATGCACGTGGTGCATGTGCAGTATGGTGTTGTACTACACTATAGAAGTCTATGTAAAATTTCTCCTGATATTAAATACCTTATGTTATGTTCAAGTGGTATTTTACTCAGTTGTCTGATTAAAAGATGGCTTAATGTTAATGTTATAAGCTTTTATTTCCTATGTTTATAGCTGAAATATAAAGAAGTTGGTCAATTGAATGAGTCATTTGGACATGTGAAAGCAGTAGACATTTTCCATGCAAGAGAATGTAGATCAATGTTTCTTTATTTTTGTCTTCAAATCTGAAAAAAAAAGCATTAAAGCTCTGCAGAAATTTTTTTTGGCTAAGTACTGACAATAAAGAAAGGATCTTGCATATATTAGGCACATTTGCCACAAGCATATTTTCCAAAGTATTCTTTACTTTGTGTTTTTTTTTTGCAGTTCAAATTATAAATGAACTTGAATTAATTTTACTTAAGCTAAGGTGATCATAAATCAGTGGCAAGTAGCCTTATGATCTTGACGATAGTGCAGGGTTAATGAAATTTGATGTGGTTGCTTGGCAGCTAAGACGTGCCAATATTCTATAGGATGTGGGCTCTATTACCCACCAAGGGGGCCACATTTTGATGGGATCAAAATGCAGAAACCCTGTTGTGCTTACATTTAGGTGCATGTTGAAAGAACCCCAGGAAGTTAAAGTCAATCCGGGTTGTCCCGTAATCACATGCTTCAACAGTATTGTGGTTTTGGCATAAGACACTATAGAATTCCATATTTCTTTTTACAGGCCCAATAATTGTCTGGCGTTGGTAATGGCAGTTTTCGAATATCACTTCAGTGGCTGGTGCATGCACCTTGCGATATGCAGATACGCAACGAATTCCAGACCATAGCCCCCAAGATTCTTAGCACAGTGCAGGCTCCATGCAGTCTCTGAGGCAATGATAATAAAAGAGCTGTGCTGGTCATCAGTGTTATAACTCCTGTGTCATTTCCAACAGGCTGTAATCCACTACTGTTCTTCAGTATTCATACGAAGAATCCTTTTTTCACTGACCATTTTTTTAGGGATGAAGCTCCTCTTAGTCTAACCTTGTCATGCGTCACGTGTAAGCAAAAGAAAAATAGATGAGAAAGAAAAGAAGGCAGTATCTCTCAAACAGTATAATAGGCAGCACTGCCTCATAGAAGTACATACAAACTGCAGTTGAGTGAGGATATTCTAGATGGCGCTGTACCGCTACTCTCCTAGTGGCTGCTGCCCAGGCACAGCGGCACGGGCTGTGCCTGGGTATGCGGAGAATGAGTGCCTCCCTCAGTCACCTGGATAGTTGCCGTACATGGTGGATCGTTGGTGAGGCATGGACGAAGCAGAGCGGCGGGTGCATTGAAGACGCTTGTGCTCAGCTTCCTTGGCACGCGTCTCGTCAGTGTTACCCGTGTGCCGTCTACATTCTCGAACGCGATCTTGTGCACGGATGCATGTGCGAACGGATGGACGAACAGGTGCTTCGCCCCACTTATCATCCTTCACTCCGTGGATATGTTGTGATTTTTTTGCGATGTATTCTGCTTGTACACAAAATGTTAAATTTTACTTTGAGGCTTACCTGCATCTCTGCTGTCTGAAACTATGTTTTCAGCACAGTGCAAAAATATCTTCTGCTTACTTTGGCTAGAGGAATATTTGGCTTCATATCACTCGTAAATTTGAGAACTGTTGTTTTATGCTGGCACCCCTTTAGATTGAAGACGGATGCACAATAGCCAAGCTGCGGGAAGACCTCATCTCACGGGACGAGGCACTTCTTCGGCTAGAGGCCTCCCTAGAGCAGAAATCCAAGGAACTGCTCGGTCTAAGGGACAAGGCAGTTGAGCTCGTGAGTTCTATCAAGTTCCATCAAGTTCCATCATCCTTGGCCTATTTTTATGAAATCTAAAGGCGTTTCTTAGTCTCCAATTAACATATTTCTCAAGCAAGCTGCTTCTGTGTAAGTTTTTAAGTTTTATTACTGTGCTTTATTTCTTTTTTTTTTTGCCATCCTTGATTTTCTTTCTGTTTCATCAGGTACCCATTGTTTAACTGCAATAGATACAAGCTTCTGGTGGCTACAAACACCTTTTTTTGCTTCTGATTTGGTCGTCGTAAGCTCCTTTTGATATTGCATCAAACAATGCCTGCTTCTTTTGTTGGGTGGACCTAATCTCTGTTAGGTAATTAGGCCTTGTTTGACCCAGCCTAATTTTATTGAAGATGTGAAAGAGCCAAATTAAAAGTCCTTGTAATGCAATGATATGTATAGGGCTTACTTGCTATGTTTTTAAAAACTATGTACTATATCTCCAAGATGGATTTACCAGCGTGCGAAGATGAAACACTTGAGAAGGACTACACACAGCGCTATCTTTATCCTGAACCAACTCACCCAAGCAACAGTTTTGGCAAATTGTATTTCAAATTGCACACCACACCATGCTGATCCTTGGTGAAAAAAAAACCACAGCAGGTGCTTTAGCACACTTGTACTGATTGTCTGAACATGCTGTGATGTATAGCTAACTTTTATGGTGTCTTTCATCTACATTTTGCAAGTTTGGCTTCATTTATGAGTTTGTTCTATGGCCTTGCTTGTGAGTGGTGTTTAATGTCGGCAATACTGAGTAAGTGGGAAACTTTGGAGAGAGTTATTCGTGAGAGTCAGTCATGTGAATTACTGCCATGAGACCAGTCGATCGATTTTTAATTTTTTTTCTTGTTTCAGGAGGAAAACCTGGAGGCTTTGAAGGAGAAGAATGAGAACCAGCAGCAGGTCATCGAAGGTGTGCATGGCCATTGCCGCGATTGCTGAAAAAGACGTGGTTTACACTTTCGAAAAAAATATTCTATGAAAATGTGCATTGAACTGTCTATAATTGTGGTCATGAAGTGCGTGAACGATAGAATTGCATTGGTAGATAAGTATCCTAAGTTTATGCAAAAGGGCTTATATTTTGTTGTGGATGGCATTGTGAACAATGAGAACAACATAACGAGGAAAAAAGGCCGAAACATGTGCCACAATCATTTATAGTCTTTTTAGCTTAGAATTAGGTCATTCTGTAGCATTTGAAATTGTTAACGTTTAATTACTTTATGATTAATATGCCTAAAGGTTAGTTGCCCAGTGTTGATGTATTTGGTAACCTATTCGTAATACTATACTCACTTGTAGCTTGCAGCTCTTCGAGTGTTTTGATTTGCCTGTGCCTTTTCAGATCTGAACAGCAGGCTAGCAAAGATTCAGACAGACTATGACTTCTTGAGTGAGGAATCCCAGATAATCAAAAGTGATGCTGCGGGTACGTATGTGTGTCTTGTAATACTAAATCATTTTGAAAATGCATGTTCACGCTATAGTGTAACCACAGTGACAACTTCAAATATATATGTAAGTATTGGATATAATGAAGTAAATATGCAACGTCTTTTTGCTGTTATTGGTTTGTAAGAAACACGTGCATTTTGAATTTATATAATTGGATATATAGGAATATGTCATACAACCTAGTTTTGTAGATGAGTAAAAAGAAATAAGGGAAATTTTTTTTTTTATCGAGGCCATGTGAAGGTTGCAGTGTGGCGGCGCTGTATGTTGTACTTGTGTGTTGTACTTGCTTAGTGGGGCTGTACTTGCGTGCTGCTATCACTTAGTCGATTAGCTGTGCATGGGAGAGAGCTCGATGGAACTCGGTCTGCTCGATAATATAGGCTTGTCATGTATAGTGACTCTGTAGGGTACCATAGCTTAGCGCTGCAAGGAGTGTGCTTGATTTTCCTGACTGTCATTCGTGAGAAGTGACTCATTCATTTCATTTTTTAATTTACAAACATGACTTCATTGTAGTATAGGGCATCTCTTCCAGTTTCACAACTGTGGATAACAGTTGTCATGCATCCGTGGTAAATTAATTAAATGGTTTGTTTTATGGCACATTACGTAAATAGATAAAGTATATAGCGCAAGAGAATTAACTCTACTCTTCTATACTAGTATGTCACATTGAAAAAAAAAATGACATATGTAAAGAGGAGAAGAGATCTTGCATCATGAAATAAAAGGGAGGATACTTTACAAATTGGCTTTCCACAATGTGGCAAGTGTGGCCATACTTTCTGCGCCGTGTCTCGTGAGGAAATTCGCTTGTGTTCCTCGCTGCTCACAGTTTTTTCGTCCTAGTACAATCTTCATAGCAGTTTTGTGTACGTGCACCACATCTTCCAGCGTGGCTGTCTGTTCTGACGGCGAACTGTTGTCATTGCATCATGCACAGACCAGCAGCGGCTAGTCTCCTCGCTGGAGGAGCAGTGCAAGCAGCTGCAGGCCCAGAAGCTTGCCTTGGAGGAAGAGCTGGGCACAGTCCGATTGGCTGCCAGCGGAGGCTCCAGCCAGGTTGAAGAGCTCAACAGCCGGTTGCAGGAGAAGGAGAGGCGAGTGGCCGCTCCCTCTTTTGCACGAAATCTGTGCAACTAGCAAAAAAGAGGCCTGTATTGTGCGTAACTATTCTGTTAGCTTCCAAGTAAAGCTTCATTTACGGCTAACACCATCAAAAGACCATTAAATAGACCATCATAGTGGCTTTCCTTTCATCATATTGGTCAATAAAAACTTTAGTTACTTTAGCAGTTACCGTTGATATGGTCGTATGTAAGAGAAAGCTACAAGCTGTATTGGCGCACATTGTATGTCTTGCCTTGCGTGCTGAAAGCGGGTGTGTATGTGTGCTGCAGGCTAGTGGAAAGCCTGGAGGCCCAGGT
This sequence comes from Rhipicephalus microplus, assembly GCF_013339725.1. Lineage (NCBI taxonomy): Eukaryota > Metazoa > Arthropoda > Arachnida > Ixodida > Ixodidae > Rhipicephalus > Rhipicephalus microplus. Next base: position 137,053,896 of record NC_051165.1, read on the forward strand.
GCGCACCCTGTCTCAGGAAGGCGACAAGGCCCGGCAGGAGGTGGCCCAGCTCACCGAGAGGCACCAAGCCGCAGGTCGAGCGCACCACGGCTGACCATAACCATGAGATTGCCTCCTTGCAGCAAAGGCTGGCCGACCTGGTGAGATTGTGTTCTTAGAATTGATCAGGGATATGTGAATATTCGAACTTTCAACTGTTATTCGAATAGTGTTTCGATTGGCAATGAAATTTTGACTATTAAAACTTCTCGAAGATAAATGCTGTTGACGTCTGATTGGCAGTGGCCCATTCAGGTTTTTTATATGTTTCATCCCATCACATTATTATATTGCGGCGAAGCTGCCTTTGAAACCCTGATATGGTAGTCAATGTAGTAACTCGAGAAAACAGAGATGCACTGTGCCATTACAGTAACCCCTTCTTGTTTTTTTTAATATGCTTCACCACACTACAATGTGGTATCGCGGCAAGGCTGTCTTCTAACCTCCGCTACGATCGTAAACACATCTACTTGCGGAAGCGCTGGTTCGAACCTACGCAGCATTGGTGGGGGCCTTAGTTAACGCTGTTTTAGACAAAGAAGTAAAAAAAAAAAAAACGATGAAGCATTTTCAGCATACGTCATTTCAGGTGTTTTTTATACACTGATGTTTACAGGGCAGATTAGCAAATCTGAATTCGAAGGGAGTGCATTCTTGTCTGTCAAATTAGTTGGGCCTCCATGGAATATTAAAGAGAGGAGATGTGGGGGAAACAGTCTTTTCCTTCAATGGTTAAAGTGTTGACACCACATTTGTTGCTCCAAATGATGTAAATGAATACAATTCTGCCTATGCATCGCCTCACCCTTGATAAAATAGCTAATGAACACTATCCCTACAGCTGTTCACGAAGTTATCCAAAATAAACACTTTCATGTTCCCATCTCATATCTATGTGCTTAGGGATCCCCTGTAACGTTTTTTCTGTAGTTTTCATTTTGAAGTATTCGGAAAGTGTTAAGCATATGTTCGACAACTATTCAAAAAGTATTCGATTCTATTCGCACTCGAACTTGAATACAGTCGAGCCCGCTTATATTACGAACCTGAGCCTGATGCGGCATCCGTTCGCTGTATCCCGAAGTTCGTACTAAATGAAACCCAGCTTTTAAAGAAGTTGCAAGTGAAAACATAAAATTTTTTGCCCGAAAATGTCCGTGATGCCTGTGTTTCGAAAAGCAGAAGCGATAAAGGCGGTCCTGAGTTTATTTCAAACGGCAGCGTGCTCTTCGCCGAGGCCCGTGGCATAAGCTGCATGAGGCACTGGCTCCAAAATTTTGTCGTTCTCGCAATCCGATTCCTCCAAAAACGCTCTTGTCGTGTACTTCATTCACAATGCCCTTATCCGTGCACGGTTCTGCAGTGTCGGCATCATCATCATTGGTCGTAATGAAACTGTTGTAGCCGGCGAGCAAGGCGACGCTGGACTCAGTTGGTGGCGAAGTTTTAATGTCATAAGCAAGCGGCTCGCATGCCAATATAAGTACAGGCACATGACGTAGCCTGTGACGTCAGTACGGCGCGTCATACGTTGGCTACTACGTCTCTTCCCCCTTTATTTAGCAGCATAGCCAAAACGTTCAGGAGGCTTTGGAATTCTTGTGCTTCGTCGCAATTCAGGTGGCACGACGTTTTCTTGGGAGCTGGCGTCAGGCGCCTGCTGTGATGGCAGTTCCGTCACGCTGGCTCGGTCAGGTGGCGGAAGTCCTTGCTCTGGTGCAGGCCCGTCCGGCGGCGATGCGGTGTCGCTGTCGCTTTGGGATGGAGTGGAACCCGTCTGTGCCATGCGGGTTTGTTCAGGAATCCACACGCTTCTGGGAAGAGGAGCAAGGCATGTGTTAGGAACAATATCGTCCGCATGTAGAAAGCGCTCGTGGTCTTCGATTTGGACTATGTATGTTCCTTTGCTAACTCGTCGCACAACTGTTCCTTCCAACCAACGTGGATCACTCGGTCGGTTTCCTCGCACACGAACGTTGTCGCCAACCTCAAACTCCCTCCATGAAGTATGGGTTTCCTGACCCTGTCTTCGAGTTATATTTGCTTCGGCACGTTTCGCTAGCTCCGGATGCAAGATGCTCAGCCTCGTGCGTGGCCTCCATGAGAGAAACAGTTCGGCTGGCGTCTTACCGGTCGTCGAACACGGTGTGTTTCAGTAGGTGAACAGGAACTGGTTTACCCGATGTTGCATCGTCCGAGTCACTCCCGTGTTCTGCTCGTCCCGTAGCTGTTTGATGAAGCTTCGCTTGACGGTCTGGACAAGCCTCTCCGCCGTGCCACTTGAAGCTGGGTGGTAAGGTGGTGTCTTGGTGTGCTGCACTGCATTGGAGTTGAGAAAATTTGTGAATTCAGCAGACACAAATTGCGGCCCATTGTCAGTCACAATTCTTTCGGGAAGCCCAAATGCAGCAAAAACAGTGCGGAGTTCACTGTCGCCTGTGCTGTAGTGGACTTCATGTGCAGAACATCCACCCACTTGGAGTGCGCATCGACAAGCACTAAAAACCAGTCGTTCTTGTAGTAGGCAAAATCCAGGTGAACTCTCTGCCACCTGCGGGTTGGCTATCCCCACGATAACATCGGCACGTGGGGCGCAGAGTTCTGCCTTGTTGGCAAGTTGAACAACCTGTTACAGTTTCTTCAATGCGGTCGCACAACTTTGGCCACCACACATGGCTTCTTGATAGCATTTTCATGCGAGTGATGCCTGTATGCCCTTCATGCAAAAGCGATAAGACTTCAGATTGTACAGCTTCAGGTATAACGACCCGAGTTTCCCATGTTATGCAACCACAGTCTACCGACAGTTCGTCTTTCCGCGAGAAGAATGGGGCTACGTTGTCTTCTGACACGTACGATGGCCATCCATTCAAAACATACATCAGCACCTTAGACAAAACTGGGTCTTTTTGGGTTTCGTCACTGATCCTTTTCACAGATAGTGGTAGGGTTTCTACTGCTAAAAAGAAGTGAACGTAGTCGCTTTCGTCGGTGTCGTTCGGAAGCGGTAATCGCGATAACGCGTCCGCGTTTGCTACTTGGGCTCCCTTTCTGTACACCCATTTGTAGCGATATGCAGCTAGCACTAGCATCCAGCGCTGCATGCGTGCTGCTGTCATTTGCTGAATTGGCTTTGTTTGCCCCAGCAGTCCCTCCAGGGGAAGGTGATCGGAATAAATGGTGAATTCACGGCCGTAAAGATACTTGTGAAAACGTTTGATTCCGAAAATCACAGCCAACGCTTCCTTTTCTATGTGTGCGTAGCCACTTTCGGCCTTGCTCAAAGTGCGTGACGCATAAGCTATCGGCCTTTCTTCCCCGTTCACGACATGAAACAACACTGCGCCAACCCCGTAAGGAGAGGCGTCGCAGACTAATCCAAGAGGCTTCTTTGGGTCATAGAATGTTAGCACGCTCGCTTGCGTAAGGAGGCTCTTACTCTCCGCAAAGGCTTTTTCTTCTTTTGCGGACCAGACCCACTTCTTATCCTTCTGAAGCAGTGCGTATGAAGGCTTTAGCTTCGAAGACATGTTTGGCATGAACTTGGAGTAAAAAGTTATCATGCCGAGGTACGCTTTAAGCTCACTGATGTTCTTAGGTGTGGGTGCTTCCCTTATGGCTTCAACCATCTCGACGCACGGGTGCACACCATTTTCGTCAATGATATGCCCAAGATATTTGACAGAATTCAAGAAAAACTTGCATTTTTCCTTTCTTACTTTTACGCCGTGGTCCCTGAAAACCTGCAGGACTGCTTCCACAAGGGCCAGGCATTCGGTATGCGATGCTCCCGTGATGAGGACGTCGTCGAGGTAGCATACCACTCCCGGTAGTCCTTTCAACAGCTCGTTCATGATTGCCTGGAAAACTGCAGGTGCACTTGAGATTCCGTACGGCATTCGAACATACTGGAACAACCCCATGTGAGAGTTTATAGTCAGCAAGGGTCGCGAGTCAGGGTGCACCTCGATTTGCTGATATGCCGTCGAAAGGTCCAGAACGGTGAAAACCTTGCCCCCAGCCAGTGTCGTGAACAAATCCTCCACCGCGGGCAGTGGGTAATGGTCGGTCTTCACACATGGATTCACCGTCAATTTATAGTCTCCACACAATCGTACTGTGCCGTCTGGCTTGTGAACAGCTACCAGCAGCGTGGCCCAGTCGCTGCGGGTTACGGGCACCAGTACGCCCTCTTTTTGCAAGTTGCCTAGCTCATGCTCAACAGGTTCACGAATGGCATACGGTACAGACCGTGCCTTGCAAAAGACTGGCATGCTTCCTTCCTTAAGCACCAGTTTTGCTTGGTAACCCTTTATCAACCCTAAACCAGGTGAAAAAACGCTGGCATACCTTGACAGGATGCTGTCGACAGACGGTTGTGCGTGCACCTCGTGAATGCTGTTTAGGTCCATTCCAAGGTTCGCAATCCAGTCGCGGCCTAGGAGTGCTGGCTTCTCTCCTGGTACTACGATGATTGGCAGGACTTTCCGCTGTCCCTTATAATCAACCAAAACCTTCGCTTGGCCTTTCACTTGTAGCGTCGCTCCGCCGTAAGACTTGAGCTTCATCTCACACTTCGCAAGCTGCAACGGCTGCTTTAGCTGTCGGTAAACGCATTCCGGAACGAGTGATACGGCCTCGCCCATATCTGCTTGCATCGTCACAAGCTGGCCGGCTATCTGTACTTCAACTTCATATGGTTGTTCCGTACCCACCAGATACACACCGTGCAGCAGCAGCTCTGTGCCTCCGCTCGCTTCGTCACTCACGTTGTGGAGGGTGCCAGGCGCCGGTTGCTTGCATCTGCACATGCGCGCCAAATGTCCCACGTGCTTGCAAAGATGGCATTTGAATTTAGGATAACGGCAGCAACGGGCGTCATGCTCTTGACCGCATCGATAGCAGCTTTGCATTGAACTGTTCTTCGGCTTGCTGGCAAACTCCGGTTCCTTCCCCGTCTTCTTTAGAGCGTGGATGTTGGCATCCGTATTCGCAGTTGGTCGGAATCCCCTCGACTCCCGCTCCGCTAGCTCAACGCTCTTAGCAAAAACGCAGGCCGATTCAAACGTCAGTTCCTTCCTCTTCAGTAAACCCGTCTGAATGGTGGAATTCCGTAACCCAGCGACGAACCGGTCCCGTAAAGCGTCGTCGAGAAACGTACCGTAGTTGCACTTGGCTGCCATGTGCTTCAGCGTGACTGCAAATGCCGCGACGGACTCCCTTTCTCCTTGGTACCTCCTGTTGAATTCGAAACGCTCTGCAATGACTTGAAGGCTCGTAGTGGCCACTCAGCACTTTCACCAAGTCCTCGAATGTCTTCTCTTCAGGTTTTGCAGGTAGAAGAAGGTCCTTGAGCGTCTTGTACGCTTTCGTTCCTATGGCAGAGATGAAGGCTGACTTTTTAAGTTCTTCGTCTTGTACGCCGGCTACTTTGCAATAGTGCCCAAACCGTTCTACATACGATGCGAAATCTTCGTCTCCTTCTTCTATGAAGGCGTCAAATTCCCACATCTTCGCCATACCTTGCCTTTCGCCTTCCAGCTGTCATTGCTCACAGGATCCGCCCCCGTCGTTCGGTGCAGCCTATCCCATCCTCGTCGCCATCTGTTGTAGCCGGCGAGCAAGGCGACGCTGGACTCAGTTGGTGGCGAAGGTTTAATGTCATAAGCAAGCGGCTCGCATGCCAATATAAGTACAGGCACATGACGTAGCCTGTGACGTCAGTACGGCGCATCATACGTTGGCTACTACAGAAACCATTGCAACAGATGTCCCACCCGCTCTCCCATGTCGGAGTCGATGACGCGCTGCCACAAATCGCTGCCGCAGTGGTCCTGTTTAGAAGCTTCAGGCTCGGCATCGAGCCAGACATCGACGAAGTCGGCCTCATGAAAACAGTTTCGCGCGCATGTAGCCGTCACCACCGCCCACGAAATATTCACCATTTGCATAGCTGAATACTGGGACGCCCGAAGCGGCAAGTTGGCTGCCAGGTAGTGAACAGCTATAGACTCTGCCCAGGTGGCGCTGTGAAAAACGCCGCTACCAGTGCCCTCATCGACACGCCGGCCATAAATGGGTAGTGCAAAGCGAGCCGTCTGCAAGCAAACGTGTAGGCCCTCCTTTTTTGTTGGTCTTGAGGTGCGGTTTTCTGAAAATCAAGGGCCTGGCAAGCTTGTTCTTTCAATCCAACCTCGCTTCAGAAAAGTAGGAAGCTTATCAAAACGAACAGCGGGTACAATGCGAAAGTTGTTTCAGTTATTTCGGCGTACTGCAACTGGCACGTTAAGTGCAAGCGAGCATCGTGTGACATCAATTTCGAGGCAAGCACTCTGACGTTCGTTATGTAACGCCTAGTGCTTTGAGTTTGGGCACACACATAATGTCAAAGCAATGAAGTGCATACACGAGCAATCTATTTGACGATCAATGATACGAAGCTCGCTTTATTTGACGTGAATAGCCCTGGCGATTTGCGCTTTTGCAGTTGCATTATTCATCGATCTCTCGCTTCCTGTGCGTTGAACTGTTTTATTATGCACGCTAGAGCTAGAATGTTCTGTTGGTGGTTGTCACCCGTTTGTATACATGCATGTGCACTTTCTCGGTGTATGACGGAAGGCAAAACTGAGCTCCAGTAATCACGGAGAAGAACGGCAAAAAAAAAAAGACACTGATTGTGGTCACGATCATTTTGCAATTTGCCTGTATGGCGTATGCATTCACATTGCCTAATTAAAACTGGAACTTAGAGCCTTCAAAGCACTAGGGCGCAATGGTGTGCAACTTCAGATTATCGGTGGTCGCGGCATGTGCGATGCTTATCGCGCACATTACCTGTCTACAGCTGCACGACTAGCACTGCGGTCAGAGGCTCTGTTAAAGGGGTACTGACACAAAATTTCGGGGCTGAGATAGCCTGCGGGATCGATTCTCGTGAACATTCATATATCATCTGCGAGATATCAACAGCGAATATAGCTTGGAAGGTGTTTTAAGTTAATTTTGAAGTTTGCTTGCACGACCGACTCCATAGCGCTATAGACACCCTCGGAGGTGACTCCGAGGTGACCCCCTACTTCCCTCACGTCACCACGCTGCGGTCAACAAAGCAAGCTATGATGACGTCATAGCCGCCAATTTTCTTTTGCAGCGTTAGTTCCCGAAATCTATATTTCTCGGCAGCTGGTTGTGAGTGCGTGGCCGTTGCGCATGCTTTGTGTTTGGCGACATTCCAGTTCTGTTTCCTATTCGAAGGTAATTCTTGATGTGGACCATGCAGAAATGCGCCCCAGTTCTGTGTGCTGACGTGGTCAAGAGCTGCACATGCTAGGTGGCGACAGTTGCACCGAGTTTTTGGAACTCCATCAAACCGAAATTGAAACTAATTGATAATGAGGGGCCTGTAATTAATTATTTGTCACATGCTGCAGCAAACGATGTGTCGTGTCATGACTAAACTCGTAGTTCTTTTTATAAGTGTTCAATACGCAAAGACGCCCAATATTTAGCTCAATCGTCTCGTCCGCTGTAGTTGCACCCGGTTGCACAGCAAACTGTGCAAAGTAGTCTGGCTTTGCACTACTTAAAACTGTGTCGACAGATGACGCTGCATATCCCCAAAACTCGAGAGTCTGACGTCTATGAGCAAACACTCCGCGATGCGGCACCTAACGCGCGGATTAGGCCCAAGCAAAGCGGTAACTTTTTCGAAGTTTTGTTGAGCGGCAGGAAAAAGCGTGCAAAGCCTCCCGTCCGCATCCTGACCACATATGCAGACCGAGAGCGAGCAAGACGTGCACACGCGACACACATGCCAGAACGCGTGGTACAGCTTTGGGCCTGTTTCTAGTCAGAAAACAAAACTTCTGAATTTGAGCCAGCGTGGCTGGCATCGCAGAGCTGTGGAGACGGGCGATGGAGTTGTGATCAAAAGAGGAGAGCCGAGAGAAGGGCAAGGAGTTGCGATTGGGTGAAGAGAGGGGAGGATATGGTGGGAAAGCGACCTTGAAAATCAAAACACGCAGGAAGGAGGCAGGTTGGGTAGTTTGCTTGAAAGGTCCGCAAAATGCGCAACTCTCGCGTAGAAAAACTTGAAAGAGGGCCTGCACGTGCAAAGCACGGCCGTCTGGGCGTGCGCAGCGGTGTTCAAAGAATCAGCGGCCGTGGTCAAAGAATAGTTTTGTTGCGCAGGCGAGTTTGGGTGGCCTCACCGACTTCGATATTTCGCGATTCATTCCCCCCAAATTAACAGCCGTTTTTACGCTTCTACACGCGTGCGGAGGGCATGTTGAGTCAAGTGCAAAGAGAGCGAGAACAGGTTCTAAACACGAAACGAATTGCCAATTATCAGAGTGGTTGGGGTAGTGTACGCGCATGCACTAGAACGATATGATAAGACAAGACGCAGACGATCAGATGCAGACGATGTTGGAAAATGGTCAGGTCACTCCAGGCCGGCGACACTAACGACAGTACCAGCGATTGGAAACATGGGAGCTGGCCGACTGGTCTTCAAAAGATCGGTGACTGTGATAACACGGGCCGCGTCTGGCAATGTAGGGTGCTCAGAGTAGCAGAGGGGACAAAGGACGGAGGGGTGCGTAACGAAAAAATTGTTGGAGAGAGCGGCAACTAGGGTACGCGGAGGCAGGGTCGGCGTTTAACACCAAGAATCTACGGGCACCTCGCTGATGCCCGATCGGTGGTCGAAAGTGGTTTCCCGGGAAGTCGGCAGAGCGCAGACTCCGTTCGTTGTAACCGATCGGCGGCGCTCGGAGACATTCGTTGTAGGTGCGATTTTGTGTCATTGACACAACGTATATTTTCACAGTCACGAAAAAATGGTTGGGGAGAGCGGCAACTAGGGTACGCGGAGGCAGGGTCGGCGTTTAACATCAAGAATGTATGGGCGCCTCGCTGATGCCCGTTCCGTGGTCGAAAGTGGCTTCCCGGAAAGTTGGCAGAGCGCCGCCTCCGTTCGTTGTAACCGATCGGCGGTGCTCGGAGACATTCGTTGTAAGTGCGATTTTGTGTCATTGAAACAATGTATATTTTCACGGTCACATGGATATTGTTCTCTTTAAATGAAAGTTCGTCTAAAGTGGGGCCGTTATTTGTGGGCTCGACTGTATTTGAATTCACTGCGCACCCATAATTTTGCTATTCGTACAGCCCTACAGTTGGTATAAAAAAACTGCACTTTTTACACTGTTGTTGCTAATAGATTTTGAAGTATATACCTTTCGCACTGTGGTCAGGTATACTTTGAAAGAAACAAGAGCGGTTATTTTAAGAGTAATTTTCACAGTTTATCTTGGAAAACTTAATCAGTGGCGGCAGACAAATAGCAATGTTGAAAAGGCTTGGAGAGGAATTTGCAGCAGAAGACAGGACTCTTTCAATCCTACATTCACTTCAGTCATGGTCACAAGACATTTCCTCAAAGCTTAGAGATATAAATGTGCACTCACGGAGCCCCACTTCAAAGCCTATGTGGCACATGAAATTGCACTCCGAGATTACTGTTAAATTCTGCTAATAAAAGCATTGAGTATTTTCTTTTGCCATATTTTGGTGCAATCTGGCTTCAACTGTCATGTTCCGACACTGGCAGGCTTGGTGACACTTAAAGAGTCTCGCAATACCGTTTTTCTTGACAGTTTGTCCCCTTCTTGACTTCCTCTATTTTTAAACCTTGCTGAGCAGGAGGACAGATTGGAGGAGCGGGTGCAGCAGTGCCGTACTCTGGAGAAGTCCAGCAATGAGGCCCAGGTGAAGCTGGAGAGCCAGGTGCGGTCGTGGCAGGACAAGCTGGCTGCTGCAGAGCTACAGGCCCAAAGGCTCAGCCAGGAGCTTGAACAGGTGAGGGTAACGCTTAGACTGACGTGCTAATGCAAGGGGAAAATGAAGATCACTGGGAAGAACGCATTTTTTGTTTTGTCAGCCATACACTTATTGTGTAGCATTGTGCGATAGTCATCCTTTGATGCTGAATTGAATGTGAGCCAAATAGTGTACAAAGCAGACATAATCGAATATTGAATAATTTTCAAATATAGTTCTCAGAAGAGAAAAAAAAAAAATCAACAATATTCAGTGTGTTTCGAAAGTGCTGTTTATATCCTAGTAAAATATGCCCTTTCTGATGGAGTTCTTGGTATTATAAAACTTTGACCTTTAAATGCACAACTATTGCTAGGCATAAATACTTTGTTAGTTCACATAACCAGAACTCTTAGTTGAGTTTGCACAGCTGTAGCCTAGTATGAAAAGCCTGGCATGCTGATTTAAGTTTATGATATGTTGCATAGCCCTAAACTCTTGGAAGACTATTCATGTTTATGAATTTTGTAGCGACTGTTAAATTTGACAGATAATAAAATAAGGCAATAATCAATTCATTGCATAATTGTTGGAAACAGCTTTTTTGTACAGTGCTCACGGAATGAAATGTGTCATTCTAGCTAAGCAACATACATGTTTTTGTTTCCACCATCTTTATTCTGAGTCACGTCAGTGCAATCTTGGCCCATACAGTTACATCACAGCAAACAGCACTTTAAGGCATGGAATTGATGGCAATAAGACCTGATTACGTAGAGATTTTGTAAATGCCGGCTGTTACGTCTGACGTTTATGTATTGCATTACATTTTGTGAAAACTTTGCATCAAAACAGTGCTCGGGGGCATCGTGTCTCATCATTAAAAATGTTTAGATACTTGAATAACTTTCCTAATGATAACCATGGCAGCACTGGTCATGTTAGGCGCAGTGTCTTTTGAAAAGCTCAGGAAAATGGTAGTAACGGTGGAAGTCTGGTTGGACGCAGACACGAGAACTTCTAGCCGAAGAGCGGCGTCTGCGTGACGCCCAGAGCCAGGACCTGGATTCGGAGGCCTCCGAGCGTGAACGCCAGCTGGTAAATGCACGGGCCGAGATGGAACGTCTTAAGGCTGAGTTTGACACTCACCGCGAAGACCTTGCGCGTCAAATCACGGAGACCAAAGAGAAAGAAGCCCATGCTGTGGAAGAACTGCGGCGCGAAATGTACGTTGTCTCACTTTGCGACACTTTCTATGTTTCTTTACACGTATGCTTAACGCAGTGCTGACGTCCCATTTATGACTTCTCGTTTCATCAAATTGAGCGATTGTTGGTGATTTCAAAATAGTTTAAAATGTACCAGTTAGGACTCTGAATTTAGTTTGGTGCTATGGTTTTTCTGAAAACCAGCTGCGATTTAGATTTTTGGGAGGTGTCGTCGTGTCATGTGAAAGTAAAACACTTGACCATTTTGTCACTCATAAAGTTAGCTCAATGGACTATAGTATGCTGCTAAATCAGGTCACATCATGAGTAGAAGCACGATGACTTTGCAATATAACGAGGAGTCTTATTCTGGGTTGGTCTGGGTACATTAATATACGTTGACTGGCTCAGAGAGCATGCAGAAAACTTGTTACTCCAGTGAAGTGTGTATGGACACCTGTGACATTGGGCAAAAGTGCAAGTATCCTCAGAAAGTGTAGAAAAGTACGAAAGTGCCGTATTTGTTTACCTATCAAACTACGAGAAGCTATATTTGAGGATTCTTTCACGGTTTCTGTGTCCAAGCAGTGTTTGCTTCTGTGTCAATTTATCCTTGTCGTAGGGAAAGCCAGATAGGCGTCGTCAACGAATTGCGGCAGCTCCTCTCCAGGGCGGAAGAAGACAGGCAGACCCTGGCGGAACGCAACACACTGCTGGAGCAACAGCTGACACAGGCCAGTGCTGCGCAGCAGAAGGTGTGCACAAATTTTGCTTACCTTCTGATAATATAAACTTGGGGTTTAATGTCCCTAAACCCTGATATGATTATGTGAGATGCTGCACTAGAGAGCTGGAAATTTCGAGCATCTGTGGTTCTGTAACATGCTGTTATGAATTTGCTCTGTCGCGATGGTAGCGGTGGCGAAGAGCGGCGAGCAGTTGAGCGGGCTTCGCTGAAGCCTTAGCCCCAAGGTGAAACAGGGAGGCAATCCGTTTGGAAAACAGCAACAAAAGTAGCGTTTACTATCGCAGGTTGTCGTTTTACAGAGCCGGCCAGCACGACAACGTCGGCTGGGGCAAAATCCTTCTAACATGGGGCCGGCTCGGCCTTAAATAGCGTCTTTGGTCCATTCTCTAAGACCAGTTCTCGGGCTCGGAGGGGGAGACGTAGCCGTACCCGGAACTGCAAAGTGGTCCGGCGGAGGAAACGACGTTATCCCCGGACTGCACGGTTCTTCTGCACGGAAGGCGGCGCTGGGAGGGGGGGAGACAGTACGTCGAAACAGGGCTCGATCCTGCGAGACGCGCTCCCGAACAAGGAACATGTCTGTGGCACAACAGCACCCCCGCCGCCAGACAATGCATCCAGAGTTTTGAGCCATCAGCGCGGCTCGGAAGGAGGGATGCTGGTTGACCATCGGTAGCCGTTCCGCTCTCTCCACCCGTTGAGACTTCCAAAGGCCTGCAGGTGTTCACTGGAACGACGGAGTCGAACACAAAGGCGAACCACTCCGGCCATAGCAAGCACCCTCCAAATGCTGATCAAGTCGCCAGACCAGCAGACACCAAATGTTTCCTCGAGATTACGCTGGGCTAACAAATAGCATCACGAGCAACGAATCTCGGGAGGAATACACAATGCGGACACTCCTTTACAGTGCATGACACTGCTAAACCAATCAGAATTTTTGTTTTCGTGAGCGATTCTCGATTGTGACCCTGGGCAGATTCTGGACGATCGAGGCTTCTGGGGATTGCTCAAATTAGGACCGAAACTACAATTTAGTACGCCAAGCAATCCTGAATCACGCACATTTGCATCGCCTGCAAGCATCAGACCGCTAAACAAAACAAAGTCATTCAATAAGCCCTAACTCAAGGTGCTCAGCCAATGAGCATCCCAACAAAATAAAACGCGCTTGAAAAAGTAAGTAAATAACAATGAAAATCAAACTTGCGTGCATTCGACAGAACAAAGTTAAAAGTTAACCTACACCGACGTGCAAAATAACACGCAATGCTAAACGCAGAAGGTATCTTAAACAGGGGCTTTTACTATGCCTCCTCTGTTAAAATAGAACACGTCAACTGTTACCTTTCGAGCTATAAGGAAAACAAAAGTAATGAACCAAACATATCAATAATATCTGCTTCTGCGACAAAAGTAAAACTTACAAAAATTTAGATTCATTTCTTGCTCGTCGGCAGAAGACAAAACTAGAAAAAGTTGTTATCAAAATTAAATACAAAAAATACACTTTTCGTATTAGCGAGGCGGCTTTCTCTCAAGCGAACTCTGGGGAGTCGCGCACTCCACAGCTTCTGAGGGTTGCGGTCTGGACAAAAGGACGACGCATCAACCTGTTCGCCGAACTCAGTAGCAGCGACTTTTGACCCGCAGCCGCTGAACTCGAGGAAAGGGGCATCTGCACTGCATCGTTTACGCCACCCGTTCGACCAGTAACCCTTTCTCCACGGTGGGGAACAACCGCCTTTGTTACAACTCAGGCGTGCGCGATGCTTTCCCTCGTGGTTGCCTCTACGCAGCACCAAAATCGATGAGACCAGGCGAAGATCTCGGCGTCCGAATTTCCTGAAAGTCGGTTTTTCTTGACGCGCTTCCCGCCTAATGTCGATCCTCGTGATGGTCTGAGCTTCAAACATTTCCCAGAGGGCCCTGTCGCGATCCTACGCCTAGCCGTGAACATGGCGTCTCGACGAATGATGTCATGGCACCTAACAGCAGTTTAACACTCTTTGCGCCCGTCGTCTTTACCACGTTACGCTTACGCCGACGCCTCTTTCTGTCGGGACTTCTCGCAATACTGGCAGCCTCGACACACTTACTTCCAAGTGTGCTGCCTTTGACAAGTACTCCCGAAGCTCCACACTGGTTATCTAGCTTATCCTCGGGCCCGTTGCTTGCTGCCTCTGCTTGGTACAGAACGGGAGTCCCGATGCCTTTAAAAGCAACTAACGCACCTAAAGAGCTTTTGATCAGTGGGGGTTTATCGCTGTCGTGGTTAGCCCTTGTTCTCTGCCCTTCGAAGTCAGCCTCGTGCTCTCTTTTAAGAGCTTTATTCTGTAGCGCTTTATCTCGCGCATCCTGCTCAATATTCTGTCGACAGGCGTCAACCTGTAGCGCCTTACGACTCGACTTGTCCAAACTCTTTTGATGCGATGCATCTGGATCATGTGTGCTGTGAAGAAGGCTCCGTCTCTAGCGCTTCGCGATGCGCCTCGGCGTCCTTAGCCGTGCGATGGGCCTCGGCCCCTAACTCCTCGCGGTGCACCTCAGCGTCACGCTCTCTCTGGCGCACTTCGGCGGCTTGTGCTTCGCGACGGGCCTCAGCCTCCATAGCTTTCGGCATGCCTTATCTTTACGCGCTTCTCGATGCGCTTCTAGTTCTAGCGCTCTTCGGCGAGCCTCGTTTTCACGCGCCTCCAACTCCATCGCCTTACGCCGCGCCTCATCTCGCTCTCTCTGACGCACGTTGGCGTCCTGCGATTTGCGATGGGTTCTCAATTTCTAGCGCTTTGCTGCGCGCTTCAGCGCTGTACTTGTATGCTCGACTTTCACAGTCGGCCGTACTCATAGCAGCAAAGTGGCGGAACAAAGCGTATTTAACCCTATCAAAGTCATGCGCTTCCTCGGCGGATAAGCGCTCCAAAAGGCTTGCGACTTTGCACGGAAGCAACGTGGCAAGCTTCTCCGACCATAAGTCTCGCCCAACACCAATATCGTCGCAGACCCTTTCAAAACTAACGAGAAAAGACACGATGTTCTCGTTCATTTCTGAAAGGCCTGAGTCGGTATTGTGCTCGCTGCCACTTAATCGCTTCAATTTTATGATCAAGCTCTTCCATTCTGAGAGCATGCTCTCTCCTTTTTCTGCTCTCCTCGGCCTTCCATTGTTCGCGCCTTTGAGCTTCTTCGGCCTTCCGCTGTTCCTCACAGATGAGCTCCCAAAACTCGTCAGCTTCCTCAGCCGTCACATTCTCTGCCGCATCACCTCGAGAATCGCTTCCCTTGTTTTAGCGGACCCGGTGGAAATCCCCATGGCTCGACAAATTTCGAGAAGGTCCTGCACCAGGTACTGCTCCATCGCGATCTCGTTTCTCGTGATGCTCTGCTATTGATATTCACCGTACTCTAAAGCTAATCTCATGGTTTAGAGCACGTGAATAATAAATTACAACCAATCAAACACAAATGCTCTCCTAACATCTATGCCTGTGCTTAGAGAGGTCTGGCGAAATGAACAGTAAACGTTGGGCACTCACCCAACCAAAGTAGCCGACAATGGTCCAACTCGTGCTGCTGCCGTCGAACAGTGTCAGGCCTTCAGGGATCCGGTCCAACTTGCCAATGTTGAGATCCGGGGTTGCTTGTCCCAGCTTGGCCAGAACGATGAGAACAGGGTAGCGTACCGCAGCGTAGCCAAACGCTAATACGGCGGTCGTCCTCGTGCTCGGAGATCCGATTCCAACTTTTCAGCCGTTGAGATCGGGGTAGCGGGTCTCCAGAGCAGCAAAACGTTGAGGACAGGGGGTCTGATCCGGCGTGCCAAACGTAGGATATCGTATCCCGAAGCTGCCAACCACTGTTATGAATTTGCTGTGTCGCGATGGTAGCGGTGGCGAAGAGCGGTGGGCCGTCGAGCGGGCTTCGCTGAAGCCTTAGCCCCAAGGTGAAACAGGGAGGCAATCCGTTTGGAAAACAGCAACAAAAGTAGCGTTTACTATCGCAGGTTGTCGTTTTACAGAGCCGGCCAGCACGACAACGTCGGCTGGGGCAAAATCCTTCTAACATGGGGCCGGCTCGGCCTTAAATAGCGTCTTTGGTCCATTCTCTAAGACCAGTTCTCGGGCTCGGAGGGGGAGACGTAGCCATACCCGGAACTGCAAAGTGGTCCGGCGGAGGAAACGACGTTATCCCCGGACTGCACGGTTCTTCTGCACGGAAGGCGGCGCTGGGAGGGGGGGAGACAGTACGTCGAAACAGGGCTCGATCCTGCGAGACGCGCTCCCGAACAAGGAACATGTCTGTGGCACAACAGCACCCCCGCCGCCAGACAATGCATCCAGAGTTTTGAGCCATCAGCGCGGCTCGGAAGGAGGGTGCTGGGTTGACCATCGGTCAGCCGTTCCGCCTCTCTCCACCCGTTGAGAATTCCAAAGGCCTGCAGGTGTCTCACTGGAAAGACGGAGTCGACACCAACGGCGAACCACTCCGGCCATAGCAAGCACCCTCCAAATGCTGATCAAGTCGCCAGACCAGCCAGACACCAAACTGTTTCATCGAGATTACGTGGGCTAACAAATAGCATCACGAGCAAACGAATCTGGGAGGAATACAACAATGCGGACACTCCCTTTACAGGCATGACACTGCTAAACCAATCAGAATTTTTGTTTTCGTGAGCGATCTCGATGTGACCATGGGCAGATTCTGGACGATCGACGGCTTCTGGGGATTGCTCAAATTAGGACCCGAAACTACAATTTAGTAGCCAAGCAATCCTGAATCACGCACATTTGCATCGCTGCAAGCCTCAGACCGCTAAACAAAACAAAGTCATTCAATAAGCCCCTAACTCAAGGTGCTCAGCCAATGAGCATCCCAACAAAATAAAACGCGCTTGAAAAGTAAGTAAATAACAATGAAAATCAAACTGCGTGCATTCGACAGAACAAAGTTAAAAGTTAACCTACACCGACGTGCAAAATAACACGCAATGCTAAACGCAGAAGGTATCTTAAACAGGGGCTTTTACTATGCCTCCTCTGTTAAATAGAACACGTCAACTGTTACCTTTCGAGCTATAAGGAAAACAAAAGTAATGAACCAAACATATCAATAATATCTGCTTCTGCGACAAAAGTAAAACTTACAAAAATTTAGATTCATTTCTTGCTCGTCGGCAGAAGACAAAACTAGAAAAGTTGTTATCAAAATTAAATACAAAAAATACACTTTTCGTATTAGCGAGGCGGCTTTCTCTCAAGCGAACTCTGGGGAGTCGCGCACTCCACAGCTTCTGAGGGTTGCGGTCTGGACAAAAGGACGACGCATCAACCTGTTCGCCGAACTCAGTAGCAGCGACTTTTGACCCGCAGCCGCTGAACTCGAGGAAAGGGCATCTGCACTGCATCGTTTACGCCACCCGTTCGACCAGTAACCCTTTCTCCACGGTGGGGAACAACCGCCTTTGTTACAACTCAGGCGTGCGCGATGCTTTCCCTCGTGGTTGCCTCTACGCAGCACCAAAATCGATGAGACCAGGCGAAGATCTCGGCGTCCGAATTTTCCTGAAAGTCGGTTTTTCTTGACGCGCTTCCCGCCTAATGTCGATCCTCGTGATGGTCTGAGCTTCAAACATTTCCCAGAGGGCCCTGTCGCGATCCTACGCCTAGCCGTGAACATGGCGTCTCGACGAATGATGTCATGGCACCTAACAGCAGTTTAACACTCTTTGCGCCCGTCGTCTTTACCACGTTACGCTACGCCGACGCCTCTTTCTGTCGGGACTTCTCGCAATACTGGCAGCCTCGACACACTTACTTCCAAGTGTGCTGCCTTTGACAAGTACTCCCGAAGCTCCACACTGGTTATCTAGCTTATCCTCGGGCCCGTTGCTTGCTGCCTCTGCTTGGTACAGAACGGGAGTCCCGATGCCTTTAAAAGCAACTAACGCACCTAAAGAGCTTTTGATCAGTGGGGGTTTATCGCTGTCGTGGTTAGCCCTTGTTCTCTGCCCTTCGAAGTCAGCCTCGTGCTCTCTTTTAAGAGCTTTATTCTGTAGCGCTTTATCTCGCGCATCCTGCTCAATATTCTGTCGACAGGCGTCAACCTGTAGCGCCTTACGACTCGACTTGTCAAACTCTTTTTGATGCGATGCATCTGGATCATGTGTGCTGTGAAGAAGGCTCCGTCTCTAGCGCTTCGCGATGCGCCTCGGCGTCCTTAGCCGTGCGATGGGCCTCGGCCCCTAACTCCTCGCGGTGCACCTCAGCGTCACGCTCTCTCTGGCGCACTTCGGCGGCTTGTGCTTCGCGACGGGCCTCAGCCTCCATAGCTTTTCGGCATGCCTTATCTTTACGCGCTTCTCGATGCGCTTCTAGTTCTAGCGCTCTTCGGCGAGCCTCGTTTTCACGCGCCTCCAACTCCATCGCCTTACGCCGCGCCTCATCTCGCTCTCTCTGACGCACGTTGGCGTCCTGCGATTTGCGATGGGTCTCAATTTCTAGCGCTTTGCTGCGCGCTTCAGCGCTGTACTTGTATGCTCGACTTTCACAGTCGGCCGTACTCATAGCAGCAAAGTGGCGGAACAAAGCGTATTTAACCCTATCAAAGTCATGCGCTTCCTCGGCGGATAAGCGCTCCAAAAGGCTTGCGACTTTGCACGGAAGCAACGTGGCAAGCTTCTCCGACCATAAGTCTCGCCCAACACCAATATCGTCGCAGACCCTTTCAAAACTAACGAGAAAAGACACGATGTTCTCGTTCATTCTGAAAGGCCTGAGTCGGTATTGTGCTCGCTGCCACTTAATCGCTTCAATTTTATGATCAAGCTCTTCCATTCTGAGAGCATGCTCTCTCCTTTTTCTGCTCTCCTCGGCCTTCCATTGTTCGCGCCTTTGAGCTTCTTCGGCCTTCCGCTGTTCCTCACAGATGAGCTCCCAAAACTCGTCAGCTTCCTCAGCCGTCACATTCTCTGCCCGCATCACCTCGAGAATCGCTTCCCTTGTTTTAGCGGACCCGGTGGAAATCCCCATGGCTCGACAAATTTCGAGAAGGTCCTGCACCAGGTACTGCTCCATCGCGATCTCGTTTCTCGTGATGCTCTGCTATTGATATTCACCGTACTCTAAAGCTAATCTCATGGTTTAGAGCACGTGAATAATAAATTACAACCAATCAAACACAAAATGCTCTCCTAACATCTATGCCTGTGCTTAGAGAGGTCTGGCGAAATGAACAGTAAACGTTGGGCACTCACCCAACCAAAGTAGCCGACAATGGTCCAACTCGTGGCTGCCGTCGAACAGTGTCAGGCCTTCAGGGATCCGGTCCAACTTGCCAATGTTGAGATCCGGGGTTGCTTGTCCCAGCTTGCCGAACGATGAGAACAGGGTAGCGTACCGCAGCGTAGCCAAACGCTAATACGGCGGTCGTCCTCGTGCTCGGAGATCCGATCCAACTTTTCAGCCGTTGAGATCGGGGTAGCGGGTCCCAGAGCAGCAAAACGTTGAGGACAGGGGTCTGATCCGGCGT
Source organism: Rhipicephalus microplus (assembly GCF_013339725.1). Lineage (NCBI taxonomy): Eukaryota > Metazoa > Arthropoda > Arachnida > Ixodida > Ixodidae > Rhipicephalus > Rhipicephalus microplus. Next base: position 137,073,249 of record NC_051165.1, read on the forward strand.
GCCAAACGTAGGATATCGTATCCCGAAGCTGCCAACCACTGTTATGAATTTTCTGTGTCGCGATGGTAGCGGTGGCGAAGAGCGGTGGGCCGTCGAGCGGGCTTCGCTGAAGCCTTAGCCCCAAGGTGAAACAGGGAGGCAATCCGTTTGGAAAACAGCAACAAAAGTAGCGTTTACTATCGCAGGTTGTCGTTTTACAGAGCCGGCCAGCACGACAACGTCGGCTGGGGCAAAATCCTTCTAACATGGGGCCGGCTCGGCCTTAAATAGCGTCTTTGGTCCATTCTCTAAGACCAGTTCTCGGGCTCGGAGGGGGAGACGTAGCCATACCCGGAACTGCAAAGTGGTCCGGCGGAGGAAACGACGTTATCCCCGGACTGCACGGTTCTTCTGCACGGAAGGCGGCGCTGGGAGGGGGGGAGACAGTACGTCGAAACAGGGCTCGATCCTGCGAGACGCGCTCCCGAACAAGGAACATGTCTGTGGCACAACAATGCACTGAAATCTAAGTATGCGAGCTTCAGACATTTTTGCTTCCTTTGAAAATGCTGCCACTGTAGCCGGTATTGGACCTTGCGATATTCAGGACCACACCACCGTGGTGGGTTTTTCTTGCTTTTTGGAAGAAGTACATGGTTATGATGCAACTGATTACAGCTCTATTTATGGGCTGCAGATTGAAACGGGGCTTACAGGCCTGTCTCTGAAGTGATGGTACTGGGTCCGGCAAAAAACTGCCAGGTCTGCACGGAACACGCGGCACAGTCACAGCAAAAGCTGGAAGAGCGGCCTTTCAGAGCCTTTTCTAAACACTCTTTGGGTAACCGCTACAAGCACACTTGCTGGGCACCCACTGCGCCATAAATAATAATAATTTCTGTGCAGTAGGCCAGCATTCACTATGCTATCCTTCGTCATTCTTTAGAGAAGCGTGGTATCTGTTACACACTTGCAAGGAATTTTGTGCAAATCTTTAATGCAGTGCCTGACGACGATGTGGGTATGCGCTTGAAGTGGGTTTGTGCCACAGTCAATAGATGAGCAAGAATAAGTTTTTGTAATGAGTTGGAGCGTCGGATGACCCACTCGTTACACAATTCTCATCGTGTAATGCCTATTGTTCCTTTGCTGTTTTAAAACGCTTTATTACACATACTAACTCGATTCCTTTCCCGATATCGAGCCTGCCTTAGACATGTTTGTAATGGAGTTTCTAGTACCAGCGTGGCTCTGCGGTAGAATACTGGGCTGGCACACAGAGGACCCAGGTCGTAATCCCGCTGTGTCCTTGGCATTTTTATTTAGTTTTTTTTCTTATTTCATGCTATAGTGGTTATAGACACGGGCGGTGGCAGCGGACAACTACAGCTCCGCATGTGACCCTTGTTGTGATCTCATAGTAGTTTTCACTGTAAAAATTACACCATCTCCCGCTAAAGAGAATTATGTGTAGATGCAAAGCACCAGGCGACAACGGTTACACAGGCTGCGGCGTTGACACTGGCTTTCTCATAGCATTTCACTTGAGAAACAGCTGGGGAGGTGCAAAGCGCCCAGTGATAGACCAGTGTTTCATATTGGAACATCCCAATCACTGTACTAATGGGCTATAAGAGACAAAAGACTCCAATTGGACTTGAAGACCTGCTGTCCTCGTTTAGTTAATGTGCATGCTGGGAATTTTACTTTTGCAATACAGAGAGGAAATCTCCCACCAGCATTATCTTGGAGGTCAAGATCCAGTGCCTATATATACGGGACAGCCAGCGAACGATTGTGGAGCATGAGCAGTTCAATCAAGAACTCCGCTAGCAGGCGCTGCCTACGTTGGCATTGCGAAGCGATAGAAAGGAGGGATGGGAGCATAAAAGAGGAGAGAGAGGTGCAGCAGATGTACATGCACATTAAGGTGGTCACGCTGCACACTGGATTGAGCCTGCCCATAAGAAGCTTCACATCTTAAGGAATTTGTTGATGCCATTGTTATTTAAGCTCTTCACGATAGCTTTTTTGGCATCAATACACCTTGCACACCACAATTCTCACACTGCAAAGCCTTTCTGAAAGTCAGCTGCTATGACCTTTATAGAGACTGTGACAGCTTTTTGGATGGCAGGAACACCTTTTAAACTGTGACCTTTTCAGCTCTGCGAACAGGAAGAAGTCTGCCTGTGCTCACTTTAGGGTCAGTGCAGTCCTGATGCAGTTTTGATGCAGTCCTGATGCAGTTTTGATGCAGTCCTGATGTTGTTCTAGTTCAGTCCTGATGCAGTTGTGGTACAGCTGCTTCAGGACTGTCAATGGCTGATCTAACGGCTGTGACGAGTGATGTTTGAGCTTCTTCAGTCATTGGTCAAGAGAAGAGAAAGGATTTTTTGCTGACTTTGATAATTTATTGTGAAGTAGAGACCATGTGCTGCACTATAATATTTGGATCATGTGTTCTTGAGAGCCTGTAATAGTCAATTGGCAGCGTTTTCTGGCCATGCTCAAAAGTGTTGCAAGACCTCTTTAAGCATTCAAGTAGATGTTACTAGTGTGTAGTACAAAACTAGCAACCTGGTTTTTGACATTATGTGATGCAGGCTGATGATGGCAGTGCAGCAGAGATCAAGGCACTCAAAAGCCAGCTCGAGAATCTGCAAAATAGGTAAGTAAAAAAAAAAAGCTTGAAAGGGCACTTCAATTGATCTATGTGTGTGAGATGTTGAAATGTATGTTCACTGGAGCTACTTGAAACTGACATTGCTGTGTGAAATTATGGCAGGCATAGGGTGGACATGCATAAAACAGGTTGCAGCTTAGTGAAGTAGGGATTACTGGTGGCTGTTTTTTTTCTTTTCTGGAGTCCAGTAGATTGCTACAGTAACCTGACATAGCTAAGCTCTTGGTTATGAGGTCAACATATACCGATTCACAGTTGCTGCTAAACCACAACATTTTTTCTGGGTTGAGCATGTACTTATGTGTACAGGAGCTTAAACCCTGGTAATATGTGTCCGTGGTACCTCTTGGGGCATTACAAAAGTAAACTCAAGATTATCACTTGCATCAGGCGGTCAATAGGATTGAGTTGCTAAGACAGGGTGTACTTAAAAGAAAAAAAAAAGAGACCTTGAAGTGGGCAATTTTCTACTTGCATATCTGGAAATTTAAATGGGAAGATTGGCGCAGTCTGCAGCGTTGCAGTTCAATTATGTCACGTATACGTGGACCTCATGACAGGTTGATGGCTCATAATGCTGAGAAGCGACGCAGGCTTGCGTAGGAGAGTTGTCAATTCAAATGCCATTTGATATTTGCTTTGGGAGCTTGGGGCCTTCATAACTCACTTGGCCACAGTGTGGAGTTTTGAAAGAAACCTGTCTTTACGTCTACAGGTGGCAGTGTGGCCATCTCAGTGGAAATTTTGCTAGATCTGGCAGAATTTTGATAACTTTGGCGGCAAAAATTTGTGTTTAGCGGATGGCGTATTATTAGTGAAATTGTAAAAAATTTTATTGGATAGCGTTGTTTAACGAATTTCTGCATTTGCTAGGTAAAATTTAGTTCATTTTAGTACAAGAGATTCGCAGCCAGTGGGGGCACTTATGTCTTGTCAGAAAAGCTTCGGATTTCGGCGCTGCACGCGTGAGCAGGCGATCCGAAACCATGCCGAAATCTGAGAAAGATCGCTACCTTCAGAAGTTCTGAGAAGAATGGTTTAAGGATTCGGACTTGTGCACATGGCTCATTTGCAAGAGAAAACCGGACGCAGCCAAGTATGCCCAATGTAAGTACTGCAATTGTGCACTTTCTGTTAACTACAGTGATGTGAAGGCGCACAGAACTAGCAAAAAGCATCAGAGCGCCACACCAGTACTTTGTCCTATGCAGACGCAAACCTGCTTCAAAAATAAAACTGACGACAACTCTGCTAGCGCAGCAGAAGGCAGGGCAGCATTGTTCATCGTCGAACATTGCAACATTGTCACTGCCTATCAATTAACCGAATTTATCAGGAAATCATTCTGTTTATCAGGAAATCATTCTCTGACAGCGCCACTGGCAAAGATTATCACATGAAAACGACAAAGTGTGCAGCAATCATCAAGAATGTTTTGTACCCACACTTTAAAGAGGACATCAAAGCTGACATTGGTTCCAGTAAATACGGTATCATTGTCGACGAGTCGACAGACATAGCCGTCAAAAACTATTTGGCTGTGTCAATCATCTACCACAGTGCCTCAAAGATCAGACATCGTGACAACATTCGTCTCGCTATGCGTGCTAAATGCCTGCAATGCAGACGAAATTGTGAAAACTATAAAATGTACATTAAGATAACACGACCTTAAGCTGGACAACATAGCAGGTATTGGGACTGACAATGCAACCGTCATGGTGGGGGTTAACCATGGAGTTTACAAGCAGCTCAAGGCTGATGTTTCACATCTGAGCCTGATTCAATGCGTCTGCCAGCTCGCTGCAGCTGGCGACTTCAGCTGCTGTGGCAGAAGGGCTCCAAAGAAGCCTCGATTACCTTGTTGGTGATATGTACAATTGGTTCGCCTAAGTCCTTTTCTCAGCAGAAAGCATACAAGGAACTTTTCTGTATTCTGAACGATGGAAAAGAGCCCTTGAAAATCGTCCAAGCTTGTTCCACGAGATGGCTGTCTATTGTGACAGCAGTTGAGCGTGTGCTACACCAGTGGACCGAGCTAAAAGCTCACTTTCAAGTCGCAAGACTGGCAGAAAAGTGTTACAGCGCAGAAGTTCTGTACTCCATGTATTGTGATAAGATCAACAAAGCTTACTTCGCTCATTCTGAGACAAGTGCTTACAGAGGTTCAGAGAGTTAATAAGTCTTTTGAAGCTCACTATGCAGATCAAACAAAGCTTTTGGACGATCTTGTACATCTAGTGTCATCACTCATAAAAAAAGTGGTGATTCCAACTGCATCAGTGGACGTATACGTGACGAAAGTAGAGGGCTATTTGGATCCCAAGCCATACTTGGGCTACTCATTCGAGAAGCACGTTGACGACATGAGAAAAACTAGCTTATCTGCTACATAAGGAAACGATGCACCAAGTTTATTCTTGTACTCATTGAGCAAGTACATCAATGGCTGCCGAAAACAGAAATCCTCAAAAAAGTGTCTCAACTAGCAGTCGAAAGGGGTTGTACGTGCCAAAGCCCTCGCTGGTGCCACTGTTGGAATCGATGGGTATTTCGAGTACTAAAATTGACGCCATAGAAAGCCAATGGAGAAGGATCCCAACTGTAGCGTGAAAGACACGTCAACGGCACAGTTCTGATGTGAAGTGTATAATTATCGAGACTCTTATGGGGAAAAACCCGTTCAGGGAACTAGCAGATTTTGCCATCTCCATGCTAGTACTACCATTCTCAAATGCTGAAGTTGAGCTATCGTTCAGCCAGATTAACTTGTTGAAGACAAAACTTCGAAACAGGCTCTTCCCCAACACAGTTAACGCCATCATGGTCATCAGAGCTGGGCTGAAAAGAAACAAAAAGGGGTGCTTCAACTACGAGCTGCCAGAGAAAACAATCCGCCTCATTGGAACTCGGGATGTGTACAAAGTGGGTGTGAGTAAGCCCTCATCTTCAACAGGTGCTCCACACCAGCCACAGGGTCTGCTAGGCCAAGTGGGAGACTCTAGCCCAGATTGTGATGATGATGATCTATTTACACTTTGAGACTTTTATGCTTTTGTGTCTGCGCTGAGAGACTGAGCGCCAGCAATCAGAGTGAGTTCTCCGTGAAGAAATGTGAAAATTCAGTGATATTCTGTATTCCTACAAGTGTGTTAGTAAATTACGCTCGTTTTCAGCATTTATGTGTCTGTTTTGTATTTATGCTTCTTTTAGTGTCCTACAAAATGCTCGTTAGGCTTTAGCGAATAACTTGGTGATTCGGGAAAAAAGTTTAGCGTAATTCTAGCGGATTTCATTAACCATTTTGGTGGAATTCTTGCCAACTGAGATGGCAACATTGACAAATGGCTGCTATGAAATGAAGTGCTGCTGTTGTACCCCTTCCCGTGAATTGCAGAAAGGCGCGCAGAGTGTTGCTAAATTTTCCAGTGTAGCAGTCACCCTGTTAACATACCCACTTATGCGCACAGTTGTCACGAATGGCTATGAGTTTCTGTACAGACTCGTGAAGGAAGGAGAGTAGGAGTTGAAAGGGACTTTTTCTAAAGTAAGAATAACAGAAAAAGAAATAAGATCAAATAAGAAGCATACACCTCTCGCAACTAGTAGGCACACCTTTATGATATCTCATTCATTGTTTTTGTTGTTGTTCTAGTTGTTGACTCTCACTACCGCGTTAAATGACGGCTGACAAAAGGACAGCAAGCTAAGCTATGTATTCAACCATGCTGCCCTCCCCTCTTCCTTATCTAATGACATCAAGGTAACGTAGTGACTTGCATTTTAACTAGTACTTGCTTCGTCAGAACGGTTGCATATTTTCGCAGCACTTGAATCGCGCATTGTGTTGCTGCGGTAACACTTCCTTTGGTTGCCATGCTAATACACATGCGAGACCAGCTGGTATTCTCCTAAGATGTTTAATGCGAGCTAGTCCTGAAAGGCAGGCTGTCAACATAGAGGGGAGGTTAACATAGCGGTATTAATTGTTACGTTTAGGACCGTTACATTGTCAGCAGTGTCATCCGCATACTCTGTACAGATATTCTACAGTGCCTCTCTGTTCACCTTTGTCACTCAGAGCAATGAAAACAGGTCTGTATGCCCATGCATCGGCTGTAAGACACAGCCTCAGGCATTTCGGTTTTGTTTTGTATGCTATACACAGCCTCTCACACAACATGTGGCATGTCCTGCGGGCAACTAACCCAAACAGTTTTCTTTTTGTGCATGCACTATTGCCTAGTTGAGTGTGGCAATACCATCAGTAGTGTGCAGGAAGCATGAGGGATGGTTAGGGATGCACTCAGGGGTAGAAGTAATACGCTAACAGGTGGCACTATGCCACTGTCTCTCTCTCTTTTTCCCCTTTCTCTCTGTCCCATTCTCTCTCCTTCTCTCCTTGCTTCACGTGGTAACTGAACCCTTCCACAACGGTAAGCGTGCAACCCCTCTGGAATGCCATCTGGGCTCTTGCTGCCTTTTTGCTCTTCTGCATCGCCTATATCATGCGCTGAGTGCACACTGAAAGCTATGGGCTGCGCTGCCTTGCCCAAGACCATGCGCTGTTGTGTTTTTCGGAGATCCAAAAGGCTTCCGTTTATACTCCCCTGAAGAGACATCGTGCAAAATTTTCGAAGGCCGGCCAGCTCTGCAAAGCGCTCGTGCAGTTTGCGTTCAAAACATTTTAGCACTATATGTTTAAGAGCGAACGACAAATGCTCATGCCCACTCATCCTAGTGTAGTTGCTTAGAGCAGCATCTCTTAAAGTCTAGTTTAAAAGAACCTCATTTTCCTGGAGGAGTGCTCAAACTTGTGGGCTGGCATTGCCTCAAAAGTGGAGCTACAAGTATAGTCTGTTCTTTTGGTAAAGGGAAGGTTCTGATGTATGGCTTCCAATTTGCTGGTGTTCCATCCACAAGCATGGGCTGTAACTTGGTTAATGCACTGCACAGATTGCAGAGAGCTGTCTGTTCTGCTGGCCATAAGCCATTGGCCAGCAGAACAGTGCTAGGCAGCTGTACATTTGGTGGAGGGAAGATTAGCTCATGTTCTCAGAACACGTGTTCTATCGAACAGTGTATTGTGCTATGCATAGCAGTTGCAATGTCGTATGTAGCATTAGTCTAATAAAGTGCATTAGCAGTGCCAATGCAGTTGGGGGGGGGGGGGGGGATCGCACCGGCGGTCTTCTTGTATAGATGTTTTGCGCATTGTACTGAGATCGAACCCAAGAAATAGCAGAATGACGTTGTTCAGCATGACTTGGTTGTTAAATCAAAGGTGAGCATAGGAACCTGACCAGAGCTCTTTATTCCTGCATTGGCTGTGAAGCAACACTCAGTGCGTAATATTTTTTTTGCTGCAAACATATCATCTTAGTACTAGCTTGAAATTATTTTTTCTGCTCTTACTTTCATTTAAACTTGCAAAGGTGCATGCTAGGCCTATAAATAATGGTTGAATGAGCCCATGATGGTTGTAAGCTTTAAACCTACTGCTTTCGAGAATTGGCACTAACACTTCGCTGATGGCATATTTAATCTATATGAAGAAGGGTTCCTTGGAAAACTTTGCACTGTGTCTGTCAATGCTGGTATGTGTACATCTTTGGACATTGGTTCCCTCAGGCATTGTCCTGCATGGAACTTTGCTGTTATTTCCTTAACGAAGTTTTCGGTGAACCCTTGTGGTGACTGTTGAACGAATGCACTGAGTATATTGACGATGGCTGTCATTAATTTAGCATGGTCACTCATTCGCCTCATGTTTTCTTGTTTTTTGTTGTTGTTTTTGTTCACTCTAACTGTTTCCCCGAGCATAAAATTATGAATCGTGTTTCATTGTCGTGTCACAGGCCACATTATAGTGGCTTGAAGGCGATGTACACACTGAATAACAGCGGGGCTTCTCCTGTTTGCTGGCTGTCAATCAGTTTGTCCTTGTCATCGTTAAGCTTCTTCCTTTCTGGATGTTGAAATTGCACTTTAACACTTGCCTTGCTTCAGGTCAACATTTTTCCCCGCTATTTTAGTAGTTAAAGACCTTGTTTTCTATCATAGACGACAGTTACGAAACATATCCAACTCTTGTGCACGTATCATTGTGGACGTATCTAATGTACACGGCTTTCATTGGCTACTAAGGCTACGTTCTAATACTTGGTGTAAGTAACTAAACAGACAAGTAGACAGACAGCGGCTGCCCTATTTCTTCTTCCTATCTTTAAACAGTCGGCAAAAGCGTCAAAGTAAAGAATGTTGTAGGCTACCTTGCTGTCCATACAAGGTTACTTTCGGGCAGAGTGCTTGTCAATTGAAAGGGAAGGTTGCCTGCTTACAAGAAAGCAAAGCCGCGCTTTTTATGCACTTCATGCGAGCTATGTTGCAGTTTGCGTAGGATTGAGTGTGGAAAGCGAAAAACTGTGGTGACAATATGAAAGCCTTATGTAAATTTTACTTGCTTATACGGAGTAGCATCGGGTCAAAAGGGAAGTCTTCCAAAGCTGTTCTGTTTCTCGGACATAAAGTAAACCTCTGAGCATTGATAGTAGGCTGTCCTCAATGCTGGCAGCAAGTTGAATACAGTGTAAGTTATATCGACGCTGAGGCTTGCAGCTTTTTAGGTCAGACGTTCCAAGTGAAAAAGATGGCCGCAAGGTATTGGGTTTGTCATCGTAGTTCCTAGGAAGAGTTAATGTTGCTGTGTTTTACAAAGAGTATAATTTTATACTTCTGCTTCCGAACAACTTTTGTCACCTAGTGGTTTCGTTGCACGGTTTGATGCATCTGCGATACTGGAAAATTCGAAATCTTACTGCATTTCTTGGCTACCTGCCCTTGCATGACTAGTTGACAGTGTGCCTCAGAAGCCAGAAATCGAATAAGTATACGACCGATTTTAAGGTATGGCAGGCCCCTTCGTGTTCCTGTAGGAATGAATGTGAAGTAATGAAACTACACATGATGGTTCTAGAGCACTACCCCACTGCTTGAACTAGAATAGCATCACATAAATAGAGGGTTGACAAAATCTAATGTGCAAACAACCAATTGAGCTGATCTGTTCTTCGATTATAATGCAGAAGCCAAAGGGCTATGTCAGCCTATTGGGGTAGCTCGTCTTGTGAGGTGAATTATGTTTTTGTACATGTTTAATTAAAAACACTTGACAAATTTGACTAGTGAATTACTACCCACAATTGTACAAGATTCATTTCTACATACTGTGCAGGGAGAGTCTTGGTACATGAGAAAAGACTCTAAAATGCACGAGAAAAGACAGTTCGCCTGTGCAAACTGATTCAGTGTATATCTTTTATGCCTCTTTAAAGAGAATTAATATTTCAATTCAAGGTTTGTTGAATATGTCAGTTGTGTTTTTTACAAGCCAGTTGTGCGCTTGATGGGATCGCTCTTGCTCACTACAATTGTATGTAGCCTTTGGCGGACTTGCTCGCGAGCCCATGAGGGGCTATGAGGAACAAGTGCTTAGATTATGCATATCATTTGCTAACACATCAGACGGGGGAGAAGTTGCTGTTAGTTGTTACACGCAGCTGTTTTGCGATTCATGGGCACGTGCGATGTGGTGTTCTTGCCTTTGGCTGTGTTGCTGTGACTCATGTTTCGTCACTCTAACCAAGCAAACTTGTTTCATGTAACTGATATAATAACGCCTCATATAAACAGCGTCATGTTGCGGGGTACCTCAACTAGTGCAGTGAATGCGAGGCAGTAATTGGCATCTTGTGACTGTTCAATATTTTTTTTGTCTACAGAGCAGCTTTCTGTTTGCTCCATAACTTCTTGTGTGCAGAGGCAGTTAAGACAAATGTCATAACTGCAGAATCTTCGTAATTAAGCCATTACTGCATGTTCTGACTTTGCTCGGCTGATGTTGTTATAAACATCCTTAACGTCATAAATCGAGACAGGGATTGATTTGTATTTATGAATGATATATCACTGCTTAAACTACACTTGTCAGGTTATCTTTGGACAGCTACACATCTTAGCATGTCAATTACAGAGGCTATGCTAGTGTTATAAATTTTGTTCTAAACACAAAGTTCATTTCGATGCAATGATGCCACAAGTGACCATGTTTATTAATTAATTTATTTACTTATCTGCCACATATAGTATATTTAATTTGAAACACGCATAACAAAAGAAAGTGAAATGGTTAAACATTGCTTTGTCATTATTGTGTTCAGTACTGCTATGCGAGTTGAGAGTTGAAGGCAAAACAGTTATCTAGCATGGTCAGAAACTCGATCTGGATGAGAAGCCAGCATTCATCCACCTAACTACATGCTGTCCCGATATAAAAACCTAGAATCAGTATGTCATAAAGCGTGACACCTTTTACCGTAAGGGGGCATGGTGGTGTGCCTGTTTTGTTAACAAAGAGGCTGACAAGGGATGCTGGCCCAAGGCTTGACTGACAGCTCGGAAAACCGTCTTGACCTCAGGCGAACTGGCGTGCGGGAAACCTCTCAGGTGGAGTTCCGAGTTGTCAGTCGATTGGAGCTTGGGTTGCATGCTGCTCTCATGGTATCTGTCTCCTTGTTGACTAAACATCTAGTAATAGTGTAGCGCTAGCCTTGGCTGCTGCGCTAATACATTTCAGTGTTTGTGAAAAAAGTCAGCTTCAGTCGCTGAACAGTCAACATCTGTTAACACCTTCTGCAGACAGCAAAAGGTCTATTCATTCGCGACGTCTCATTCCAGAATGACTTCTAGTATATCTTTGCAGATGTCACGTGTGAATTGATACTGATTCTGGAAGCTATCAACTTAGGTTAGCAGTGACTGTCATCATTGACATGTATTGAACCTCACGTTCTGTGAGTGTTCCCCCGATACTAGTTGCACAATTTGTAAGTGCCCCCTTTGTTACAATCCCACGTGTGAAACCAGTAGCTCCATGTTTTGCAAAGTGCTGGACGTTACAGCATTGCACATAGCTTACACTGAGCTGAAGACGTGGCTGCTACTAGAATTTCTACTGTGCTGTTTTGACTCATTTTTAACGAGTCCAAAGATATGCCAGTGATAGGTATATGTCTTCTTAGCATTTAAAAGCGTTTAGAAAGATGTCGATTGCTGTCTCGCACATATTTTTTATGTTTATTTATTTGTACTGTTGATCCCATCAGGGATCATTACAGAAAGGGCATATTGGACATATCTTGATTGTTCTCCATCTGGGAGGTTTCCCGTCGTCCAGTTCACCTTAACGCTGCATTTTTCTGTTACTCATGCCTCAGCAAAACTGTTTCTGTCTTCTGCTGACCCTTTATTTTAGGCTGCCGTATCCATCAATACTCATTACCATTACCTGCTGCCTGGAATGACAACAATGTGAACTTTACTGTACTGTGAGCTGCTGTCTGCTGCTAACTTGTGATCTTTTTTTTTTTAAATTGTGAGGGTCTCACGAGTGTCACGAGTACCACAAAGACTGTGACATTCTTTCTTGTTTGTGATGTGTAGCAGCACAGTCAGCTAGAGAATTATGTGCGTGCTTTAGAGCTATGAGGGACTTCCACTGCATGCAATCTAATCCCCTGTGTTCAAATGTTTGTGCCAATGTAGCCAATGCATCTTTGTTGGGATGACACAGAGAATGCATGGTGCACAAGGTCTGTCACTGAGAAAGAAATGGTCAAAGCACCTTTATTTTTACCTTTGCATGGAGTCTTGCGGTAAGAATAGGTGGAAACGGTAATGTTCATGTTGTTCACCTGTGCAGTTTATGGGAGAAATGTTAATGTACTTTTACATATATCCTGGTGTGAGCCAGTGTAGTCTGTCTGCAAAGAGGCTATGTGCTCCAAAATGAGGGTGTTGTTGATGTAGTTGAAATCGGCTTTAAATGCCACTGACGAAGTTTTTATGGTCAAAAGTTGCACCCTGACTTGTGCTTTGAAACTGTGCAGAAGTTTTACTCTGTCTCAATAGTACGTTGCAGCATGTGGTTGACGCATAAATTTGTATGCTACAGGGAGGATGAATGCAGCGTCTTCCTTTATTTAGAGCGAAATGCGTTTTGAGAATTTCCCCATCTTTCTACATGGCCCTCAGTGGTACAGAAAAATTCTTACGTTCATGAAAAAAATAAATAAATAATGACAAAGTTTTGTGGTTTTCTTCCTCATCTGGTATTTCAGTTGCCACGGTCCTCTAACATTTATGTTAGGTTATCGTACAAACGGTTTTTCGCGTCCTACGAATGCATTGCTACAACAGAGCCGATCAGACCTAGCGAAGAGTAAAAACTTGTTTTTACTTAGCTTTTATGTTTAGAGCTTCCCATGGTTTCACTGTTTTTTTGCAGCCGAACGTGCTAGTGCACCTTTTAGCTTTACTACACCCCCATGATGTGTACTGTGATTCTTGATTCAAAAAGCCATTTAGGGTGCACATTTATACGACCGTTAAATGAACAACAATTTTTCAGACTATTACTGCTGTAGTTACCGTAATTACTCGAATCTAATGTGCACCTTTTTTCCGGTTAGGCGAGTTCATAAATCGCATGCGCGTTAGAATAGAGTACGAAAAAAAAATGAATACGGTCGTTCTATTGCCATTGGCATTCAAAAATGGCCGCCCCCTACGTGCGTCGGCATGTCACGTCGGCATGTCACGTCGGCCATTTCTGCCTATGTGTTTCCCATGTGCGGCACTTCGTACGTGTGCTGAGAAGTTCGTCATCTTGGTGTGCATTAGCATCGACGGCACGGAAGGGCCGACTCCAAAAACTCGACGAGTGCACCACGGTGCCGCTTTTCAAAGAAAAGTCATCCCGTGTGCCGAAACGGACGTAAATCGGGCTGCATCGCGATCGTTCGGAGTTCCCGAAACGTGCGTGCGGGACTGGCGGAAACAAAAGCAGAAGATTGTCGACAGCAAAGCTTCACGCAAAGGCTTCAGTGGACCACAGCAAGGTCGGTTTCCGCAAATTAAAGAGCTGCTCGGCGAGTATGTGTTTGAGCAGCGAGCGGCACGGCGGCCCGTGACGACAGAACTGCTCCAAGTGCGGGCTATGCAATTAGTCTTAGAAAAAGGTCTAATGCGGAGCCAGTTTAATGCCAGCAGGTGCTGGCTAACTAACTTTATGAAGAGGAAAGGCTTTTCCCTCCGAAGGGGAACGGGAATATGCGAAAAGTTTTGCGGAGGAGTACGATGAAAAGCTTCACAGTTTTCAGAGGTTCATCCTAAACTTGCGGCACAACAACGGCTACCTGCTTGGGTAAATCGGGAATGCCGATCAGACGTCTCTTTACTTCGACATGCCTGGCACCACAACTGTCGAGAAGAAGGGGGCGAAGCAAGTTCGCGTGCTGACAACGGTCCACGGTAAAACTACAGTGACGGCAATGCTTTGTTACACGTCAGATGGGCACAAACTTAGCCGTACCTCATATTTAAATGGAAGACGCTCCCGAAAGGAGTCGTTTTTTCGAGTGGTGTGATCGTGCGGGCCAGCGAGAAAAATGGGTGCGCGTTGCAATCGATGTCTTACGTTTTTTTTTTTCGTCATGGAAATCGGGTGCACGTTACAATCGAGGGTGCGGTAGAATCGAGTAAATACGGTAATGTGCGTTAATGGAAGTTGGTGGCAATTTATCTACGGTTGTACTTCTGTTGTGCTGATTTGCAATCCCAAGGAGTCTACATCATGGCTATACACTTTACTAATGAGACTGAGTGCAGATTTTTTGCCTTAGTCATTGCAGTCAAGGAGGTGGTTACAGGATCACCAATATTTTAACTTTTTGCATTGGGTTGTATTGAAACCACTCGAGGTTGTTTGAAGCAAGCTTGCTCTTCGTGCACGTGATCAAAAACAGAGTTTGTCTTACCATGTTGCAGATACGAATAGTTACGTCATTCTCTGCCCCACAATAAAAGGCAGCGCTTGAAATCGCAGTTTGTGTGCGTCTATTTGTCTCTGTGTAGCCGATTACCTTTTTAGCAGAGGGAAGACCTAAAGAGAGAACCAAAAGAGACAATTTCGAGACGGGTACTAACTTGCATTTAAAGTTTATTTGGAGTATACAACACAAGTAATTACGAGTGAGAGCGCAGATGACACCATACATGCAGAAGTGACGAGCATATGCAATATTAAATCAGATGATAACGAGCTTTCTCAAAATTTCTTTACTGATGCAGTGCACTACGGATGTGTCGCCAACACAAGCCTTCTCATTTTGACTGAAAACACCCTTTCAATACCTTTTGATGCCCAGGTTTGATTGCTGAGACAACTAGATTTCTTTATTTTTTTTATGTGGTCATATTGCTGAGGCCAGACAAACATAAAGGGAAAAAAAATTACGTAAGGTGCAATCATAGTATCAAGGCCAAACAAGCCAGCGAGGCAAAAGTGGGCAGGGGTAGCCCTAGCAATGATCTCACGTTTGAAAGAACTAATGTACATTTACAGTAGCTCCACTCCTGCTGGCAACAATCAAGTAGGACATAGTTGGTAATTACAATGATAGATTTACATACTTCAGTTGTGCTCTTTCTCACAAAATCTTGTCACCAGAGCTGCCACTAACGTCTCTGGGTTCCCAAAAAACCTATACATATTATGGCATACGGAAAGTTCTATAAGAAATTTGAATATAACTGACATTGACGGAACAAACTGAACATGTCAAAGTAAACTTAAGTTACTTGTCATCATATCGGCACATCACGAATGCATATTTATGAAGAATATTAGATGTGATGGAGGTGTTCCTGCATGGCATGCAGCTTCTCTATGTTGTGAACACGTGAAAATGCATTTCTGTGGTGCCGTGGGATAGGTAAATTGATGAAGCTAAGAAACGTTAAAGCATAGTCTTAAGTAGAATGATGCAGCATGTGTATAGATGAAGTTCACTCAAAGGGGCCTTCATTCTTTGCTGGACATAAGTGAGGTGGTGATGACGTTGATTCTTATTGTTTGGTTAACCTATTATAGCACCAACACTCACTATTAACCGTTACTCGAGCGCACTCCTGCCAAAGGGAAACCTGGTGCTATTCGTCGCTGCTGTTGCGGCTGCTGCTGCTGCTTCTTGATGTGGCTGTGTGTGGCTATTGGCTGCGATGTGAGTGCATGCATTGGCAACCCCCCATCCAGGGAGCAGCAGCTTTCCCAGGCCAGGGAAGAACTGCGGACCATGTTGGAGCAGGCCAAAGGCAGGGCAGAGGAGGACCAGCGCAAGTTCAGCCAGATGTCGCAAGAGGTACATTCGGTGTACTCTCAACTCTTCATTACATGGCGTCCTCATTATTGCACTTTTACAACTCCATTTCCTTCTTTACGTACGTAGCTGTCTCAATTGGAGTCAGAGCTGGAGCGTAACCGGTCGGTCCGAGAGCTGCTTCAGAAAGTGCAGGACGAGAAGCACCAGCTCGAAGCTAAGGTGGCCGAGCTGAAAGCTGCAGCGGCTGCTGCTTCAGCTGTCAATGGCAAGGCATCTGTTCCTGCAGCAGCCCCAACTGTCAGTGCTGCACGTTCAGCGGATGGAGGGGGTAAGTATTTGAGGGTATAGGCTGTAGTAGCTGTAGGGTGTTGAGCACAAACTATGATTTGGCAGCTTACGTAGCTATACTTTTGTAAGCGAAGGTTGCAAGTGTGCCGGCATCAATGAATGCGGGTGCACTGCTAAAGAAACCTAGGTTGTTAAATTTAATTATCATGCCTATATTTATTGAGGTGTTATTCTTTGTTAAATTATCAAAGACATTTGATAATTTATTGAAGAACAACACCTCAATAACTATAAGCACTGAATGATCAACCAAAGACGTGAGAATCATCGTAGAGCATCGTTTAGTGCACCTTTTTTCTTTTGGAATAATAATATACGTCAGGCAAAAACTTTCAATTGTGAAAATTAGGTGACCCTTAAATGTGGAAAGCCATATTCAGGTAATCTGCACATTACTATAACGATTTATGCCCAGTAGTTGCACATGTCTGAGTGTTTGCGGCATGTCTTTCAGTGCAGTCAGCCTGTAACTTGATGCAGTGGTGTTGAATGCTAATTATACAGGAGAGAAGCATTGTTTATTCTTTTTT
Source organism: Rhipicephalus microplus (assembly GCF_013339725.1). Taxonomy (NCBI): domain Eukaryota; kingdom Metazoa; phylum Arthropoda; class Arachnida; order Ixodida; family Ixodidae; genus Rhipicephalus; species Rhipicephalus microplus. The sequence continues at coordinate 137,090,012 of NC_051165.1, forward strand.
TTTTTCTGTTCTCAATTATTATTGAAGTCAGTCTGCATGATAATTTTCTAAGCGCCATCAGAATGCATAGTATGCTCGAGTATGGTGGGATCGAAAATCTGTGAACTTAAAAAGGACTCATGGCAATTCTGAAATCGTCAGTGAGTTTCACCCGCACCAACTGAAGCTTTCTTGTCTGTATCTGGGCTGCAGCTGTGCTGTGCACTTTGGCAGACTATATTGAGAAATGATGTACTTCGCTGCCGTGGACGGGAGCAGAGCGGGTCACACTCTCAAGGGTAATCTTGTACAGATACACAAGCACCCAGCAAAGTAGATGGAAGGATTGTTGCTGTGACAGCTTCATTGGTTAGGCACTTAACATGCACTGCAAAAAATGTGTGTTCGGCTCCTGCCTGTGACAAGCTATCATTTCGTACATTTTCGTACTCCAGTTACTGTCTTATTTCTCGGTTTTATTAAAATAATGTTAATCTGTTCTCTCCTGTCCTCCCTATGTCTTCATTGTTTGTTTGCTTTTTATGTCAGTAACTAACCAAAAAGATTAGTCCCTTTAGATCTCTTTCATACATAAAAATAAATGTGGCAGGTAATGTAGTCATACATTAGCTGACTAGACCTGTGAACGCTTTAGAAGAAAACTCAAGACTCTTTGCAAGTTAGCATTGGGTGGCCGATCATTCCTCGTATTGTTCCACACCTTTGCTCGTAGTTCAGGACACACAGCCGCACTTCACTTTTGCAGTTTTTTACTAACAAGCTATACAAAGCATGGAGAGTTGCAAACAAAATACGAGGTAGAATAATGTGGCTTCAAAATAGTTGACATTCAGGTAAAGCTAGTTGACCTCAGCATTTACTGATTAACTGTCAACATAAACCGTATTTACTCGCATAATCCTCGTATTTTTTTTTGCCGGAAAACCGATGCAAAGTTGGAGGGTGCGAGAATTATGCGGGGAAAACTTTCCACAAAAACATAGAGAGGGAAAAAGAAAACGAAGTGGCCACAAATCGGGATTCTCACACCAGCACCTTACAGCAAGCTTTAAGAAGTACTAATTAGAACTTACCTCAACAATAAAAGCAGAGGTTCAACACAAGACAAGATTTATTTGAGGCACAAAAAGTGGAAGCAAATAGTCTAGAATTAAAATGCCACACGCAAAGCTTGTGGGCGTTTCGGGCGTAGCAGCTAGTGCAAGCTTGTGTTCTCTGTTTGCTGTTACTTCTTGAGTGGCTCTAGCAAGTTGGTAAAACGGGGCTTTCCGTCGATGCAAGGTGAGCGTGGTGACACCCCCCACCCCTCTGTTTTCTTGTGTGACCACTGTTCAGAGTCTTGGCTTCGTAGATGCATGCAATTAGTATTCTTCGTGCTTTACAGGTGGAGACCTTGCCCTGAAAGAGGAAAGAGACAGTCTTCAGATGCAGGCGAGTTATAATTTTTTTTTACATACGTGTAAGAATGTAAAAAAACAGGCCACCTGAATCGCAGCATTTTGCAAGAAGCCAGGCAACAGTGCTTGATGTTAACTAGGGTATATGCATGTGTGGAAAGTTGCCAGCAGAAGCGTGGCATTTCATACTGAGCTACCGTACTCATCAAGTTTGATGCTGATCATTTTCAACTTCTGTTCATGCTTTCATAATGCCTGCTCGAAGTTTCCTGCCTTCTCTTCAAAAGTAGTGCATCATCCAGGCCTTGTTTTTTGCTGCAGTATATGACACGATCCATTCGTAATTTAATCCAGCAATGATAAACAGTGGCTCAATACGAAATGTTATAGCCAGCATTTCAGCAAACCTACCCACCTTCGTTATCTGATTCATCGTTTACCTGTCAAGATGTGTTGCTACTGGCTTACGTGATAAGCAAGAAACCTACGAATAGGGGGAAGGGAGTTGTAACTCTGCTTTTTGAAAAATATTATGAGTTAACACACATTCACTACATTTATCCACTTTTAAATAATTTACATTACAGGTGGACTTCCTCAACTCTATAATCGTGGACATGCAACGAAAGAACGATGATCTCAAGACACGTGTCGAGATTCTAGAGGCGGGCCCTACTCTCGACGACATCGACATCAACCTGTAAGTTTGCCTGTTCTCTTTCTATTTCAGGCTGATGCGCAGAACACAAAAAGGTGAAGCTACTATATTTAGCTCACATGGGAGTGGTGTTGGTGCTAATTGGGTGTCAGCATAAAGTGTCTCTGGTCTTTTGCTGTTTTTCACTAACAAGCTATACAAAGCATGGAGAGGTGCAAACAAAATACGAGGTAGAATAATGTGGCTTCAAAATAGTTGACATTCAGGTGAAGCTAGTGGACCTCAGCATTTACTGATTAACTGTCAACTCATGTTATGAATTACCGTATTTACTCGCATAATCCTCGCACTTTTTTTGCCAGAAAACCGATGCAAAGTTGGGGGGGGGGGGGGGGCGAGAATTACGCAGGGAAAACTTTCCACGAAAACGTAGAGAGCGAAAAAGAAAACGAAGTGGCCACAAATCGGGATTCTCACACCAGCACCTTACAGCAAGCTTTAAGAAGCACTAATTAGAACTTACCTCAACAATAAAAGCAGAGGTTCAACACAAGACAAGATTTATTTGAGACACAAAAAGTGGAAGCAAATAGTCGAGAATTAAAATACCAAGCGCTAAGCTTGTGGGCGTTTCGGGCGTAGCGGTAGCGTTCGTCGCTCAACAGGAGCCCTCAAAAGGTAAGCATAGGACGTCAGTATTGGGCTGATGGCTATTCAACAGAATCGTCCGCAGTTTCCTTCTGAAAAAATGAAGTTTACCATCAATCCCAGTTTTAGGCACACGGCAGGCCCAATGCGTCTTGGTGGCTTTCAGCTGCCGTCACTAGTAACGAACACAAAACTCGTAGGCTTCGAAGGGCCTACCGGCGGCCCTGTTACCGTTGTTTAGTGCATGATCCATCACTTGCAACTTGAAGCAGCCGTGTAGCTTCAGTATCGCCCCATAACGTGCCAAGATTACGGACACAACAAACAAAACACGCCGCAACGCGCACTGGTCTCTTCAACTTGGCTTGGATTGAATTGAATCTCTGTGCAATAGTACGCTTGATGCTTAAGAGATTGCGCTAGATGGCACGCGCTATCATCATCAGTGGCTTGAACAAGCAGACGACATTATTGCGGCAGTTTTCAGGGGTGTGATAATTACTCGAGGAAAAAAAATGTATTTTTCTTGGGCGATGTGGGGGGTGCTAGAATTATGCGAGTGCGAGTATTACGCGAGTAAATACGGTAACTTTCTTGGTAGCCTTAACTATCATGATCGCTGAGAGGATCCTTGCAGACTGAAGCACACGTGGTATGTCTATATCTTACTTTACCATACTCAAAAAATTGTACAAACACCATGTTACCACAAATAAATTTTTTTTTCATTCCATTCCATTCCATGTTACCACCATGCATCCAAAGCTACACATACCCAATATTTTCATAAGTCAAACTGTTTTGTTTCCACTTTCAGTAACGGCATCAAAGCTGCTGTGCCTCCGCGCTTGTTCTGCGACATCTGTGACCGCTTCGACGTTCACGACACGGCTGACTGCCCCATCCAGTGCAGCATGGACGAAGAGATGGTGACGCACAGTCACCATGGCTCCCCTAGGCGCTCGAGTCGACCGTACTGCGACGTCTGCGAAATGTTCGGGCACACGAGCACAGAGTGTGACCCTAGTGAAACCTTCTGAGTGTGACATCTTGGACATAGAACTGTTTAAGACTGTGGACTTGCCGAGACTTCTTCAAGCACGCAAACAGGTGTAACTGTCTCTGTGCATGCGGTTCGAGAATCAAGGCCACAAGGGTGAGTGTGGTAGTGTGGTTTGATCACACCGGCGTTAGCGCAGAGAATGTGGCTGTTATAGTTGCCTTCTACGTGTGTAGCAGATAGTTACTTGTTGCATTCAAAACGTGTACATCGACGTTGTTCTCAATTAGCGCTCAGAAATATTGCTGTTAGGAATTTTCACACTAGCAGTGCAAGAAAGAGCTTTTCGGGGTTTCTTTTATGTTTTGTATTTTATTTTATCCCTCTTTTTTTTCTAAACTTTGCCGTTAGACCATGCACAATTTTGAAACTTAGTGTTTGCTAGGTACACTGTTCCTCGATGAGCAGTGTTGAGCTTAGTAAAACATTTTATGGGGCACTCACCAAACCCTCTATTGTTGTATAGAGAGTTGAATGTGTGCGCACAACGAATTTTGTAGTTTCTTTTGCCCTGTGTTCATTTTTGTCACTATGGCATTGACATTTCTTCTGTGAATTCGTTTTTCCAACGAATTGTAGGTTGGCGAGATGTTTATTATGCGTGCGAGAGTTGTCCTCCTATTCACTCTAGATGGCGTCATTACTTTTCAGGCTACTTATGTATAGCCACATTGTAGATACTGTAAACACACATTGTTAGCTCGTTATCTGAAGAAACTTTGGGTGAGCTTTAAATGTTAAGCACCTCTTGTGAACTCTTACACAAGTACAGCAGTGTACGAGCCGCTTCCATTAACGTGACGTTGATAAGTATGCCGATTGTTTCGGTGCTGTGTACAGTTTATATATAAAGGGGAAAAAAGTCGGAATGGTGAATCTGTTTAGTACGTTAGCAGATGTTGTCCTCCTTGTGCATAATAAGAAGGCATAGAGGTGCTCTTGCATTAGATTTTGTGGCACCAACACTTCTCACCGAGTACGTACACACAGCTATGTTTGCAAGGTGTTCGCGGTGTTTACTGGGCAAGTGAATATCACCTCCTGCACGAATCAACACACCTGTACTCGTGGATTCTTCACCTACCACGTCGACCTAGAAGTGCGTGGGCATCAGTGCCAATGTTAAACTGTGGATTAAACTGTCTTGCAGTGTTGATAAATATCAGTTCACTTGTGCGACAAATTCTGCTGCACTGATTTTCCAAGTGCTGTGCTGCCGTCCAAAGTTGTTTTATTGCTCTCAAACTATCTTGCTGATGTTACGATGCTTACAGGCTTTTTCGCTGATGACCACTTTGGCTACAAAACGTGGAAGACAGTGAAAATGACATCTGGCTAATTGTTTCTTGTTACAGGGCATACAGTTTGTAAAGTCATGTTAGAATTGTGGTCCAATGCCTTCAATGCCTCGTGAGATGTCGTTGTGTTTATAACATTGTGTTATGTTGATTTTAAAAGCCAGTATGGCTTGAGAAAATAATTCTTATTTTCTAGCTATACAACTTAGCTTCATTTCAGTTCAAGTTAGCAACAGAAAAAAATATATCAATCGGGGTGGCTTTTCAAGTTTCAAAGCCATGCAATACGCAAGCTCAAAGACTGATGTTCGAGACTGTTCCATATCACTGTCCACCGAAACGATTCCTTAAACAACTTTTGGTAATATTTTGCGGACGCATTTAACCCTACTGACAAAAGTAAAAGTGAGGTGCTAGTGTTTAGTTGTTTAAATTTTTCTTTTTAATATTTTTAGTAGTTTTACTATAAGCGTATGCATTGTAATAACTATGAAAAGACCCTTATTACTGTTTGACCATTAGCAACCAAAAGGAAAGTCCTATATTGAAGAAAAGTTTCATTCTACATAACATTCTGGCTCATTCTGTAGTGTTGTAAGACAGGACATATGCATATTGCAGCAATTGGCAAGTTGGGCCAGATGGATTACGTTAATAATTGAAAATTTGTTGAAGCACACCGAAAACCGACAGACAGGAGAGGCTGACAGCCTCTTCTGTTCATGTGTTTTTTTGGTGTGCTTCAACAAAATTTTTCATTATTAACTTATGCATATTGTAGAAAAGTGTAGCAATAGATCCAAACTTGTAGTGAACATGGATATAAGGAAATACTGGTTATTTCTACACCCTGTAGGAACAGAGCGTCACTCTCACTCTACTTTAAAACGGTGTATCGTAATTTATAAGCACAAAATATAGAAATACACAATTCACAATGTATTCATGTCCGTAAGTTGTAATTTAGATTGTGATTTGCAGAAAGCATCACATAAGAATCACCTGAACTATGCAGTGCAGTGCTTTTATAGTTTGGCTTGGGATAAAGGAATTTTTCTTTTTAACTTTTGATTTGGAAAGTTTTGACTCCCTTGGAAGGTGCAGCGCTGTTTTTATGTTGCTGCGCAGAAAAAGAAAATACGATTTCTGGTGTCATGGCAGCTTTGAAATTATGGAGCTCATCTCGTTCTTTTAGTCAGTTTCTATTTTTCATCGCTGTTTTCACTGTTCAGTCTTTTTGTCCTTGGATTCTGCTTGCATACATCTGAACATGCCCATTTCTGTTTTGACATGCTTTGGTTTGTTGGCCTTTTGTTCAGATCATGGGAGGAAAAGGCGTCCACTTTCAACATACTAGTGCAGCTGCAGGCCACGCACAAATCTTCGTATGTTTATTACAACGACCGTCCACACGCTAGTCCCTATGGTGGCACTCATGTTGTTTCGAAGATGCCTTCCTGTTTACACAGGCACAAAATGTGTTCTTGGAGTTAGACACAAGTTATTTACCAGTTTATCATTTTGTTTTTGTACAGGCATTAGAGATAGGAAAGTCTATGCACCGACGAAATAAAGGCCAGCCCTTAAATGCATTCTGTCAGGGGTTCTAATGCTGCACTATTTACTATTTTTTTTGAAGTGCACAAACAACGAAACTTAGTTCACTGAACCTACCTCTAGAAATTTTTCTTGCATTGCATCAAGACCTGTGATAGCATGCCTATGTGCAATTTCTGCCCACTTTCTCGACGCAGTTTTTGGAGCATGTGTTATGTGAAATGTGGTTTTTATGCATGTAAAAAAAAATCTTTGTTCTTACTGTTGTTCAGGTTCATGCCATTACAGTTGCCTGGAACATCTTAAGAAACTATGTATCCCTGTTTGCTTGAGCTAAGTGATGTGGAAGTTGTAATGTAACTGGCTTGTTGCAATACTGAATGACTGCCTTGGAGTGCCTTGTGATGGCGCAGGTATCTGTACCACACAAAATGGCTCTAATCTTTTTATTAAGGCATGTGTAATTTCAATTACACCGTTGTCAAAACAGCACCTTTCTTTGCTGGATGTGTTACGTTAGCGCTGTTGTTTGTGCTAACACTGTGAGCGAATGTGGCAAATGAAAAATGCAGCATACTCCTCTAGATTGCAGATTTTACAGAGTAATGTTTAGATGATGTGTTCAGTTTTTGAGGTGCAAATGTTGGCAACTACCTGGGCTGATGTGTGAATTAAAGGAATATTTTTAGCAAACTTGCTATTCACGTGACTCCTACCTCTTCAATGTGATGTTTCCCTAAATGATGCATTCTTGAAAAGTTGCCCTGTTATGAACACGGATTTAAGGAAATATTGGTGATAACGACCTGAATTTCTCTCTGCGTAACCCTTTACTGACGAGACATTAAATAATTAAACAAACTTTTATTTCTGATATATTTATTTATTATAGGATTACGAAGCACACACTGCAAGCACAAAGCATAGCTGCATTTGCATGCCGAGATCCATCTTCACTGCCTGTGGGCAACACTAGGCACGAGTCCTAAAGCAGGCTCTATTGCCGTGATTCCTACGGGTCAGTGTGAACCTTCCGAAGACACTTTTTCACGGCATGAAACAGAGATGCACACTGCACTTCCTGCACATTACTCGTGTGGTACCTGTGCGTTTTGGTTATTTGCAGCGGCCGTTCTTTTGGGAGAAACGTTGGGAGGTGATCAACAGTGTCCAGCCTGACCTCACGGAGCAAGAGATGTTGGTCCACGCCGTTTCTTCGCCTGCTGTGCATTATCCCCTCTTGTTGGGGCAAAAGGTCACCTTCTGGAGGGTGTTGTAACCTTTCCTTGTAGCCGCACAACGCATGAAATGCCTGCTTTGAGGGAGAGAATGGTCACTTGCTTTTTGCGGGGCACGTCAGCGGCACTCTGATCTCGGCCCCAGATGAATGTTCGCTGGTACTATTTTTCGATCGTAGTTGGATGCAGCAGTTGGATGCAGTTGGAGCATGTCCATAAGGTCTAGGCTACCCATAGGTTCCTTGTAGACAGCGACAAAAAGAGGCTTGTCTACCATTGTACATGCCTTTTTGTCAAAGCTTTGATAGGATGTTGCAGCGATGCAGAAGCAAATGCAGTAGGGCCATGTAGTGTTTGTTGAACCACTTCTCGGCCCTCGAGCTCACTCCTTCAAACGTTGGCTCCATCTCAACATACCAGACACAGCCCTTGCCCTGTTGTCCTTGTCCGGATAGAAGTTAATGTCTTCTAAGTGAGTCTCCTGCACTGCGCCCACAGAACGAATGGCAACTTTTTTTAGTATTACCTACAAGTTCGCATTACAAAACCAGTTGTCAAAGTACAGAATGTAGTTAAGGTCACATGGCACGAAACTCGATAGCCTGAGAACGTTGTTGCTGCTGGCGCTGATGTCTGGAAAACCCGGCTGCTGAAAAATTTTGCCCTTCTATACCTCAAAGTTGTACATGAGTCCACATCGTCGCAAGCAGGAATAGTTTGTCGCCCTATTCTTGGGCTTGTTTGGAAAGTATTGCTTGAGTGAACTGTGGCCTTTGAAAGAAAGTAAAAAAAAAAAATCAGCAGATCCCACATACCTTAGGAATTGATGTTACGCGAAGCATGCGCATGCAAGGTGGCTGTGTAGTGATAATTTATTGTGCGAAGCGTTACGAACTTGCCCTAAAGATACATAAAAAATGCACACATATACATACGGTAAACAGCTGCTTATGTTTTACATTACCAGTTGTTTACAGTTGTGTAGTGATGCCAATAGCAACATGGATATTAGCAACACCTGAAGCATTAGGCTTATGTAAAGCGCTGCTACTCGTGAGGATCGTAGCCCTGGACACTGCTACATGAATAAATTAAGCGGATGACACCTGACTGCAATTGATGTTAGCCCAATGTGACGGCTGTATCGTAGAAGTACATATGTAATGTTCATAATATTGGAAAGCCAGCATTGCAACTAAATAGGCATTTCACGATCATTAGGGTTTATTTGAAATGTAGTTCTGAGACCTGGCGTGGCTCTGTGGTAGAATGCTTGATTGTCATGCAGACTGCTAGGGTTGGACTCATATCAGTGGCACATCCCGTCCCCGTGAGTTTTACGTCGTTAACTGTTTGTACGTCGTCAAACACTTTCCACTGTTTTTTGGAAAGTGTTTGACGATGTGCGTGGCTGTATTGTGACATTATTTCTATCATAACCAGCGAGCCGTATCTGTCAAACTATTTCACCCTCCCATACTAGTTTTGGTTCATGCCAAGTTAAGGGTAGACTTGGGTCGTGAAATTTTTTAATAATTATCTGAAATAAATGAAACTTGGTAAACGTATTCAGAATCAGAATCAGAATCAGAATCAGAATTTTTTATTAATAAAATTCGGTACAAGTGACAGGAATTTAGTATACAGAAGGAGGTCCCATAGTCAAGTGACTGTATCGGGACCTCCTGTACAAATGCAATGAGTTATTAAACACATTAAAGCAACAGGAGCGTAAGTATAAATCAAAGCGTACAACTGAGCGCATAAAAAATAGAGAAAACAAAATAAAGGTGTGAAGTACAAAAAAAAAAAAAGCGATAGAACAGTTTAACAATCAATATACAAAACTAAATAATAAAAGGAAATAAAAAAAAACAAATAAAAAGAAATACAAAAAACAGACCAAACAAAAGCATACGTCAAATAAAACAAGCAGTAAGTCTTATGGTTAGTCCGCATGAAGCAAATACAATTTATACTGTTTCTTAAATTGATGAAATGAACTGATAGATTTTATGTTAAGTGGAAGAGTATTCCACAATGAGATAGAAGTGAATTTAACAGTTTGTTTGCCATAATTAGTACGTATACTGGGTAGAAGGAAGTTGTTGTTTAGTGCAAATCGGGTATTACTATAAATAACAAGATCAGAAGACGGGAAAATGGTAGGGGGAAGTTGATTATTAAGAAGTCTGTAGAAAAAAATGCCAAGGTTGAATTTAGTAAGTTCAGTGAGAGTAAGGATGTTATTTTCATGTAGTAAAGATTTAGCATTAGAAAAACGTGGGCTGGATGTAATTAGTCGAATAGCATGATTTTGGACGATTTGAAGAGACGAAATGTGAGTATTGTAAGTATTGCCCCAACATGTTATACCGTAGGTAAAATGAGAATGTACGAAAGAGTGATAGAGGGATAGTAATGTGCTGCGTGAGAAGTACGGGCGCGTTTTGACCAAGACTCTTATACCATATGCTAATTTTTTTTTATGTGAGCAATATGTCTCTGATATTTTAAATTGCAATCTAGAAGGATGCCAAGGAAGGAAGAAAATGAGCAAGGAGAGATAGAGTGGGGGCCAAAAGTAATATTAGGTGCTGATGTTACATTCCGCTGGTGTGAGGTGAAAACAACAAACTTGGTTTTAGAAGCATTAATAGACAACATATTAGTATTACACCATTTGAAAATACTTTCTAAGTCAGTATTCAAAATGGTTACAAGAGATGAGATGTCTTTATGAGAGGTGAATATGGTGGTATCGTCGGCGTACAAAATGCATTGTGATGAAGACAGACACTTGGGCAAATCATTAATATAAATCAAAAACAGAAGTGGCCCCAAAATGGAGCCTTGGGGCACACCAATGTTAGTGGTTCGCTGTCGGGAATAGACGTTGGAAATAGAAACAACTTGAACTCTGTTGTGTAAGTAGCTTTTTAGTAATGAAAGAGCAGGGCCGCAAATGCCAATGGACTCCAGTTTAGTGAACAGAATATTATGATTTATGCTGTCAAATGCTTTTGTTAGATCGATGAATATTGAGGCAACTAGGCATCCTTCGTCTATTAATTTTTTTATCTGATCAGTAAGATGAATAAGCGCCATCTCTGTTGAGTAGCCATGGCGAAAACCAAACTGAGAGGAAGAGATAATGTTAAACTTGGAAAGATATTTAGTTAGTCGTGTCTCAATGAGTTTCTCAACCACTTTTCCAAGGAATGGTAAAATACAAATAGGACGGTAGTTGTTTAGTAATGATTTATCCCCCTTTTTAAAAACAGGGATAACTTTGCCACGCTTCAATTCATAAGGGAATACACCATTCTTGAACATCAAATTAACAATAAATGAAAGAATGTCTGATATTATATGCACAATAGATTTTATGTTAGCAGGATGGATCTCATCTATGCCAGCACTAGTCATTTTTAAATTACGAATAACATCAGTTATTTCATCCGGTATTGTAGGAAATAAAAAGAATGAGTGGGGTAAGCGAGAAGTGTTAATGCTTTCTGTAGGAGAATTGGTATTATCAGGGAAGAAGAAGTTGCTAAAAGCCTCAGCTACTTCTGAAGGGGAATCATATTCTACTCCATCAATTATAATTCGACGTACCTCGTCTTGTCTCGAGTTCCTGTTTAAAAAAGAGTTCACAATCTCCCATTTCTTTTTAGTGCTAGAAGCATGTTGGATTCTTTCTTCAAAATAAAGTCTTTTGGCAGTTTTAAGTTTGTAGTTAAGAGCATTGCAGAAGATTTTATATCGGGCACTTAAGTTCTTATTAAAAGGTTGTTTTTTAGTTTTTCTATACAAGTTAATCTCGTTTGCGCATTTCTGTTAATAGCTGTTGCGAAAGCCATGGATTGTGAGAGAAAGCGATGATTTTTTTACATTTTGTTTTGAAAGTGAATTTCATTAAATGCGTTGAAATCAGTGAAAGAAATTTAGAAAAAGCTTTCTGTGGGTTGATTATTGACTTAATTTCAGTCCAGTTAGTGTTAGCAACAGCCGTTTTAAAACTTTCTTTGTCCAGCACATATCTTGTGTGAGAAAAGGAATGCGGTCGAGCATTAGTATTGAAGCGTAGGATGATGGGGTAATGATCACTGATGTCAATGTGTAAAACTTTTGCCTCTGGTGGGTCTAGTAAGTTAGAGAGAGCATGATCGATGAGCGTACATGAGCCTGAAAAATCTTCACGCGTGGGAGCGTCAATCAGGCAATCATATCCGTAACCATGAAGCAGACTAGTATAGTTGATACAGATGGGTGATCCTTCATCTAGTAAGTTAATGTTGAAATCACCCATTATGACAACATTTTTATTTTCTATTGAAATTTTATGCAAAATATGGTCGAGATTAGTACAGAAATCACTAATTGGTGATGAAGGAGAACGGTAAACACAACCAAATATGAGGTTCTTATTGTCACCAGTCAAAAAGCAGTTATCTATTTCAACCCAAACAGACTCACAGTTATCAACGGTTAAGAATAGGTCATGTCTTCTTCGATAAGCTATTCCAGAAGAAACAAATATGGCAGCACCACCGTAATTACTGGTTATTCTGTTGCAGTATTCAGAATTAAAGTTATGAAAGCAATATAGATTTTTGTCATCGTCAGACAACCAAGTTTCAGTGATGGCAATCATTGAAAATGAACAAGAAAGTGAAGTGAGGAAACCGTCAATGATGTCAAACCGTTTATGAAGACTTCTTGCATTAAAGTGAATAATGGAATGAAATCCATTCAGAAAAGAGTGCAATTGATCTGGTTTTAGTACGGAAGCCATGATTGTACTATCCAAAGTATGAACAAACAGCTTTATACTATTTTGTTTAGGTCAGATTCGTCCCGAATGCGTAGAACTTTACTAGTAGTTGTTTTCCTGGCCTTAATTTGGCAGTTGTCAGTCCACAGGAACAACCATTTTTTTTCTTTTTTCAATGAAAGAGCTTTGGAGAAGAGAGTCTTGTTACAGGCAGTGAGATGCTCATTTACAAATACGGGAAATTTGGACTGACTAGACAACCCTATATCACTAAGACAGAGCCTGGCTTTACGCGCTTTGCTAACAAAATCGGCCTTCTTGGTTCTAGAACAAAATCGAGCAATGATGTTTTTCTTGTCAATAGATCGGGTAGGCACGCGATGAACAATATCGAGATCATAGGGCAAAATGGGACAACCAATTTTGTCCCCCACTGTTTTCAGGATTTCAACACAGTCTTCTCCTTGGGTACATGGAATGCCCTTGATCTCGACATTGCTGAGACGAGAGTACTGCTCAAGCTCCTCGACCCTGCGGGTCAATGATTGGTTCTGGGATCGGAGTTGCGTATTTTCATCGGACAACGCAGAATTTTTGCACCGCATATCCTCAAGAAGTCCATTCAAATGCTCAACACTGGAACTCAGCGAGTCAACTTCTCTCTTAAGTTCAACAACGTCGATCCCAGATTCCTTCATTCTCAGCAGGATCTTACCAAAGATGAGCTCACTTGTACCTTTAGCTATATTGTTAAGCTTGTCTTCCAACGCCTCAACTTGTTTTGACAGTTCTGCATTCGTCGGCATGGTACAAGTAAGAAACACACTCAGGAGAAAAAAAAAAAAAAAAAAAAAAAAAAAGCGAGAAGAAAAGATACACTTGATGGCAGCAGCAGCAGCAGCAGTGAAAAATTAACAAGAGAAAAAATTGACGTCGGAATACCTGCGTAAAACAGAGGATTCAGGTTTAGATGACGCTCATGCGATGCCGCTGCTGCCAGTGAAGAGTGGGCGTCAATGCCGGCTTGTTTATAGGGTGTCGCCGCGATAGCAGCGATCTCCAGCGGTGGACTTGCCGATATCAGCGACGCAGCACTAAGAGGCTGCGCAGTCGCAGATTCACCCACGTGGGCGACTCAGCGCTGTCCAAAAGAGCTAATCGGCCGCACAGCACCACGAAGATGATCACCGAAGAAACAGCCACAGACAAGGACGGCTGCGTAAAACAGAGGATTCAGGTTTAGATGACGCTCATGCGATGCCGCTGCTGCCAGTGAAGAGTGGGCGTCAATGCCGGCTTGTTTATAGGGTGTCGCCGCGATAGCAGCGATCTCCAGCGGTGGACTTGCCGATATCAGCGACGCAGCACTAAGAGGCTGCGCAGTCGCAGATTCACCCACGTGGGCGACTCAGCGCTGTCCAAAAGAGCTAATCGGCCGCACAGCACCACGAAGATGATCACCGAAGAAACAGCCACAGACAAGGACGGCTGCGTAAAACAGAGGATTCAGGTTTAGATGACGCTCATGCGATGCCGCTGCTGCCAGTGAAGAGTGGGCGTCAATGCCGGCTTGTTTATAGGGTGTCGCCGCTATAGCAGCGATCTCCAGCGGTGGACTTGCCGATATCAGCGACGCAGCACTAAGAGGCTGCGCAGTCGCAGATTCACCCACGTGGGCGACTCAGCGCTGTCCAAAAGAGCTAATCGGCAGCACAGCACCACGAAGATGATCACCGAAGAAACAGCCACAGACAAGGACGGCTGCGTAAAACAGAGGATTCAGGTTTAGATGACGCTCATGCGATGCCGCTGCTGCCAGTCTGCTTTTCTTCTGCTTTTCTTCTGCTGATTCTGCTGATTTTCTTCTGCTGATTGCTTTTCTTCTGCTGATTCCAAATCTCTAAGTAAATTTCTGATAGCTGCATTAGAACAGAAGATATTAAAATTCTATGATATGCAATTAGCATATTTCTTACGGGGTTTTTTGGCAATTTAACTATGTCAGACTCAAAAACAAAGTATGCATCCACATTGCCAGAGATCTGGTGTAGCCGATGATGCTAGTTTCATTTTTCGCAACAAATTTTAAATTGAAATAAATGAATATGAACACGAGAAAAAAATTTCTGCACTTATCGTTTACAATTGTCATGAACTTCAATTTGGTGAACAAGATATAGAAGAAAATGAATAGCATCATCGGCCATATCTATTCAATAAGGACATATTGGTATCAAAGTTGTTATTGTGAGTCGATAAAAAGATGTGAAAATGACCCGTAAGGCTACGTGTTATGTATAAAAGCATGAAACTGAGAAAAATGCATTTGAAAATTTGAATAAATTTATGTGGTAGTTTAACATAACTGTTCATGAGGTCGTGATCATGAGAGCGCCCAGACCTAGGGGGCGATAGATGGACGCTCAAATCGCCTGGAGTTCTCAAAGAAATGTTTCGCATTTAAAAGCTCAAAGACTGGCCACCGTTTACACCCTTTTCTGCCGCGTTAACCAATGCGTCGCATCTCCTGCCCAGGGGCGGCACCAGGATTTTGTGGCGCACGAGGAGGGCATGGTGTGAAACATTTTTGTAAAGAGTTCTAGGAATACAGCTTACCTTTCTAATCGAAGTCACTCGGTGACCCCTTTGTAGTACGCATTGCAGCAGCGCGGAATCGTAACATGGCCCATGTAATTCAAGTCTTTAAAGAGGAGGAGGTAAGTTTATTTACAGAAAGGCAGAGAGGTCGGCCTGAGCGATAGCTTGCTCTAGCCTGCTACTCTACACTGGGGGAAGGGAAAGGGGAAAAGAAAGATTAATGGATGACGATGGTGAGATAGAGAGGTGAGTATGTAGTGTTCTTTCTAGCTGAGACACATTTCATAGCCGTGCACATAGTCCAGTTGTTTCCAAAAAGGTTATGACTGCTCTTGTGACCACAGTTGCACTGTTGGTGTCTGGCCAAGGGCCCAACATGGTCTCATCAGTTAATGACCTACTGCGATATAGTTCAGTAGAAGAAATCAGTGTTCGTCGTTCACGTGCGTATGCTGAGCAGACACAAAATATGTGCTCAAGTGTTTCTGGCACATCACAGTGTTCACAATTAGGACCTCTGTCACTGCGACCGATGATATGTGCGTAACGTCTGGTGTACGCTACACCAAGACGAATGCGGTGGATCATATTTGTGTGTTGTCGTTTCAATTTAGGGGGCATGCGGAACCTCATTTCCGGGTCCCATTTGTGAAGTCGCTGGTGTCGCCGTTCCGGTTTGGTCCAGTGCTGAAGTGTGTAGCTGAGCATCACGCAGCGAAGCAGGGCGTTCGTGTCAGCTCGTGAAAACGCAATGCGTACTTCAGGGGCACTGCTTAAGGAATTTTTAGCTTCAGCGTCTGCCTCTTCGTTTCCCATCACGCCGAAATGAGCGGGAATTCACTGGAAAGTGATTTCTATTGCCAAGCTGTAATACGGACCTTGCTTTATGATGCAATTAATGGTTTGCAAAGCGGGTCTGGCATCACAGAAAATTTTCCATCAATTCGCATCGCAGCCAATTCTCAAGAGGCAGCCACAACCGCTCATGTTTTCATGCTTCAGTCGCTCTTGCCATCAAACAAAGATGTGCTTCACATTCTTCCTGTTGCTAAAATGACCGCCGAAATTCTACATGAGTTCTGCAAGAAAGCAATTTTAGAAGTGGAATCTATGGGCCGCAGGGTCATTGCTGTAGTTACCGACAACAATTCCCTCAACCGGAAAATGATGTTTTTCTCAGAGAAACAGGAAGTAAGCATTGTATATCCTCATCCAGCCGACAACAATCGGCCTTTGTTTTATGTCGTAGACCCTGTGCACATACTGAAATGCATCAGGAACAACTGGATGAATAAAAAAAAAACGAAGGAATATGCTTTTACTTTCCCGAAGTGAGCCTGTCAGGAATATTGCCCAACGGGCCGCCCAGAATGAAAGCAGCATCATTTGAAGCCGTACGGCAGCTGTATGCACTGGAGCAGACATCGCTTCTCAAGCTTGGCTACAAGCTAAATTCCAAGGCAATCAATCCAACACCTATGGAGAGACAAAATGTAAAGTTGGTGTTAAATGTCATTAATCCGTTTGTTTCAAACGCACTTGAGACGCGTGGCGATGCCCTTGAAACCACATGTGCCAGTTCAACAGCTCTCTTCGTATACATCATATCGACGTGGTGGAAAATCGTCAACGTGAAGACCCCTTCGAAAGGTCGCCGACTGAACAACACCCTTCATAATCCAGTGAATTCTACGGTGGATCAACAGCTGGTTTTCCTTAGTGGCATGGTAGACTGACTGGATGCTTGGAGCAGCGTCAACATGAGCCGTGGCTGCTTGACAAGGGAAACACATTCTGCGTTGAGACTCACTTGCTACTCCCTTGTTGAGCTGTCGCGGTACTGTTTAGAAGAACTGAAGTTCAAGTATGTCTTGCTGGGAAAATTTCAAACTGACACTCTTGAAGATCGCTTCGGTCGCTACCGTCAGCTTGCTAGTGCACAATATCATGTTTCCGTGAGGCAGCTTCTGGAGTCTGAAAAGAAAATTCGTCTGCAAAAGCTGCTGATGCTTCCGCAGCCAGACATCAGCAGCGAAAGTGACACAGAAGTATCGCAACACAACTTCTCTGTTCACATCTCAAATGATGAAATTTCCAACCCAAAGCATGACATGTAGGTCGTTACTTATATCGCAGGATGTTGTGTTCATTCAGCTCTGAAGAAGCTGTCATGCGCATTTTGCAGCAGCGTGCTCGTCCTGGAGAGCAGGAACATAGATGTGGAAGGTAACACAATGATTGACAACTTGTCAAGAGGAAGCTTAAAGTTTCCGCAGCCATGTACTGTGCACATGGTGCTGGTGACAACGCTTTTTGTCGAAAAGCTCACCAAGGAAAAAAATGCAAAGGCGTTCCTCGCGTCGAACAACCAACGTGGCATTGTAAGCTCCATTACCACATCACTGCTAGGAGATGTTGAGCTAGAGACTTGTAAAAATGGCCATACCTCTGAGACTATCATGCGGCATGTAGTGCGTGTTGCAACAAATGTCGCTCTGAACAACTTTTGTAGACTTCGAAATGACACCATCCAAAGCACCGCACAAAAAAAAAAGGCAGCTGACAGAAAAATAAAAACCTTGGACAAGAAATGAGGTAGGATGGTTTTAGCCTTTCGTCCTAATAAAACCACTTCTACAAATGCATTTCTGACTATTACAGTTTGATCACTAAAGTGTAAAGGCAGGCGTAAACAAATGCAGACCGCGCAGGAACAAAAAAAAGAACAAAAAAAAAAGAAACACCAGCTTTCAATAAGTGCCCACAGCAGATATAATGAGAACGAGTGGCAACGACGGCCGGGGTGTAGGTGGGCAACTAGCATGACGTCACGCTCTCCCTGGAGGGGCCTTGTCAATAGTCTAGGTGGTGTTGATCTGCCCCAGTTAGGGGCAGAAGTCAACACGAGCGCAGTGCAATGCCCGCATTTCTTCCTGAGGGCACCGCCTGTGTTTAGATATAGAGGTTAATGATTTAGAGTATACTTCGTACTCTACTATGGGAGAGCAGAGAGCCGTCCCAACGGGCTCGCAAATGGGGGGGGGGGGTTAGAAGAAGTGGTTAACTATTTAGAGTACTAGGCACTCTATTATGGGAGGGTTTAAAGCCGTCCCGTTCACTAGGCTGTCTACACCATATGTGAGTGTTTAGAAAAATTTGTTAACGATTTAGAGCACGAGGTACTCTACCATGGGAGAGCATAAGCCGTCCCGCTAAGAAGCGTGTGACATGATCATGGTTGCCCCGATACTAGGTACGTATGCTGAGAAACGATTTGCCCTCGTGACGGAGTCGCTCCTTGGATTTCGTGCCGACCGGTTGTGCGCCCGCGCGCTCCGCGCGCTCCGCGCGCTCGCGACCTTCGGCGTCATCGTAGCTCTGGCCGACTGGGCTGGCCCTACGTCACCTCCTGTCGCCGGCTGTCTTCGGTGACAGCGCAGCTCTGACCTACTGGACCTGCTCTACGCCATCTACAGACGCCGACAACATCTCTCGCAAGTGTACCCCGTCCTCGGACTCCAGTGACCGTGCTTCCATCTTTCCTGTCTCTCCTATCCCCTCAGTTTGTTGTTGCTTCTTCTTCCTCTTTCCTATACCTTTACCTCTACCCTTTTATCCCTCCTTACCCCCATCCCTTTGTGAGCTCTGTGGCGGTGTCGCTCACTGAAGCAGACAATAACGGGGCTCACTTTTCTCTTCCTTTCTCTTAAGAACCACTCCGCCCTCGTGACGCACCAGCCGCTACCTCATAGAAAGCGCATGGAAGCCATGGAAAAAGTTGTGAAATAATTTTCGTCTCTCAATCAATTACCGCAGGCATTTCAAGAAGTACAGTAGGGAAATGAAATCGCGTAGTTCTCTTAAACTAAATTGCAGTTGACTATAACAAACCGTAAGAAATGCTCAATGTTTAAGCAAGAAATACAGCTTTCGTACAAGCCGGAACGTTCTGTACTCAAACGATCCAGCGCTGCGGTCATTTGCCGCTAATTATCATAAAAGAAGCTACTTTTTTTTTTCCGACGCTGTGTCCAGACAAATGCGACGAAATAAAGACCGAGTGGTGATCGCAAAGGGAAAAAGAAAGTTGCGAATACATCACTTTGTGCAGAGAAAAAAAGAACAAAAATGCGTCTGCCGGAAATTAAACCCGGGCTACCCACGTGGCACGCGAGTATTTTATCAATAAAGACTGAACCACCGACGCCGCATTAGTATGGTGCTTATAAGCAAAAGACAATAAAACGTTGTTGTGCAAAGAAAAAAATTGCCCGCAGCTTCCCTCGGGGGAACACTGAGGAGGATGCGGACCATATAATTGGTTAACGGGGTGTTAAAGTGCGACTTACTTGGGTCGATGGCTAAATTGGTTAACGTGGTTGTGAAATGGGGTGTTAAATTGCGACTTACTTGGGTCGATGGCTAAATTGGTTAACGTGGTTGTAGGAGGGGGTGTTAAATGAGTGAACACGTACACACGTATGCGAAAGGGCGCCGCTGGTCGAAGGGACGTCGATCATTGTGTTTGTGGATTCGTTGGAATTCATTTCACCGCGACCTTGGACGTCGACGCGCCGTACAAACCAACCGACGAGCGGCAACTGAGCGAGCGAGCGCCGACCTTGAGTATATGTATCAGCACGACGGCGCATGCACTGTCAGCTGTTGAATGTTCTCGAAGCGCGACGCCACATGCGCGTCCACTGGAGAATCAGGAGAATTGTAGATGTCGAACGCGGTGTGTAGAGGAGGAAGGGTGAACAGATGGTGGAGGAGTGAAGCGCGCGCGGTGTGTAGAGGAGGAAGGGATGCACAGATGGTGGAAGAGTGGGCGACGGCGCGACGGCGCATGCGCGCGCGTCAGCTGTCGAATGTTCGAGAAGCGGTGCGGACGGCGCACTACAAGGCGCGAGTATAAGATGCTCCGCATCTAAAAGTAAGAGCGCTGATCATTTGTGGTTACCCTGTCTCCCATCTCGCATCCCCTGTGGCGCATACCCACGCTATGTGTAACAGGGGATGCGAGATGGGAGACAGGGTAACCACAAATGATCAACGCTATTGCTTTTTTTTTGCACAACGACGTTTCATTGCCTTTTGCTTATAAGCACCACATACGTTCGGTGTCGGTTACTAAGTGGTAGAATACCCGCCTGCCATTTGTTGATCATTTGTTGATTAACTTTGATCATTTGTGGTTACCCTGTCTCCGTCTCACACGCTCACATTTCGCATTCCGTGTAGCACATACTGTTATGCCTGCGAGTCCGCAGCGAACGTCCATGCCTCGGAAAAAGGGAATCTGTGTCAAGGCCAGCACGCGAGCCCGCCTGACGCGAACAACTCAACGGCGTCAACACGCGGCGGTGCCTCTTTGCCGCGCGCGCACAGTTAGTCACCTCAGCCAGCGAGCCAGTCGAGTAAACAACCGGCGCCTTCCTGTCTGGCGGGTCTGACGCAATGCGTGGCGACGTCACTCGTCCTTGGGTGCAGCCACCTGCAGCGCAGCCTCTCCAGATTCGATGAGAATGACGCGGCCCAGCGGCGACCCCATTGGAGGAGTCTGACCTCACGACCAGCGGCGCTTCTGGTTGGACATTTGGTTACTCAAAGAATCCACCCGGTGCATATAAAAGAAGCGCTGCGGCGCGTCGCGAGCAGTTGAGCTGTGTGTCAGGGAGCAGAGCTATGTGTTAGCGAGGAGAGCGCGGCTCTTCGGGTCTCTAAGCTGTCGGCCCCAGTGCCGAATTTGTAACGCCTCTGTAAATATGCTGTACATAAACCTTGTTTAATTCACCGTCATCTCGTCCGCTCGTCTATCAGCTCTGCGCAGAAGCAGTCGCGAGCTGAGAAACCTACGCTACCAAACGGCTGGGGACCTTCCCGGTGGAATTCGAAGCAGTGGCGCCTTCGGGACCGTGTTGGCGTCGCCGTCTTTCGTAGACAGTGGTTGCAGCGGTGAAATTTCGAGGCGCCCTTCGTAACGTCGTCGGAGGCGCGCTTCGCAACAATACCCACTCTAGCGGTACTTGGAGTGTTCTCTAGACGGACGGCCGCATAGATGGTCACGCGGACGGACTGAAGCATAGACGGTCTGGTGGATGCTTTGCCCCACTCGTCATCATTCACTACAAACACACACACTTCTAGCCTTCGCAGGGGATAGATAGCTTTCTGCTCTCCTATAGTAGAGTACTGAGTACTCTGAATCGCATTTTTTTTCTTAAGGCGTTCACTCGTCGACTGCATCGCGTTGGGGGCATCGGAGGGGGGGGGGGGGGGAGGCTTTCTGCCACAAAGATCAGCTTGTAGCCTCTGGAAGTGTAGTATTTTTGTATTGTTGAGTCATCCTTCATGTATTAATAAAGTTTGTTTGGGGGGGGGGGATTTCTGTGCTGTCTCTTAAAAAAAATAATCGATGAAACCCACAGCGTAGACTGAACTCCCTCTTACCACCCACTTACAAGGCAAGGTCTCGATAAAAAAAAAAAAACACCAGCAAAATTGCTCATTTATTTTCTGGATTGTAGAGGCATTCGTATAGTTCGGATATATGCACGATATACACGATCTCGTGTTTATCCGAGTGGGTAAGACGTTGGTTGCCTGAACATGAGGTCATAGGTTCAAAACTTAGCAACACTATCAGTTTGTTTCAGAAGCTTTTTTTTTATTGCTTTCGTCACGAGTGACCAAGGGACATACGGGTTTACAGAGGGGCTCGCCGTTTTCTCAATGAGCATGCTAGGAAGTACTTACGCGCGTCAAAAACACGTCATACTCGATCCTGCTACTAGCAAGCACATGCCGAAATTCGTATGCGCGTGCGCATTCAAAAATTTGCATGCACGTGCACATGCGAAAGTTCACATGCGCGTCTGCACGCCAAAATGCGTATGCGCGTGCGCACGCCAAAAGTCGTGTGCGCGTGCGCACACCAGAATTGATATGCACGTGTGCAGGCTAAAATGAGCGTGCGCACGCCGAAATTCACATCTGCGTGCGCACGCCAGAATTCACACGCGTGTGCGCACGACAAATTGCGTATTTTGTTAGAGTCACAGACCTATGGCTGAGGGGATGCTGCTAGTTCTGGTTTCTAATAAAAGCATGAAAGTAGAGCAGACGTGCCCATCACTTGTAGATGTAGTCCTCGCTAGGGCAAGTTCACGAACTTCGATGGCGTGGATAGATTAATGTATGAATAAAGCGTTCGCTCCCACCTATAGTTTATAACAACCGCAATACTTGCATTGTCGTATAACGTTGAAATATGCGCAGCTGCTAGCCCAAAACAGCCGCAAGTCGGCCCACTTCCTTACTTCAACACCTATAGGTGGCGTAGCCAGATATTTTTCAGAGCAAGGGTCAGGGGGGGGAGGGTTTGGAGTTTATCGCCTTTTACATACGTTCGTCAGTACGTTGTATCCATGTGCATGTACATATACACGTGCAGAAATAAAAAATTTCGGGGTGGGCGACCAGCCTGTCCTTTACGAAAGAACGAACGAACGAGCTAACCCGTGGCAACAGCCTTTTCGCACCCGTCTGGAAGAGGCAGCACGTGCTCTCGCGTTCATACGCCCACCGAGAAATCCCGGCAGCCTTCCACAAAAACGGGTGAAAGAACCTTCGAAGAAAGCTGTTGCGTGTAAATGATGAAAGCACAAATACTTGAGAAATAAATATAGAGATAAGAGCTTTGCCAGACACTGTGTTACTCGTGCTATGACGAACTTAATCACTCTGGCACTTTTTGTTACGCCTCTCATAATGTTACGAGGCATCGTGCACGGACATGCCGGTGAAGGCCATGCATAGCAACGAACGAAGAGAGAAAGAAGAAAGTGGCATGCCTAGTGAGAGGCTGCCAGTTGTATGTATCTTCATATGCCACAAGCCGGGTTACTGTTTACGCAAGTGATGCGTGAGTGGCTGTGCGTGAAGGCTGGCCTCGTTGGATCGTTCTCTCCCAGTGTTCGTGGGCATTTCCGATGGAGGCGGAAATGTCGAGGCCCGTGTGCTCAGATTTGGGTGCACGTTAAAGAATTCCAGGTGGTCAAAATTTCCGGAGCCCTCCACTACGGCGTCTCTCATAATCATATGGTGGTTTTGGGACGTTAAACCCCACAAATCAATCAATCCCCGTGTTCGTGGCCGTGGCTTGCCTTGTCGTTCCCGAGCGCTGTTGTACAAACTAAGAATGGGCTCTGTGCTGGTGCGTGAACGATTACACCGTCAAGGGCGGGTGGAGAGTCCGTTGTGCACAGCTTGTGGCTCCTGCAAAACACTTGGGCATCTCGTAGTGCACTGTCCTGCATTTGCTACGCGGCGGTGTTTGCTGATTAAGGAACATAAATTTCTAGGACAGAAGTGCGCGACCCTGGACGACTACCTCTTTGATTTGATTTGTGGGGTTTAACGTCCCAAAACCACGATATGATTATGAGAGACGCCGTAGTGGAGGGCTCCGGAACGACTACCTCTTTCCGAGCGGTCTTGCTTCCCGACGCGACCAGGCCCACCGCGCTTTCCTTACATTTAGGAGCCAAATGGACCTGGCCACCCGATTATAGACGGTTTCTTTTATTATTTTTATTTATGTTTTTACCCATACTCGTCGAAGCCTTCGTCATTTATTTTTCCATTTCTAATTTTCTTTCCTCTTTTCCCCTCTAATCTTTGTTTCCTCTGTTTCTTCACTTTTTCCGAAAAAGTGAGCACGCGTTGTGCCCCTCCAGGTGGCAGTTGCCAGCTTGCTCTCTCCCTCTTTCCTCTGTGTTAAAGTGCAAATGCGCGTGCGCATGCGGAAATGCGTATGTGCGTACGCATACCAAAATGCGTAAGCGGGCGCGCTTGCCGAAGAGAGAGAGAGATAGATAGAGAGGAAAGGCATGGAGGTTAACCAAGCTTGGCTTGGTTGGCTACGCTACACTTGGGGGGGGGAAGGGAGAATAATAGAAAGTAAAGAGATAGAAAAGACGAGGAGTAAGAAAGAGAAGGATCAATAGTCAGCTCGAGACTACACAGCATGGTCCCACACTGTTCTTTCACAAGCGGTCGTGAAGTGTGGTGGTCCTTAAGAAGTACAGTCGAGTGCATAATTTTAGAGACCACGGGAGCGCGTGCCGAGGCGCGTCGCTGCGCCTTCTGGCGGCTGCACGGCTCTGTCCATGAGCGCGTACTGCGCACGCTCGTCCCATATCACCCGGCAGCCTGCCCTTTCGCTCGTTTCAATGGCGCGCATCTCGAAACGAAGCGGACGGCGCAAGGTGTCACTTCTGTAGTCTCTGTGAAGACAATGAATAAAGCCGAGCGCTAATGTGACGACAGCACACCATTGGAGGGTTTCGGCGTGCTGCGCATAGTGCACGTTAAGCTATGTTCACACTACGGTCGTAAGGCGTCGATTTTTCATAACACGCGTAAGCGGAAGCACAACAAGCGTATGCGTCTAGTTCAGACTGTGAACGTAAAGGTACCAACGTTCGCAACGAACGCATAAATCGTGGGTGAGAGTGTTAAAGGCTAGGCAACTTTTACGACTGCGATACTACGACCGTTACGACACAGCCAATGACCGATCAGCTTTCGGTTTTCAACAACCGGTCACGAGACCTGACGGGACTTCCGTCCTCCCGGCTGCAGCAGCATCGCGGAGGCGATGGCGGTAGTTGCCGGCGCGGGAAGTGCTACTTCGCCATTCCGCGGTGACGATTGGGTTGGCTTTGTTTGCTCGCAACGTGCGTAAAAAGTTGTTCCGCGCTTGACGTGAAGGTTGTGAAAGTCGCCATCCACGGCCCTGTCGAGGAATACTTGGCGCACCCAAACTCTTCTCTGTCGCCTTCGCCGTCTTCGGGCGATTGAATACACGACTATAAGCTCATTTTGAGCGTGAATTTCTTCCAACTCGGCCAGCGCTCGCGTGTTGATGGGAGCCATATTGGACCGCTAGTGACGTCGATTCTACAGCGACAAATATGATTGGCCTATCGTAAAAATCGTAATGTACGTAGCTGTAAATGTGAACAAAGGTATCGGCATAACTGCGGTAACGCTTTTTATAGCCGTTGCGTTCGATACGCCGAACGAGCTGTTACGCACGTTACGACCGTAGTGTGAACATAGCTTTACTCCTAGGCGATCCGCGGCGTGATCACATTTTGAATGTCGGGTGAGGCAATCAATGAGCTCAGCCAGCCGTGTTGCCCTTTGCGCTCTCATTCGCCGAACTAACGCACGTAGTAATACTCGGTCCTAATATGTGTCTATGAACATGCATGAAACCACCAAACGTCCAACAGCTGCAGAAAAGAGCCGAGGAAGAAGGGTGAAAACAAACTCAGTTTATTAAGGATAAATCCTTTATTAAGGCCGCTGCGGTGGTGCAGTGGTTTAAATGCTCGGCTGCTGACCCGAAAGACGCATCTTCAAGTCTAGTCGCGCATGTCGTATTTCGATAGAGGAGAGATACTTGAAGCTATAGTATACTGAGTGGACGTTAAAGAACCCCGAATGAATAAAGAGAGAGAGAGAGAGAGAGAAATAAGTAAAAGAAAGAGAACGGGAGGTTAACCTAGACGAACTGGTTTGCTACCCTGTACGGGGGTGGGAAAAAGGGTCGGAAAGAGGATATAAATAGAGAGATATAAATAAATTAGAAAAAAAAATTGCAGCATATCCACGGAGTGAATGATGGAGAGTGGGGCGAAACATTTGTCCGTCCATGCGTCCGTCTGTGTGACCGTCCATGCGTGTTCGTGCGCCCGTCCCTGCGTTCGTTCATGCATCCGCCACTGCGTCCGTTCATGCGTCCATCCATGCATCTGTCTGTGAGTCCGTTCGTCCATCTATTCAGCACTCCAAGTTTCACCATCTCGCATCTTTTTATGATATATTCCCCATATAGAAGCCCCGCCATTCAGTGGACATTCCAAGGACTAAACGAGAGGTGGCACAGCACACTTTTTTACGGCTTGCGCTTCGGGTCTACTTCCCACCTTCAACCACCTTCACTCTAAGCCAAAAATAGCCAAAATAGGAGCAACGGCTGTTTTTACTCCTTCAGACCGACTGTTACTCTCCGAAAAGACCAAGCGGAACAAGATGGCCGACTTGTTCGAGAATGGGGGAGCAACTGTATTCATCTCAAGTTTGTAAGGGAGCAACGGAAGGAGGAACCACTGTAAATGCTCTCGTCACGCAACGGTTACTCCCCGGCAAGACACCGCACACAAATATGCATGCCGCCCACATTGATATTCATGGGCCAGATTATTGTTTGTTCTGTGTGCCAAACTTCACCAAACCAAAACAGTGATTTATTTTAGCATCCGTAGATAATAAGATAGCAGCGCTGGCTGAACACAGAAGGCCTGAGAATACAGTACGGCAAATACCTAACACACGCAGCAGCAGAATGGAGAGTTGGCACGTCAAAGCGGACCGAACGCCGAAACACGTGCAAAACAACGATAAAAAAAGCCTAGACACGCCGTTCGTCCGCGAACGCCCAGATATATCGGAGAAAAAAAAAAAAAAAAAAAAGCGGACCCAGACGCGCTTCTCATCAGCCATACACTTAGTAGCACGCTTCACCGTGTAGTTTGAGGGCAGAATGACAAATCTGCGCCATCTGCGCCCGCACGACAAGTGTGGCGCTAGTGTAGCAAACGATGTAAGTTACAAAGTAATTTTTATTCAGTGTTTATGTTGACTAGCACTAAATAAAAATTACACTCAACTTTTTATATTTATTATGAGTTTTAGTGTACCTCAGTTTTTTTTTATAATTCTGTTAGGAGAACACACTGAAATTATTGCGCTGACGCCTGTGCTGCCACTGCTCGACGTTTTTTTTTTTTTTTCGGCGCAACTAGGTTCGCGTTCGCACTGCTTACTCATTTTCATATGGTCTGTGGTTGGCGAGAACATGGACGTGCGGGCTTGTGAGCTATGTTTTGATCGTGTGTGTGTGTCGCAGATTTGCGTTTCTACTTATTCGTGATGAAGGTTAGTGTATATTTATCTTTATGGAGCGCGAAGTAGTTGTGGATTTTGCTGCTGGGTGGAACAAACACATCGTAAACACGTCTTCAGCTATCTGCAAGCCTGTTCGCTCGTCGGACAAAGGACTGTGCATGCATCAGCGTGCAGGTGAGTGGCATTTCCAGCAACATTTAATGCTCTTACAATACATTGTTGAGTGGTTGCGCTATTGAAAGAGAAATGATTTGCTCTTATTCTCCGTATCCATTGCTAGCCGTATCGGACTAAATTACCTCTATTACCGCCTGCATACCCTCTTGCTTCCCCTGTCACCACTGCAGTGCCACTGTACTTTTGCAGTTAAAAGTTCATTTCCGCAACACTACCTCGCTTGAAAAAACATTGGGGCGGGGTTGTAGCTGCATTCATACTGGCACTTTTCTACCATTGGCTTTATGTAATGTTAACGGCTGAGTGTTTAGAGATGCAAAGTGTATGCAATTTTTTAGAGATGCAAAGTGTATGTAAATCAGTAAGTGAACAAATCACTGTCGCATCACTTCACTGGCATAGCCAGGCGGTTGCGCACAGAATTTTTTTAGGCCGGGCGTAGGGAGCCCAAATTGACGACCATATTCGCTTGCCCGGCCTATTCAGATAAGCGGACCCCCCCCCCCCCTCCCCGCACGCCTAAAAAAAAAAAAAATCTGCCCACATCACTGCGTCACTTGCTTCACCTCTGCGCTGAACGTACTATTTTATAAGCGCACCATCAAGCGAGCAGTTTACATATTGACAGAACAATTGGAGGAGGAATGACCCAAATCTTTCATATTTCTTTAGTGATGCAAAACCTTAGCAAAACTGAATATTGTAAAAGACAATCATAAATGCTGTATGTTCTCGTTAGCGCTGTCATTATTCTGCATCATGAAATCTTTATGCGCTGTGAAAACTTGGCATGCCGTTGAAGTTGCATATCGACGTTAATACCAATCGACGAAAATTTCGACAACCTCAATAATGCCGTTTGGGATTTGCCGCATGCACATAATTAGGCTGATTCCCTCTTGGCTGTTCTTAACCTGACTTCACTGCTACCAAATGAAACAATATTTGATGCATGTCTTTTACTTTTTTTTTTTTTTCAGGGATATGACACAAATTTGGTTATACTGCAGATAAAGATGCTCCCAACGATGCTAAAGTACAGAAAGCAAGTGAATTTTGGTAAGTGCAGACTTTTTGTACTACGTATATGAAAGCATCGCTTTTTAGGGGCAAACTGTGCATGTGTTGGCCAGAGAATAGTTCATTATGCCACATGGTTACACTGGCACTGACAATTCGACATGGCTCCGCTGGCCCGTGTGATTGCTCACACTGTTACCGTTAAGATAAAATGTTTATGTTTTCATTGCAGGGATTGCTGTTTGTACTAAAAAGCCAACTGCCAAGATTTCTTTACGCTGGTACTCCTAAAAGTATGCTTTCCCTATTTACATGGATTTTGGCTTGCACAAAGCATAACACTTGGGCCTAGATTCACCAAGCTGTCCATGCGCAGGCCTTCATAACAGTGTTTCTTGACTTGCCTTTACCCTGTTTTCTGCAGATGTTTCGCGGGTTTAAACGTGCCACAGCATGTTGACCTCCCCCACTCTGAAATATTCGCGTTCAAAGTTCCGCAAGAGTGGGCTTAACTTTCTTGTGCACCTCTTTGCTAGTCCAAGATACTGAAGTGTTATGCTCTTACTAGAGGTGGCAATGTTTCTAATGCTTGTATTTCCATCACATTGACCAAGTATGCGATCTTGGCTTGACTGGTAGCACATCCTCAACAAATGTCTTTGTGGCACATGTAGAAGGCAGTACAAAATAAATAGGCAGACATTCACACCGGGAGCTAACTGTTAATAATGCTTTTTTTTTTTTTTGGAAACCATGGTGTGCTTATTCCAATTTGTCGAACAAGCAGTAACCTGTTTGGCTGTGAACCAACAAGACGTTGAACTAATAAAAGCTTCACATCTTGTTGCTCTCAAATATATATGTATTGGCAAGCTATCTGTGACACTGTCAAACAAAGAATCAGAATATCTGTGCATGCCTTAAGATATATTGCTTCGTTTACATATCTCGTGGCTGTGACTCGTCAACCGAGTGAACAAATGCACCCTAGTTTTCTAAATTTAAAGCATTTTTTGAAGGTAGCACGGTCTACATTTATTTGTCTATAGTTTTGTCCAGCCGTTTGCGTCAGGTACAAAGAAATATACTGAAGATTATCATGTAGCCTCTGCAAATGGTTGCTTTCAAGCAGGCTTTGCATGCTTGGCTTGTGCCTACAGGTATTGCACAATTCAAGACGCAGCAGCGTATGACAGAACAGTAGAATCGAGAGCAACTATGTGCACGAGCTAAATAAGTATTTTAACATGAGCGGACAGTACGTGTTATTTGCCCCACACATGACCTCATTTAGAATGCCCATTGGTGAATGGGCTCATAGAAATGTCACTCAGCTGTGTATAGGAAACAAGTTAACTGAACCTAAGGGTATCTTTAGCTACTACAAATATGCCTTGTTGAGGTGCTGCACATTTTCTTCTAGAATATTGCTGTCTGAGACATCTTGTGAAGAGCGTCTACCACATCAGCATTTATATGGCTTGCCAAGTAACGTTTGGCCGAACCTTCCCTTTTTTCACATTTCGTTTTGCAGTAGACATCCTAGAATGTAAGCGCTGCTGCAGTGTGTGTGGCTCATTGTTATGAATTGATTCTGGCATGTTTAACCTCACACTTCTATTTTTTTTCTTGCAGCAATGAGATGCTTCACATATGCCTGCGGTGACGTTCTGCTGCGCTAGCCTAATGGAAACACCAGCTGCGAAACTTGAGTTCTTCAGAATTGGAGAAGTTGCCCTTCTCTCACAGATGATGACACAGACTGCCCTATGCTAGAAATTCAAGATTGTTTTTCCACGGATGACGCAGAAAACCTTTGATGTATTATGGTGTTTGTTTAGTGCTGGCTGTGGTGTGGCGAAGTCTACTTTTACGTGTGGTCACACGTCGCCTCATAAAAAGAACAATAAAGCATTTATTTTCCTTTCAATATTGTCCACTTTTTGTGTTAGAAGCACCCAAGCAGTGCTCTTCCAAGGTGCTCTCGCCATGTGTTAAGCGTGTGACAAGCATACTCGAGATAAATACTCATTTCCCCAAGGAGTAACTGGAAGCATGTGCAGTTGGTTTTCAGAGAGTAACTGCGAACACGTGGGAGGAACGGTAAAGAGTAACTGTTGCTCTTAGAAGAGCAACTGGTGGGAGTAATGGTTGGTCGGCAGGGAGCAACTGGTGGGAGTCACTGTTGGTCTGCAGGGAGGAACTGGAGGGAGTAACTGTTCATCCCTCGAAGGAGAAACTGAAAGGAGAGCAACGGTTCCTCCCTCTGCAGTTACTTCTTTTAGGAGAGTAATGGGAGTGGCAATGCAATTGCTCCCTGAAAGGAGCAACCCCTATACCCCTGCTGCTCCGTTTTGGCTTAGAGTGTTGAGTTCATGGTATATACTAGTTCACTGTATTCATGGCACTGCGGCCCAATGCTCGCTAAACCTTTCTAAAACCAAGGAGGTTACACCCAGCGAGTATGATGTAGCAACCCTTTCTTGTCCGATACTGCTCAATGTACATGCTAATGGGGATCGCAGCGTGCGCGTTGACTAAAAGCCGAATGCTCCTGTCTCTCATTCCCCATTAGCAGCCATTGGCATGTACACTGAGCACTATTTTTTATTGTTAAACAACGCACAGAAGAAATCTCTCACCAGCACCACCTTGGAGGCCAAAATGTTATACTTGGCACCACCTTGCAGGTCAAAGCGTAAGACTGCTTACATACTACAACGGGACGCGGGACGAACGGGTGCCGCTATAAGGAGCTTCGCCCCTAGAACCACATGCGCACACATTCAGGGAGTTCCGATCACAGTCGTCCGGGCAGGCCGGTTGAACGCAAGAAGCCCAGGAGCGCCTTCACAGCCTTCTTCTGCGACATAAAGTCCTGTCAACAGCGCAGGATTCTTTCTTCCGAAAGAGGCTGGTTTGGTTGTCCAGTTCATCTAGTGCATTGCAGAGTGACTGTCTCTGCGAGCAGTATTGTGGGCATTCACACAGAATGTGCCAAGTTGTTTCATCACTGCCACAATGGTCGCATGCAGCAGTGTCAGCCATTCTTATGCGGAACGCGTACGCATTAGTAAATGCGACGCCCAACCATAATCTGCACAGCATAGTAGCGTCTCGTCGGCGTAATTCCGGAGGAATTCGAAGACTAAGAGTTGGGTCCAAAGTACCTAACCGTGCATGGATGAAATGTGACTCGTTCCATTGTGACGTGGTGCGCTTGCGAGCAAGCATGCGGAGTTTCCGTGCAGCATCAGTTCTGGAAAGCGGAATTGATATTTCATCGCTTTCAGTATGGGCATAACGGGCAGCTCGATCGGCCCGTTCATTGCCAATTATTCCACAATGACTTGGGAGCCATTGAAAGGCTGTTTCATGTCCTTCCTCAATGAGTTGGTGAGCCTTTACTGCACTCTCAAATACCAGCTGTTCGTACGGGCCGTGGCGTAAAGGTGATAGAAGGGATTGCAGTGCCGCCTTTGAGTCACTGAAAATTGTCCATTTTTGTGGCTGTTGGTCGTTGATGCATTGCAATGCGGCACGAAGAGCTGTGAGCTCTGCTCCCGTTGATGTTTTAAGGTGGGAGGTCTTGGATGTTCTTGTCGTGTCTTTTATCGGTATAACAAATGATGTCGTTAAACTCTTCTGTAAAACAGAGCCGTCGGTGTATACGTGTATACAGCCTTGATACGTCTCGTATAACAAGAGCAGAGCAAGCTGTTTAAGAGCAGGTGACGACATGTCTGCTTTTTTCTGGATGCCAGGTATAGTTAGCCTGATGTTAGCCTGAGTCAGGCACCAGGGAGGAGTCGAAGGCCTGGCGGCGGGTGTGAAGCATGCTGGCAAAGAATCGCGATATGTGGTCACCGCTTGGCAAAATGACGAACGTGGTCTGTCTGCTGGTAAAGAGGCTAGGTGGTGGCAGGGTGTCCGAGCAGTATGCCTTATATGTGTCCTGAGTGCCTCAACGTCGATATGTGTCGTGATGAGGTGGTCACCGGCGATAGCTATAGTAGCCATTGTCGACGCACTACGAGGCAAGCCGAGGCAAATCCGGAGTACCTGGGACTGAACACTCTGTAGCGTTCGAAGGCTTTTTTTGCTTGCATTGGTCAATGCCGGTAAACTGCACCGCAGAAAACCAAGAAAAAGTACTCTGTACAGCTGTAGCATTGCACTGGGAGACATTCCCCAAGTATTCCCTGCAAAGAACTTCAGTATATTGCAGATGTCCATTAACCGTTTCTTCATGTACGAAACGTGATCGCTCCATGAGAGATTCCTGTCAATTATGACGCCCAAAAACTTGTGCGATCGAACGTATGGTACAGTTTGACCATTGATGCTTATAGTGTACCTATCCATAGGCTTTCGTATAAAAGCTACGAGGGCGCATTTCTCGGAAGAAATTTCCAAGCCTCGATTTCGTAGGTAGCGTAATGTTTCAGTGGCAGCTTTTTGAATTCTCCCTCGTAACTGCAGGCGTGTTACAGCCGATGCCCAAACGCAGATATCATCTGCGTACATTGATAGCCTTACGGTGCTTGGCAGATGCTCAGTGAGAGCAATTAACGTAAGATTGAACAGCGCAGGGCTGAGTACGCCACCCTGGGGGACGCCATAGTGGCTGTAATGTGGAGAGGTTGGACCGTCTTCAGTGCTGACAAAGAAGGATCGTATTGACAAATAACTACGTATCCAGCGATACATCCGACCACCTACTCCTATATCTTCGAGAGTGGTGAGAACAGCTTCATGCGTAACGTTGTCATACACCCCTTTAACGTCTAGGAACAAAGATGCGCAGAGACGCTTACGGCCTTTCTCGTGTTGGACGCAAGTGACCAGGTCGACTACGTTGTCAATCGATGCTCGACCACGCCGAAAACCTGCCATGGCATCTGGGTAGATGTTGTTACACTCCAAGAACCACTCCAGGCGTCCCAGGATTATCCTCTCCATAACTTTGCCTACACAACTAGCCAATGCGATCGGACGATAAGATGAGAGCTCCAACGGTGACTTGCCTGGTTTCAGAAGTGGAACTAGGCGACTTGTCTTCTAGCTTGTCGGGAGCATTCCATCTTGCCAGGATTTGTTGTACAACTCCAAAAGGAGGATTCTCACGGGTTCACCCAGATGACACAAGGCCCTATAAGAAATTCTATCGGGCCCTGGTGCCGACGTGCGTCCATACAAAGCTAGAGGTGCTCTGAGCTCCCCGATTGAAAAAGGCATATCCATGCGGGAATTCAGTGTTTGTGGACAGTTAGTCGAGGGCAATAGGCTATTGGGCACTGCGAGTGGCCCAGATACTCTGGCACAAAAGTCTTCTGCCACGTCAATGCCGCGTCTTTGTTCAGAAAGTGCGAGAGCCCTGAATGGTGACCACTGAGTGGGCTTTGTGCGGAGACCTCGTACCATCTTCCACAATTGGGATAAAGGTTTTCGTGGGTCAAGTGACTCACAAAAAACAGTCCAACGTTGTGACTCGAGTTTAATTATCTGGCGCTGAATCTTCTTTTGTATACGTCGAGCAATCCGTAAGTCTTCTGTTGCCTCCGTGCGTCGGTATCTTCGTTCAGCATGCTGTCGGATTGCTCGAAGTTATTCTAGCTCGATGTCAAATTCCGTTACTTGGGGAGAGCTGGTGAGGGTACACGTAGTATCGTGTATTGTGCTTTTAATTATCTCCTCTATGTGGATGGATATGTTTGCCTCACATTGCTCTTCCATGCGAGACTGGAATTTCAACCAGTCCACTCTCTGAACACTATCGCGTACCTTAGCATGGGACAATCCTTCGATTTTGACGTAATTGGGAATGTGGTCACTTCCATGCGTTTCTATGTCTGGAAACCACTCATCATGCCTGACGAGGCCTCGTGAGACAAAGGCCAGGTCAAGGCAGCTGCTGTACCTTGAACCACGTAGAAACGTTGCACTGCCATCATTTAGCAAGAAAAGTTGGTTGTCGGAGGCGAATGGCACCAACTTTCTCCCTTTAACAGTGGTCTTCGAACTTCCCCAGATTGTATGATGGGCGTTGAAGTCGCCAATTATAATGCATAGGTGAGAAGCGGCTGACAGGATACCTTGTAGTCTTGTATGGTCGAAACGGCTTGACGGAGATAGGTAGGCACCCACAACCGTGATGGTAAGTCTCCTTTTCACTGTTATACTTATATATTGATTGTCGTCATGGGGTGACACCGGATGATGGATGTAGGTGAGGTCGCGGCGAATAAACATCAGAACTTTGCTATTGTCCGCAGTTGTAGACGACATGAATGACTCATAACCAGAAAGTCTGATTTCTTTCTGTAAATTTGGCTCGCAGATGACAATATTGGGGAACTTATTGGTGTACACGAGCCGACGGAAATCGGCGATGCGTGACCTCAGTCCCCGGGCATTCCATTGAATAATCGCTGCCTTTCGGACCTCTTCTCTGAAAGACAGTGACTGGTGAGCCATTATTTACTCAAGCGCTGCGAATACTGGACTCAAAGCGTCCAGTAATTGCAATGCACTTCTTGCTGACGGTGTGTGCACGTTGCTTAACAACCAGCGAATGGCGTTAATTAAGGGTCGCAAAAGAGCTATCACTTGCTGATCTGTGTCTCGCAAGTCCTCCATTGCAGCAGCTTGCTCTGAAGAAGACGGCTTCTGCTGCGGCTCTTCTGAGCGTTGTGTACGCGTAAGTGGAGGCCACTCTTCTGTAGAGAATTGCCTGCCCCTTTGCTCTTTTCCATTGTCTGTGTTAGCCGTGCTGGAAACTGCAGCTGGCGATCTTTCCTGATGCGTCGACTTATTGCCTGAAGTTGGCACTGTCCGACGTGAAGACCTTCGACGGCGACGTCGTCTTCGCCAGATTTTCTCAGCAGCTTCTTTGTGGGTTGAGCTGTCTCGTATCATTTGCTTCAGAATAGAAAATTCTTTCTTTACGTGCAGACTTTTTTTCGAAGAAGCCTTGTGAGCACCCTGACAGTTAGGACACTTCAGTGTGGTAGCGCTACAGTTGTCTTCCGCGTGTGGTTCGGCACACCGGGGGCAGGCTGCGGAGCTCCTGCAAACACCCTTTACATGGCCGATCTTCTGACAACTGAAGTATTGCACGGGTTTTAGAATAAACGGTTGAACTTGTTGACAAAAGTGGCCAACCTTCACGTATGCGGGAAGACGAATGAACAAACATTCCCAAGACATTACTTTGGTGGAGTTCTATGTCATATCTATATAATAAAAATTATTTCTCTCTCTATATCGTGGTTCTGTCACGTCAAGAGCCCGCACTTATTATTGGTAGGAGTCGAGCCTCAACCCAAGAGTTTATAGCATTCGAATTTCAGATATTCATGGGAGGGGGGCGGATCACCGTCGAGAGCAGTCGCACCTCACTTCGGCTCCGCCAATTTTCGGCCCTCGCGTCGGTCCTTTCGACCCTATCCGGATAATTTCTTCACGGGTGGCTGGAGCACATTGTCTGGATTTCTTCGACACCCACTTTATTGCGAAACTCGCCCGGGGTGGCCCGGGAGAGCTTTCGAAAGCCTTCGACCACGCCGTGCACCGACCTAGGCCTCTTAGGCCTAGCTCGAGTGCGGCCGCCTGCACATCAGCTGACAGACGGAGCGACCGCCCGGCCGCCCGCCGCTGCCTCGTCGCCCATCTCCTAGCTGTCCACCGCTATGGAGTATATTGTCGAAGGACAGGACGTGTCCCCCGAGGAACTCTCGGACGAATCCTGGCAGTCGCCAGGCCTCCGCGCCCAAGAGCAACGCCGCGCAGCCTTGCGCCTTGCCACCGCCGCAACTAAGCCCACCACCACGCCGGCTTCTCTGCCCTCGTCGAAGCGGGTAAATACATCGCCTCCGCAGCACCGCCGCCGCGCTCCGCTCCCTCGTCTCCCGGCGGACACGATTCACATCGTCGGCCGCCCAAAAAGCCCCGTAGAACTCACCAAGCTACAGCCTTGGCACTTGTACACCGCCTTGCTGCAAGCAGCGTTCCTGCAAGACCTCCCGCCCGCATCTCGCGACACGGTGCGGATCCACCCCGTCAACAACACTTTTACGCTCAGCGTTGCGGACTCGGCTCGTGCACAAGCATACCTCCGCATCACCTCCCTCACGGTTTCCGGCAACACTTTCACCGTCCACCTTTACGCCCCACCGCCAGACGATGCCCTCAGGGGCATACTGTACCACGCCTTCGACGACTTCACGGACCAAGCCATCCTTGAAGACCTTCAGGCAAGCAATCCTACCCTCTCTGTTGTGGGCGGCCGCCGCATGGGCAAGGCCCCTCACATCTTGGTCACCCTCATGGAGCCGAAACTACCGCGGTGGATCTTCTACCACGGTGTCCAGCTTCGCCTCCTTCCGTTCCGCAACAAGGTGGAAGCCTGCTACAATTGCCGCTCGACCGGCCACCGGACCGACGTGTGCCCCAAGCCGCGGCAGGAGCGGTGCCATCGGTGCGGCGCTGCTCACCCCACACCGCCCGAAGGATCGCCACCCACTTGCAACCCCCGCTGCATCGTCTGCAATGGGAATCACTCCACGTACAGTTCCAACTGTAAACACCGCTACGTGCAGCGCCCTCAACGCCAGAAGGCCCCGGCACCTGACACACACCCCCCGCCACAACAGCCTGTTCCGCCCGCAGCGGTAGTGCGCTCTTCCCAGCAAGCAGCAAGTGGTCCCTCACCAGCTCCACCGCCCAAGTCGGTTACTGCCTCTCCGCCCCCCGTACCAGCGGTGCCTAAACCCACATCACAGCCCATGAATTCGACATGGCCCCGCGGCGCCCCCGGCTTGCCCTCGGAGCCGCAGGTTGTTGCACTGCAGCAAGAAAACGCCTCCCTCCGACAGCAGGTCACTGCACAAAGCGCTCAAATTGCAGCTCAGAAGACCCAAATTGATTCCCTCCAAGCGAAACTGCAAGCTCTTGAAGAGAAGCTGGAATCAGCCATCACAGTGAAATCCTCTCTGCCCTCTACCATTTGCTCCTCCTCCGACATGGACGTTCAGACTCCCGAAGGATGCACTGGCAAGCGCCGTCGACCCAACACTCCCCTTGAATCTCTTCACTTTTCTGAAGAGGTCCAGGTATCCATCAAGACGGCCTTGGTGGATCTTGAAGAGCGGTTGGATAGCCGCTTCAACTCCGTCCACCAGCTTCTCACTGCACAGCACGAAGCTCTAAATTCCCTGCGCACAGACTTCGCCGCCTACCCCCCCGCCACGTCCTTCCAATCTCTACAGTCAACAGTTGATAGCCTACAAACTGCCATGCTTGGAAGCATCCGAGCAAAGCTACCCCTCCATGCCCGCACCACCACCTCCTCCGGCGCCGCCCGAACCTCGCAAACACCGGTCGAGGCAACATCTTCCGCTGTTAAAAATGGCTGACCGATCCATCGTCACCATTTGGCAGTGGAACTGCCGTGGTTTTCGTCCCAAGCGTAACCACCTCCTTCTCCACCTACAACAACTAGACCCCTCGGACGCGCCTGATATCATCGTACTACAGGAAACTCACGCCGACGTCTCCCTCTCGGGTTACGTCGCCTACAACCAAGTAACTCACCATCCTCTGCCCCATCCCGTGACGGCCGTCCTCACCCGGCGGACGCTCGCTGTCAATCGACACGATCTACCCTTCCCTGCAGTCCATCACGTCTTTCTCGAGACACTACCTCAGCAACGTGAACAGCCCTCTCTGTTTATTCTCAACGTGTACAACCCCCCTCGCTCCACTGAAGACGCGTCTCTCCTAGCCTTGCTCCGTGCCGCTGCAGCGAAAGCAGCCAAATCACCCCTTCTTATTCTCGGCGACTTCAACGTCAAGCATCCGGACTGGGGTTACTCGAAGGCAGATGGCCCCGGAAGGAGGCTGTGGCAGCTCGCTCACGATCTCAACCTTTCCCTGCTCACCGACCCCACGCAACCAACGCGCATCGGCAACAGTGTGTGCCGCGATACCACCCCGGACCTCAGCTTCTGCCGCAGCGTGCCCGACGCGCGCTGGTATAACACGCATCAGTCCCTCGGCAGTGACCACTATGTCCTCACCATTCAAGTTCTCACCTCCCCCAGCAAGCCGCGCCCACACACGGCCCGCTATACAGACTGGGACGCTTTCCGAGAACGCCGGTTGCACTCCGCCACTTCCAACATCGAGGACCTCTCGACGTGGACCGACCAGCTGCTAGAGGACCTCGACGCAGTCACCGCCTCGATCCCCACCACGAAGGACTATCCGGCAACTGACGCCCGTCTTGCCCACCTGTGGGCCGCCCGCACCGGCCTTTGCAACCGTTGGCAGAAGCAACGTCACAACCGTCGCTTACGCCGCCGCATTGCGCACCTCGATCGTACGATCGAGCAACACACCACCGCGCTCGCCCGCCAACAGTGGGAGCAGCTCTGCTCGGGTCTCTCTGGTCAGTTGGGCTGCAAACAGTCCTGGCATCTCCTCCGCCACCTCCTCGACCCTGCTTCTGCCAAGTTGGTCGCTCGGCAGCAGTTACAACGAGTGGTCCGGGCTTACCCCGGCGACACTCCGTCGCTGATGGCAGACCTGTCCGCCAAATACCTTCAGCTTCTGCCTCCTGGCACACCTCCTCCCCCTCTCGCGTCCTACTCTGGGGCCCCCAACCCAGTACTGGACGCCGATATCACGGAAGCGGAGGTCTACGCGGCATTACAGAAGCTCCGCACCACTTCCGCCCCCGGCCCAGATCGCATCCCCAACAAGCTCCTCCGAAACCTCGACGCCCCTTCGGCTGCTACCCTCACTTCGTTCCTCAACGAGTGCTGGCGCTCCGGCAACCTCCCCCAATCATGGAAACACGCTCGCGTGGCTTTCATCCCCAAGCCGGGCAAGAAACTCACAATCGAGAATCTCAGGCCCATTTCACTCACCTCGTGCGTCGGCAAGCTTCTAGAACATGTCGTTCTCGCTCGCTTGCAAACGTACACGGACGCACACCATCTCCTTCCCCACACCATGCTTGGTTTCCGCCCCCACCTATCCACGCAAGATGTCCTCTTACAACTCCACCATGATCTCCTCGACCCACCCACATTTTCAGACACAAAGGCTCTCCTTAGCCTGGACCTTCACAAGGCGTTCGACCACGTCTCCCATTCGGCTATCCTTGCCGAACTCGCAGCCCTCAATCCCGGCACCCGCACCTACAACTACATTCGCGCGTTCCTCACCGCCCGCACGGCCGAAATCATCATAGGGGACCTCCCGTCTCCCACGTACGAGCTTGGCCCTCGTGGCACCCCTCAGGGCGCCGTCTTGTCGCCTTTTCTATTCAATCTTGTCCTCCGCTCGCTTCCTGGCAAGCTGGACCGTATCCCCGGTCTTAAACACACCCTGTACGCGGACGATATTGCTCTCTGGGTCACGTCGGGCTCTGACGGCCATATCGAGCAGACGTTGCAACGCGCAACCGACGTCGTCACGTCCCACGTGCACGCGGCCGGTCTTACTTGCTCAGCGGCCAATCGGCCCTTCTTCTCATGCGGCCTCCCGACCGGCGTCGCTACAAAACTCCCCACCCCACCATCACGGTTCATGCCAACTCTACTCCTGTCCCCGTCGTTTCGCATCTCCGCGTGCTCGGGCTGATCCTACAGTCCAACCGCCATAATACACACACCATAGACAAGCTCTCGCTCTCGGTGCAGCAGACCGCACGTATGCTCGCCCGTGTCCGTGCGCGGCGTGAGGGCATGCGAGAACACGATCTACTTCGCCTTGTCGACGCTTTCGTCGTTTCCCGCCTCACGTACGGCCTTCCTTATACACGTCTCCTAAAATCGGAACGCGATAAAATTGACGTCCTCATCCGCCGGGCATACAAGACTGCCCTCGGCCTTCCCCCCAACACGTCCACCGATCGTCTTCTCCGTTTGGGTGTACACAACACGCTCGACGAGTTGATTGAGGCTCACCGCTCCGCTCAAGTGCAACGCCTTTACCGTTCGCCGACCGGTCGCCACATCCTTTCCTCCATCGGCCACGACACCTCCTCCCACCCTCCGGATCTGGTCTCATTACCCCATGCTATTCGAGCGGCGTTCTACATCAAGCCGCTACCTAAGAATATGCTGGCGGGCCACCACGACGCTCGCCGCCAAGCCCGTGCCGCCATGCTTCACGCAAAGTACGCCGACCACCCGGCCGTCGCCTACGTAGATGCGGCCCGATACAATGCACGCAGGGACGCCTTCGTAGTCGTTTCCGTGTCGCCCTCCTCAGCTCCTTTGGGGCCGACCATCACGGCTGGCACCGTCAGAACGCCTTACGCCGTCGAGGCGGAGGAAGTGGCCATTGCTTTGGCCGCGACCTCGGCTGACGCAAGCGTCATAATCAGCGACTCGAAACAAGCCATCTCGAATTTCGCGCGAGGTCTCGTCTCGCCTACCACCCTACGGCTACTTCGGCCCCTACTGCAGCAAGATGAGCAGTGCCGCATAGAACTGATCTGGGTCCCCGCCCACTCGGGTCACCCCGGCAACGAGACAGCTCACCAACGCGCTCGAGGATTCGTCGACCGAGCGGTGGGCCACTCAGAGTCGGACGCCCTGGTGCCGGAGCCCCTGGTCACCTACCACGACATCACTCAGCACTATCGCCTCGAGCGATATTTCTATTCACATCCTCACAGCAGCCTTCCCAAGCGGTCCGAGATCGCCTGGCGTCGCCTACAGACCCGCACCTTCCCGTGCCCCCTCGTGTTTTCATACATGCACCCAGGTGCCATCGATCCACGCTGCTGCCTGTGCGGCAACGTTGCCTCGTTGAACCACATCCTCTGGGGCTGCCCGGAGGATCCCCCGCCCGCCGACCTCCTTTGCTCACCCCCCACCGAGGGACAATGGGAGGCCCTTCTCTCCAGCAACGACATAGACATCCAGACACGGGTCCTGAAACGAGCGGAAGAAGTCATCGAGAAACACAGCCTGGCAGCCTTCGTGGCTTAGCCTCCCTTACCCCTCACCCCTTCGACTAATAAAGTTGTTACTCACTCAGATATTCATGTGTCGTCTTCTACTACTCGAAACATAAACCCAACCCATAATTTGGATTCAATATAGTAGATTAAGACAAGTAAGCGTGAATTAATGCGGATTGTGACGTGCAAGAGATGTCATAGGCTTTCACTTTCGAGTCTTTTCGTATTTGGGGGTATCTGGGAATGTTTTTTCCGGAAACCAGAGAAAATCACAAAGGTTGAAAGGGGCGTCACCACTTTCAGTATTTAAGCAGAACTCTAGCTATGACATATGCACGGAACGTTCTCGAACGCGAAGTAGTCGGGAATTCAGACTGCCTCCAATAACATCTGTCGCTCGAGCATCAGCGTGTATTCTGGTATTCTGGTCACGTTGTTTTGTAAAATACTGCAGTGAATAACAGACGAGCACATTTCAGTTCGAAGTGCTCAAATGTTGGAGGCCCCACAAGGAAACAAAAGTTAATTTCTTAAGCTGTTCGACCGAATACCTCGCACGGCGGCACTCCGCTCCTTTTAAACACATTACTCACTGCGTTGAAATGCCATTCTTTATTATAACTCTCTCAGAAAAATTGGGCACTCAGAAGGTTCACGCGTGCTTGCGACGCAGCCGCAGTACCATTTTGTGATTTTTGTCAATTCTTTGCCTTGTTTCGTGGTCTTTCGGGCTTGGTGACGCTAAGAAATTATCTCGTACAGCAAATGTTGAATGGCAGCATATCGCGGCACAGCCTAGCTATTAGACAGCTATTGGACAGTGCCATTCTCGAAAGAGTATAAGATCGGGGGTTTCAAGGCCCCCACATTCGTCTTCAAAGATGTCGCCACGAGTACCAGCTGATGGAAGGAGACGCATCGTAGAGTTAAGCATCCAAGGCTTTTCTCAGCAGGTCATCTGCCGGCTCCTTCAGAGGTCGAGAAATGCGGTGAGTCGTGCCACCCAAGCGTACCGACAAACAGGGGGGATCAGTGACAGAGACCGTGCTGGAAGGTCAAGATGCACAGATGACGAATGGGACAGGCTAAATATCGCCGCCATAGTAGCTGATCCCAATATAACAGCGAAAGGAATAAAAGATGCATTGCATCTCAACGCGTCCGTCTGGACTATCCGTAGGAGGTTGGCAGAAGCAGGGCTTGCCAACTGCGTCGCAGCCCAGAAGCCCCACATCACGGACAAGCAAAGATCCTTGCGACTGCAGTTTGCGCGTTCTGTGCAGACATGGGGATCAGAAGAGTGGGGAGAAGTCGTGTTCGGCGATGAATCAACGTTTTCAAGTCGCTGGGATCAGGAACGGCGAGTATGGCGTCCAATGAGCTCGAGGT
This sequence comes from Rhipicephalus microplus, assembly GCF_013339725.1. Taxonomy (NCBI): domain Eukaryota; kingdom Metazoa; phylum Arthropoda; class Arachnida; order Ixodida; family Ixodidae; genus Rhipicephalus; species Rhipicephalus microplus. The sequence continues at coordinate 137,132,793 of NC_051165.1, forward strand.
AACATTGGCAATTTGTCTTCTACATTAATGTCATCCTTGTACTATTTACCATTGAATGTGTAGAAAGAGTAGTGCACAGGGTAAGTAACCGCAACTGGTAAAAATTAATGGCAGGTCACCGACTACAGTGCGCCTTAATTACGCTGTGGTTAAGGCAAGTAAAGCCCACCACTTTGTTGTCTTCGAACTTGCTGTAGAAAGTTGCTTAGCTTTGATTCTCTTTAAGCTGTGTTACTTCTTATCATGAGCAGCTCGCCAAACTTAAGCACCTTAGCCAATGTTTGTAGATTGTACCTCATTACCTTAGAAAAATACAGTTGAGTTTGCGAGGCCTTCTGGAACGCACGTGTCGAATATTTCGCACCATCTTGGCAATCTCGCATAATTAAAATTTTGTTATATGAATCTTCGAGTAAGGCGAAACTGTTCAGGGATAAAGTGACTATTTGCCATTGCCGTTCTTATAAATCCGTGTAACCAATCCAGCATTTCCTTCCTCGCCAAGTATTCACCACAGTACACGCAGTCGGTCTTTGCCAGTGGCTGATGCTCTGTGAGTGTCTGATCCGCCATGACCAGGGAAAGACTTGTACCATTGGTTCTTATCGATGGGAACCTTTCAGCCTCCACGTACTTCTTTATAATAGAGAGAGAATTGCTTCTTTATGTCTTGAATGGGCCGTTTGAGAATGGTTGTTTCGTGTACCAGCATGACAAAAGCCCGATTCACACTGCTCGCAGTGTGAAATCTTTGCTTGAGGGCCTTGCTATTCGCACATTGGAATGGCCACCTGTAGGAGCGGACCTGAATCCCATTGAAAACGTTTGGGGTCTCGTGAAACGCCGACTTGCGACGCGGAATCTTGGAAGTTCAACGAAGAAGACCCAATTCGCGGCCATACAGGAGGAGTGGGAAGCACTTCGTTCACGCCCCGATATCGTGGCCGCGCTTTACAATTCGATGCCATCTCGTGTGATTGCCGCCGATGGGCGTTTGATTAAATACTGAAAGTAGTGATCTTTCCTCGATAGCAGTTATAGCTATCGTTTTCTTTTTTTTTCTGGCTTATAAGAATAAATTGTTTATTCCTGGCTATTCATTTTGGACGCGCGATATTCAGTGGTTTACTGCATACAACTGCATGCGCGATATTCGCACCAAGAAATGGAGCTGGCATAACGTCTCCGAGACAGAGCACAAAATTCATCACTGCAAGATGAGCATATCACGCAACTCCGTTTGAGAAAAGCTGAGAAACTCCATGTTTTCCGCGCTGCATCAAGGAAGAAAGCGTATTGCATGGCGCGCTCGAGCCATGCTATTAAATTAGAGGCATTTTTGCCGCTATATCATCCCTCGGGAGTACCGGTGCTTGCACAGCGACTGCAGAAGTGGCACCTTGCGCCGTCCGCATCGTTTCGAGGTGCGCGCCGTTGAAACGAGTGAAAGGGCAGGCTGCCGGGTGATATGGGATGAGCGTGCGCAGTACGCGGCACTGCGCCGTGCTCCCGACCGGGTTGCAGAAATCAGGTGCCTTTTCTCATATTCTAGCCACTAACACCACCAGACAGCCGTGCAGCCGCCAGAAGGCGCAGCGACGCGCCTCGGCACGCGCTCTCGTGGTCTCTAAAATTATGCACTCGGTTGTACAAGAGGACTTTCATGGCTTTGCGCGTATGGGAAACCGTCGGCCAAGGTCCCAGGATTCTCTCTTCTGTAAGCGGCCGGGAATCCGGCTGACAGAGCTTGGCTTCCATAATACGTCGTTCAGACTGGTATGCTGGGCAATGGCATAGAATGTGCTCAAGCATTTCCTCGCAGGCGCAGATGTTCGCCATTCCAAGGAGACGAGACTACGTATTCGTAAATGCCACGCCCAACCTCATGCGACACAGTAAAGTTTCAGCGCATCGTGGGAGCCCGGATGGCAAACGAAGTTGCAAGCTTGGGTCGATCGAATACAGGTACGTGTTGGAGAAACCCGGTGTATTCCATTGTAGGAGATCTATACGGCGAGCAAGTGATTGCAGTCGCCTTGCAGCGTCTGTTCTCAAAAGTGGCATGGGTGTATACGCTGGTCTTGGTCATGAGCCGATCGAGCAGCTTCATCCGCGCGGTCAAACTACTGAAATACAATATCGTGACCTTCCTTGAGCGCTTCGGGGTAGTCGTGCCTTATCTGATATACTGATTGTTCGTGTAACCCGTGCAGCATAACGAACTGTAGTGTCTGTAAGGCTGACCTCGAGTCACAAAAGAGTGCCCATTGAGTAGGTTGCTGCTGAAGAATGTACTTGACTGCACCGTGAAGCACTGCGAGCTCTGCTGCCGTCGACGTCGTGGTGTGAGAAAACTTGTATGGAAGCAACACATTGCCAGATGGAACAACCACTGCTCCTGTAGAGCTGTTGGACTTAGTGGAGCCATCGGTGTAAACACGTATGTGGTCAAAGTACCTTTAGTCCAACAGACGCAAAGTCAATTGCTTCAGGGCTAGCGGGGACATGCGTGCCTTCTTAACGATTCCAGGAACTGATAAGCGCACATCAGGTTGACGGAGACTCCGTAACGCAGCTGCTGGATGTATCGCAAGTTTGAAGCCAGGCGGTAATATGTCCTGATGTTTTTTCACAATACCGCAGAACGAAGAATGGTGTCTCCGCGCTGTCAGATAGGCTAAACGATGTGACGGTAGCCGTAATAAATGCCGAATGTGCGCTCTCAGCGTCTCGACTATGATATGCGTTGTGACCGGCTGTTCTTGTGCGATAACAATAGTTGCCATTGTCGATGAGCATCTTGGAAGGCCAAGGCATGTTTGAAGTGCTTGGGCTTGTACGCTTTGCAGTGCACGAATGCTAGTCCTGTACGTGATGGACATGACAGGAAGGCTGTAACGGAGAATTCCGAGAACGAAGGCTGTATAAAGCTGCTACATAGAGTGCATGGATGTGCCCCCATGTTTTTCCTGCGACGAACTTGAATACATTCTCAATGCCCATGAGCTTTTTCTTGAGGTATGTGACATGCGAGCTCCAGGTTAGGTCACGATCTACAATGACACCTAAGAATCTATGACTGCTCCTATATGTGATTGATCTGCCACCGATGCACAATGAGTAAAAAGACGTCGGTTTGCGTGTAAACGTCACCGCTGCGCATTTTTTTGTGGCGATAGTCAAACCTTGCAGGCGAACGTATGCCGATGTCATTGTTGGCACTTTCTGTATCCTTGCGGGCACTTGAGGCAGTGTCATGCCGGACGCCCAAATGCAGATATCATCAGCGTAGAGAGATATATAAGCCGTCTGTGGCAGCACTTCGGTGAGCCCCACGAGAACCAGGTTGAAAAGAGCCGGACCTAAAACACTGCCTTGCGGCACCCCACGACTTGTGAAATGCTTATTCGTAGGCTCATCTTCAGTTATAATGAACATGGCTGTCTTTGTAAGGTAGCTTCTTACCCATCGAAAGACACGACCTCCAAGTTCAGCTGCTTCAAGAGCATAGAGAACAGCCTCATGGGTCACGTTGTCATAGGCACCTTTCACGTCTAAGAACAGAGCTACCGACAGCCGCTTCTTAGCTTTCAGATGCTGAGCAGAGGTCACTAAGTGAATAACGCTATCAATTGCAGACCAACCTCGTCGAAAGCCAGCCATAGCATCAGGATAGATGTTATAATTTTCCAGGTACCATTCCATGCGTGTAAGCAGCATCCTCTCCATGACCTTGCCGACGAAACTTGCTAGTGCTATAGGCCGGTAGGACGTCAAATCCAATGGAGACTTTCCGGGTATGCGCGTGTGCATGCTGAAATGCTTATGCGCGTGCGCAAATGCGTACGCGCGTGCCCAGATCCGTATGCGCATGGCGGGATGCGCTTGCGCACGCGGGAATGAGTATGCCCGTGCGCATGCCCGGATCCGTTTGCACGTGCGCATGCCAAAATGCGTATGCGCGTGCACATGCCAAAATGCATATGCGCGTGCACATGACAAAATGCATATGTACGTGCACATGACAAAATGCATATGCGCGTGCACATGGCGAAATGCGTATGCGTGCGCATGCTGAAATGCGCATGTGCTCGCGCTGGCCCGGATCCGTATGCGCGTGCGCATGCCCGGGTCCATATGTGCGTGCGCATGCCAAAATGTGTATGCGCGTGTGCATGCAATGTTGCGTGTGTGCGTGCGCATGCCAAAATTCGTCTGAGGTCTAGTAGCTGTCCAAAACACCGCTTATGTTTTTTTAGTTGCTGCGCTTTCACCTTTGATGCTGTAAGGTTTGATATATATGACTCGGGTAAGTCCGGTCGCTTTATCAGCATTGCGTGCTTTAAAAACAACAGAAATACTTAGTGTTTACTAGAAAGTAAAAATTCTAACAGTTTAGTGGGACTCTAGAAATCAGCTCTAAAACTAAATTTTGATGCTGCAAGACACACCTTTTGTTGCTCCAGAGGTGCTCCACAACTCCCTTTTTACTGCTCCAAATCCGCATTATTCCTTCTCCTGAAGATGCTCCAACAGACTGAAGCCCGTTTCTACCCTTCGAAGCCCCCTCGCCCTCCCCCTTTTAAAACTTATTTCTGCGGTATTCGGAAGGTGTACACACACACACACACACACACACACACACACACACACACACACACACACACACACACACACACACACACACACACACACACACACACACACACACACACACACACACACACACGCACGCACACACACACACACACACACACACACACGCACACACACATACACGCACACACACATACACGCACACACGCACACACACATACACACACACACGCACACACGCACACACACACACACACACACACACACACACACACACACACACACACACACACACACACACACACACACACACACACACACACACACACACACACACACACACACACACACACAAAGCTGCCACTCGCGCACTTTACAGTTAAAGATTTTGTCGGCTGTACTTATTTACGTCCACAAAGCGTGTCCTGGCTACGCCACTTTCCGCGTGCCTTATAAGCGATTGGAATATCTGGGGTTTGACATCCCAAAATCCCAAAATGACATTATGTTTACGAAGGACGCCGTAGTGGAGGGCTGTGGGAATTTTCTGGTGTTCTTTAACGTGCGCTGACACCACGCAGTACGCCGGCCTTTACTATTTCGCTTCTATGGAAGTACGGTCACCGATGCCGGGATTGAATCCACGACCTCCGAGTCAGCAGCACCGCACCTTCTGTTGCATTTATGCTTTTTTCCCTAATTATCTGGTCCACCGTGGTGGACACCACTCATAAGTGGATTAGTTGTGGCAGGTAAAAGAGATCATAATTTAATTAACTCGGAACGCGTGGCAACGCTTGTGATCAGTGTGCATCGTGAACCGGAAGACGGTCTAGCAGTGATACGTTCGGCTATATATTCGTTTTTTCTAATAGCAAAACCAGGCTCTCTGCGCGCAAGTGCTGGAAAACTAATGCTACGTCCAGAATGCACAGTTAAAATCCGGCGTTAATGCAGCGCTTTCGCGGATTTCTGTCGTTAAAACGAAGGCGACACCACCAACTACGCAGTTTCTGTCAAAGAACACGAGGATAGCTTCAAGAACATTCCATGCTAGGCCGCAGCATATTGACGGGACGTTTTTTTTTTTCTTGAGATTTTCTTTTCTACATCACTAGTCGCGCTTATCGCTGTGATAACAAAGGTGCCGTGGCGCACTGCGACAGTGACGTAAGGACAAGATTGACGAATGCGCGAATGAAGAAAATTTCCAGGCATATTAACACATGCACGAAGCGTCATGGGATCACGATTTTCGTGGTCGGAGAGTGCATTTCCGCTGTCTGGAAGTGCCTTATGCTTTATTATCTCGACTTTGGTGGCTGGTGTGTCTGACTGATCAGCTCTGCGTCGCATTGCTCTCGTATTCACGTACTGACAGCGGCTGTACTTGACGAGGTGCCCGCGTGTGTCTTACGTCTTGTATACGGACTCTAGAAGAACTGGCTTCAGTTTCCGTACAATGAAAATGTGAGGAACATTTCGAAAAAACGTCGTGCCTGGTAATGTGTTCTGCTTGCTATCAAGACTGTTCGTTGCTCGTCATGTGCAAAAGTGGCTACGAAATCGCCACAGGCATTTATTTGGACCTTCGAGGTACTCCCGTACGACAAGTTTTGCCATTCACGCAAGCTTCTGAAATACGTGCAACGCTTGGTGAATACGCCGAACCTGGGCTCATTGACAAAGTTCCCGTACGGCTAACGCTGATGGCGCACCATTGAAGCCGGTAAAGGGAACTTACAAAACTCAAGTCATGCTTGACGCAGACTCATTTTTCATTGTGCGTGTTTACCACCCATCGGCGTCGACTGGACAAGTAGCTTTGATTCATGGTGGACATCTCTCCAAGGACCAGTGGAGCCACCCGTCCACCCGGAGTGCTTGGCCGTCGGTCAGCAAGTAAGATAGGGAGTCTCCGAGCTCGCGAAGGTGGTACGCAGCATAAAGAGCCTGTCAGTTTAGTATCTCAATTTGGTACGCGCCAGGCGTCTCGACGTACGCAAAAAAAAGCTGCGTAGATTATCTGCTTCGTAAAATTAAGCCCGAATCATTTCTGGGTGGGCTGCAGCCATGAGTCGGGTGTTTGCCGTGACGGAATACGAGAGGATGGGCCGGGTCACTGGTGTGCCGACTCATACAGCTTCAGGTTCAGCCCGCAGCTAACTCTGGGAAGGGTAGCAGTCTTCTTTCGACTTCATCAGAGAAATTCGCTCGTTCCGAATGACGTTGCGACATCGACCACTATTTCCTAATTGGATCATTTGCCAGTGGTAGAGGATAAAATGACGTGTGGTCTTGTTATACCTGACATGTGGTTCTGATGAAGGCAATTCATACGGAATAGCCTCGTTAACTCGATAGATTTAATGGCGCGGACCTTCTTCAGGTTGCAGATCAACGCGTCCGTCTGCAACCAGTGCGAGTTGTGGTCAACCTTGTTTCTTGATGAGTGTGTGTGCGCAGTCTACTTCCCATCACTGTGGTACGCGCTTCGCTAACTTCGTTTGATGTGGCGCCCGCTTTGATGGTCTTGCCGGAACACAGTCCACGTACGCATCTGACCATTATCACGGCGAGTACACCAGTTGTTCCTAGACTAGTGTTTTTAAACAGTGCTTCTCGAACGATTCAGATGCCTGGCCGCTGTGGGCGGCGATACATCGACTTCATCCGAGCACCATCGCGTAGATACGTCGTAACACTGCAAGTGGGATGACAACCACATTTCAGACTGAAGAGGTTGCAGTTTTGGCGTCTAATCATTTCCCTCATTTTTGGTCACGAGCTCCTGAAGTGACACAGGATATTGTCTGGGACGAAATCGGAGAGGACGGGGTACGGGTGGGGGGGGGGGGTGCGCCGCATGTCCTGCGATCTAGTCATGGACATTGAACCCGTTCCGATTGATATGTGAGGTTTAACGTCCCAAAACCGCCATATGATTATGAGAGATGCAACTTGAACCCGTTCCGAATGGCCTTGATAAGAGACCACTATTTCGTGTCGAGTACATAGCCGTCGCACGAAAGTGCGCTTGAGCGAAATGTGGTTTTGCGTATGCAAACGAACATCCGGAATTCTCTCGTCAGCATTTGATGTAACCGTCCTGGAAAACTGATTTCTTCAGCGCGATGTCATATCTGTCATTGCTGTTTTTCCTTGTTGCTGTGTTTCTCATCATACCTTTTATTCACGGTGCCGTGCTTGCTGTGCGTGTTTGAGGTTTACTTTGAGGCTTTTGTTCGAGTCACGTGGACGTGCACTCGTCTATAGATATCGCAGCACACTACTATGTAGATGCTGAGTTCCTAAGGTCCTTTCATTCCGGTTGCTGAACAGGTGGCTTTTGCATCCATTCATATGCATTTCCGGCCTGCAGATGTCCTCTTTTCGAACGAGCTAGGCGTCCAAGACTGACCAGCCCCAGACCATGAGAAAATTGCGGTGGACACTACTCCATATTCCCCTGTCGAAAGCGCTTTCACATTCAGCTGCTGATGCGTCTGTCAGCATGCAGGGGCGACCAGTAAGCGCCATGCCCTAATCTGAAAATATTGTCACGTACAAACAACTCCTGCGGCGCTTGTGTTCACATGTGGCTAACAAATCCTCCATTTTCAGTTTCAGCTTTACTGTCTCTGGCTTTCATTGCTACCCGTGACAAGGACATGAAGGTGACTCCTGCAGACTGTTTCCAAGGTTATCTGTTTCCGAGATCACTTGCGGCACCAGTCGTCGTATGACCTAATCTTTTGGCACCTACCTACTGCTTCGCTGATTGCATTATCCTGGCAGACAGCACATTTCTGCTACGCTTCGAAGTTTGTTAGTGAGGGCCACATTGATATGACACTTACTGTGGCTGTGCTTGCTCGTGCTTAACATTTCTGCCTCGTGTTGTCGCAGCTTCGCCGTGTCGTTCTTTCATTGCTACCCTCGACAAGGAAATGATGATGACTCTTGCAGGCTGCTTCCAAGGTAATTTGTTCCAGAGATCACCTGGGGCATCAGTCGTTGTATGACCGAATTTTTTGGAACCTAGTCACTCCTTCGCTGATAGTGTTCTCCTGGCAGACGGAACAATGCTGCTATCCTGGGAATTTGCTGGTCAGGGCCACATTCATACGACATTTACTGCGGCTGTGCCTGCTCGTGCTTAAAAATTTTGCTGCGTGTTGTTGCAGCTTCGTCTTGTCGGCCCCGCATTGCTACACTTGACAAGCACATGGAGATAACTCTTGTGGACTGCTTCTAAAACTATCCTTTCCTGAGATCACCTGGCGCATAAATCGTCGTATGGTCAAGACAAGTTAGTTAAGACAAGCTAGTTAATTAACTTGTCTTAAACTTCAAAGAGGAACGAGCCGCCAGCGGACTACACGGAAAGGTGAAATACAAGAACGGCGGCACACTGCCCACTTGGGGAAGAGTGGGGGCGGGGGAGGTATTGTTGACAATGATGACTGACATGTCGCCTTAGAAGACGACATTAACGAAGTGCGCGCGGTGCACTGGCGCTGTGGCACGAGCGCGAGCCTGGCGTCGAACGCTGGCCAGGAGTGACTCCAACGCCTGGGCTACGCTTTTGAACTTGTTCACGTTTCCTGTCCTTTAATAAATCGTCTACAGTCACAAGCGGCTGTACAGACGTAACAGTTGGCGACGAGGAAGACTGGATCGACTCATCGGCACTCCACCGACGTCAAGGAAATAACATGGCGACGCCCGACTTCGGTCGGCTACCCGAATTCAGCGGCAGCCCCAGCTCCTGGAGATCCTGGTATGGGAGGCTACAGTTCTTCTTCGAGGCTAACGAGATTACGGACGCATCGAAGAAACGTGCTCATCTGCTAACGCTGTGCGGGGAACAGACTTATGACATCGTCTGCGCCCTCGTTCAACCCAAGCAGCCCAACCAAGTGAGCTACGAGGACATAGTCAAGATGCTCAAGGCTCACTTCGATCCACAACCGTCTGAGGTCTTCTGCAGGGCACGATTCCAGCGACGTGACCAAAAGCACGACGAAACGGTCAGTGATTACGTCACGGCGCTCAAGAAGCTAGCAGCAGATTGCAATTTCGGGACAAGCGCAGACACTGCAGCGAATCCGACAATGCTGCCTATGGACGTCATGCTGCGTGATCGTTTCGTTTGCGGTCTTCGGAACGAGCAGGTCCAGCAACGGCTCTTCGCAGAAAAGGACTTGACGTTCAAGAAAGCTTTCGACCTTGCACTGCGAGCCGAAAACGCCATCGAAGACCAGAAACGCGTGAAAACCGAATTTAAAGAGTTTCACGAATCCTGCATAAGCACATGCAAGATAGACAACCAAGGTCACTCTAGTGCCTCTGCCCAAAAGAAGAAACAACGCTGTTGGCGTTGTAACGCGCTACATAATCCGGACACTTGCAAGTTCCAGACAGTCTCCTGCAACTACTGCAAGAAACGCGGACACATTGAAAAAGCCTGTCTGAAAAAGCGGAAAGAAGCAAAAACGAGCAACAGCATCGAATATCCCCAACAAGGAACTTCGACAGCTGCCTCAGCACCAGTGTCGACTCAGCAGGACTCATCAGACGTGGCCCTTTACGAGCTCAACACCGTAACCAACGCGTTCAGCACACAGAAGGTCATGACTCGGCTACGCGTACATGGCAAGTTCTTGGATTTTGAAGTCGACTCGGGTGCAGCCTGCACACTCATCAGTGAGGTCACGTTCAAAGCTACGTGGACAGATGATCGACCACGGCTTCAGACCGACAACATGCTCCTACGCACATGGTCGGGACAGTCTCTTCGAGTTCTCGGATGTGCAACGGTGATTGTTACGCACGGAAACAAAACCATGACACTACCACTTGTTGTCATCAAGGGAGCAGGTTGTAACCTCCTTGGACGAAACTGGTTTCCTCACCTGGGTATACAGATCACGGGCATCAATGATGTATCCGGCGATGAACTTGTTTCGAAGCTTCTCGACAAGTACCAATCTGTATTCGACGAGGACATATCAGGACACATCGGTCCAGCGGTACAACTAGACCTCGTGGAAGGAGCGAAACCAAAGTTCCTAAAAGCACGGCCGGTTCCTTTCGCGCTCCGGTCAGCTGTAGAAGCAGAATTGGATCGACTGCAAAGTCAAGGCATAATCGAGCCAGCACAGCATTCGGATTGGGCAACGCCTCTCGTACTGGTTCGAAAGAAGAATGGCTCGTTGCGAATATGCGGCGACTACCGTTGCACAGTGAACCAGGTATCAAAGAAGGCAGACTACCCACTTCCCTCAACTGATGAAGTGCTCAGCCACTTGAGGGGAGGCAAGGTCTTCAGCACCCTGGATTTAGCACAAGCGTACCAGCAACTTCACGTGACGCCAGAGACAGCAGAGATATTGACCCTGAACACGCTGAAGGGACTATACAGGGTCAAGAGATTGCCTTTCGGAATTTCTGCAGCCCCAGCCATTTTTCAACGTTTTATGGAGACAATGCTGTCAGGCATCACAGGCGTGTGCGCATACCTAGATGACGTGATCATCAGTGGGAAAGACGCCACGGAACACGCCGAGAGACTGGAAGAAGTGCTGAAGAGGCTACGAAACTACAATCTGCGCCTCGGAAAAAAACAAGTGCTGCTTTGCGGTGCGACAAGTTTTCTTTCTGGGACACCGAATCGACGAGACAGGCGTCCACACAAACGAAGAGAAAGTTCGAGCCATAACGGACGCTCCAGCACCAAACTGCAAACAAGCGCTTCAATCATTTCTCGGAATGCTGGCTTTCTACGACAGATTCTTGAAGAACAGGGCAACAGTTGCCAGCTGCCTATACCAGCTTCTTCAGAAGGACGCCACGTGGAGATGGGAGACAAAGCATCAAGAAGCCTTTGACAAGCTTAAGGCATTGCTGCTCAGTCAGACCGTACTGGCACACTACGACGAACAGAAGGAGCTTCTTGTCTCTTGTGATGCTTCACCATATGGCATAGGAGCTGTTCTGTCTCAACGTGATGACCAGAATAGAGAGGCGCCAATCGCTTTTGCATCTCGGACGCTAGGGCCGGCAGAACGCAAATATGCTCAATTGGACAGAGAAGGCCTTGCTGTGGTGTTTGCAGGCCACAAGTTCCACAAGTATATTGCGGGAAGAAAGGTGACTTTCGTCACTGACCACCAACCACTGCTCGGCATACTGGGTCCACAAAAGCCAACGGCTCAAGTCCTTTCTCCACGGATGACCAGATGGTGCATCAAGTTATCGGCGTATGACTACAGCATAATCTACAGGCGTGGCAAGAACCATCAAAACGCGGATGCGTTGAGCCGTTTGCCATTACAAGAACGTCTCGATGAACCCTGGCCTCCAGGTGACGTACTATTGTTCGAAGCGTTATCGAGACCTCCGTTGACTGCTGCCGAGATAGCACGCCTGACACAACAAGACAGCATCATGCAGAGGTTGTACAAGGCAGTGCAGGATGGTACAGTGGAGAAACTCACTGGAGATGAGTTTGCTCCTTACCGACGACGAGCGACCGCACTAGCACTACAGCGCGAGTGCATCACACTTGGATCCCGAGTGATCATACCGAGCTCAGCACGATCCCGTGTTCTGGCACTTCTGCATGCGGGTCACAGAGGCATGGTAGCCATGAAGAAGTGCGCAAGGAGCTACGTATGGTGGCCCGGAATGGACAAGGTGATCGAGGAAACGGTGCGACAGTGCCGTGAATGCCAAGCAACGCAAAAGAGCCCACCCAAAGCTCCTATTCCTACGTGGGACCGTCCCCAGACAGCATGGAACACGGTGCACGTTGACTTCGCGGGGCCACTACTCGGACGCACCTACTTAGTTGTTGTGGACGCATACACAAAGTGGGTGGAAGTCCGGCACGTGACACAAGCAACATCCGCGGCTGTAATCGACGTGCTCCGAAGCCTCTTTGCAACGTTCGGCATTCCCCGAAAGGTCATCTCCGACAACGGAAAAGCATTCATCTCCAACGAGATCAAGCAGTTCTATGCGTCGAACGGCATACAGGCTGCAACCTCACCAGCATATCATCCGGCAACAAACGGCCAGGCAGAACGCTATGTGGCGGAGCTGAAAAGAGCGCTGTTGAAAGATGCAGACAAGTCCATACAGTGCCGACTTGCAAGATTTCTGTATCGGCAGCACACGACAATACACACTACCACAGGTATGACACCGGCGAGAGCGATGTTCGGACGAGAATTGCTCTGCCCTCTCGATCTTCTTAAGCGGGAGACGGATAAGCGAAGTCCTGAGAGCCAGGAGGCATTGCAAAAATCACGCCGCTTCGCTATAGGGGATAGAGTGCTTATCCGGCAGTTTTTGAAAAAGCCAGATTGGATTGAAGGCGAAATACTGCGCCGCGTCGGACCACGATCCTGGCTTGTAAAAAGCGACCAAGGAAAGGTTCGGCGTCACCTCAATCACATGAGGAAAACGAGTCAGACCAGACAAACAACCCAATCGCGGACAGATTGGAGCGCAGCTGACGATCTCTTGGACGCAACGCCAGAAGAGACGCCATCGAGCTCAGCTGCTCAACCGCCTGAATCGCCCGAGATGCAAGATCACACTCCCTCGCAACCGTCGACGTCACAGGCAGTGGCCACTCGGCAACTGCGACCACCAGAGGTTAGGCGACCTCCAGACCGCTATGGAGACTTCGTCTAAGGGAGGAAGAGTGACATGTCGCCTTAGAAGACGACATTAACGAAGTGCGCGCGGTGCACTGGCGCTGTGGCACGAGCGCGAGCCTGGCGTCGAACGCTGGCCAGGAGTGACTCCAACGCCTGGGCTACGCTTTTGAACTTGTTCACGTTTCCTGTCCTTTAATAAATCGTCTACAGTCACAAGCGGCTGTACAGACGTAACAATGACATTGCTCATCTACCTCTGCCCTACTCTGTTGAGATGCTGCCCCTTTCTAATTACGCCGTGTCGGTCTTGCTTCTCCTCCTAGATTTTCTATATTTTATTTAATGTTTCTCCTCCCGTTTCGCTGTTTCTTCTTTTTTTCTCTTTCTTTTCTTTTTTCTTTTTTTACTCTTCTTTTGACCCCTTCCCTCCTGTCTCGACAGGCTATAAGAAGACACGGAACATGTGTAAATATTATTATGCCTTGAAAAAGACGGGGTTCCCGTCGAAACGTCGGCGCAATAAAGAGTTGTTAAGTGAAAGCGCATCTACTTTCATACTTATAACCTTGCGGCAACCGAAGTTATTCTTCTATATATATATATATATATATATATATATATATATATATATATATATATATTGCAGGAAAATTGTGAATAAGCTTAGAAAGACGTGCCAAGCGATTAAACTTCTACAAACTACAGAGAATAAAGAAGCCTAAATGTACTTAAAATGACGATAAGTGGCCAATGTTCCGGGAAAGTACGTGAAGAAAGATGAGGAAGGCCGATGTGTTAACGAGATATTAGCATCTCATTTAGGAACGTTTCAAGCAGTCGAGAGAGAGAGGAAACTTTATTAGAACTTGGCCGGCAGCTTGGTCTTGGTGGCCTCAGATGGCGGCGCTGTGTCCCTGAACTCGGGCGGCATCTTCGGCCTGCCGGACAGCCCAGAGCTGGTCGTTGAGCTCCGAGCTTCTGAGCGCCGCCTCCCAGCGGCGGCGTCGCCGACGGAGAAGGTCCCCCGCGGCTCCCGCAGACGGGACGGCGGCGGGAACGAGTGAGCTCGAGGCTTCCTGTTGCCTGGTATTGGCAGCCGCCATAGGCGCATCGCGAACGGCGGCCGTTTCTCGACCATTGTTATCGGCGCATTCCCAGAGCATGTGGCGCAGCGTTGCTCTGTGCCCGCATGCTTTACATAGATCGGTAATGTGTAAGTGCGGGTAGCAGTGGCGTAAGACGACCGGGCTGGGGTAAGAGTGGGTTTGTAGTAAGCGATAGCTTACGGCATCGTGTCTGTTTAATTTGTCATGCGGTGGCGGGAACTTTCGCCTTTCCAGTCTGTAGTGTTGCGTAATATCTCGGAACGTGATGAGACGATCACCCCACGACCATTGTGGTCTGTGTTGTCGCTGCGTGTCTGTCAAAGTGTCTCGATCCGGCAGATCAGAAGCCCCGTTCTCGGGAGCGGAGGCGGCGGCCACGGAATGTGCCGCGGCTCGGCGAGTGAGACCTCGAGCCGCGGCGTGGGCCGCCTCGTTGCCCGGAAGCGGGACATTGGTGTGTGCCGGGGTCCAAAGGAGGAAGACTGTTAAATTTTGTTGTGGCGATCGCGACGCTGAGTCACCATCACCGCACATCTTAAGGATGCGGGCCGCTTCCCGCGAGACGCGGCCGCGCGCGAAGCCGCGGATTGCTGCCTGCGAGTCGCTGATTACGATCGTAGCGTTCGGCACCGTGGCGATTGCTAGGGCTATCGCGGCTTCTTCGGCCGCCTCCGTATGTCCCGTGGTCACCGTGGCGCTCGCGAGGCATTTGCCCGCACGGTCAACGACCGCAGCGGCGTGTGCGTGTCTCCCGTCCCCATATCTCGCGGCATCTACGTACACAACTTCGTCGCTAGTGCCGTACTTCTTTTGAAGGTCACTAGCTCGCTGGTTACGGCGCCCGACGTGGTGCGTCGGGTGCATATTCTTAGGAAGCGGCGGAACAATTAGGCGGTCGCGAACCGAGGCAGGAACATCCGCTTTTTCTCCCTGCTGAGTGTGGTACCGGATGCCAAGTGACTCGAGGATGTGTCGACCCGTCTTAGACCCCGACAAGCGTTCGTTTTGCGAAACGACATGGGCCTCAATTAACTCGTCGAGTGAGTTGTGCAGTCCAAGTTCTAGTAACTTTTCAGTGCTCGCATTCAGTGGAACTCCAATTGCTCTCTTGAAAGCCTTTCGTATTATACATTCGATCTTGTTTTTTTCTTCTGAGCCTAGCAATTTGAGGTAGGGGGCAACGTATGTTATACGGCTTATTGCGTACGCCTGCACTAGACGGATCGCGCAGTGTTTGCGCATACCAGTACGTCTGTTCGTGATACGACGTAGGAGTCGGATCGTGTCGTCTACCGAACGACGTAGTCTTCGCACCGTCTCACCATTATGGCCGTTTGCCTGCAGGTGTAACCCCAGAATTCTAATTTTGTCTACGTGTGGAATGGGAGTGCTATCTGCCAATAGAACGCTTATTTTGTAGCACTCCCTTTCCTCGTCGCGCGGGGTTTTGCGACCTATACTTGTAGGTTTGTAGATTAGAAGTTCCGACTTGGTTGCCGAGCATTCGAGGCCCGTTCCTCGCAAGTACTCCTGAACTTCGTCTACACCTGCCTGGAGCGTACGCTCGACGTGACCATCACAACCTCCGCCGGGAACCCAGAGGGTGATGTCATCCGCGTAGATACTGTGATACAATCCTTGTATGCCTAATAATTTCTCGGGTAGCCCCAATAGAACTAAATTAAAGAGTAATGGCGAAATTACGGAGCCTTGTGGCGTGCCCCTCGAGCCCATCTCAAATTCTTGCAGTTCCACATCTCCAACGACGACGCGTACGCGTCTGCCGGCAAGGAAGTCACGTATGTAATTATATGTTTTTTGTCCTAGTCCTAATGTTTGAACTCTGTTTAAAATTGCTTCGTGTTTAACGCTGTCGAAGGCCTTTTTAATATCTAGGCCAAGGATCGCCTTGGTTGAGCTGGTAATGTCATCAACAATGTGGTGCTTCAGCTGAAGCAACGCGTCTTGTGCGGAGAGATTGCGGCGGAATCCTAGCATGGTGTGCGGAAATACATCGCGGACTTCGAGAAAGTCAGTCACGCGTTTGAGGACTGCGTGCTCCAGAACTTTTCCTACACAAGACGTGAGCGAAATTGGCCTTAGATTATCAAGCGCAACCTGCTTGCCCGGTTTAGGAATCATGATAACTCGAGCTCTTTTCCACGCTTCAGGAAGGGAACCGCGTTGCCAGCACTCGTTGATATAAGTCACAAATCGGGAGATTGACTCGTCATCTAAGTTGCGGAGAGCCTTGTTCGAAACCCGGTCCAGGCCGGGCGCCGATCGGGTGTTTAGTTCAAAAAGGACTGCCCGAATTTCCGCTTCGCTAAATTCGGCGTCTAGTTGCTCATTAGCAACGCCGTCATAATCTGGGTGTTGGACGCTCTCTGCCGACTTAAAGTAACGGTCACGTATTGCACCGAGCAGGTCATCGCCTTTATGATCGTTCACAAGTCTCCGAGTTTTATGGCCTTGTGCGGCACGAGTATCTTCCGGATCCAATAGGTGCCGGAAAAGGCGCCAAGCACTCGCCCTGCGCATCTGTCGCTCGAGGCCGTTGCACAGGTCTTCCCATTGTGACCTACAGACTTGGAACGCATGTTCCTCAATTTCTCTGTCTAACCGTGCTATGCGTTTCCTCAACGCCCGGTTATGTCTTTGGCGTTTCCACCTCTTGAGTAGGGCTTGCTTTGCTTCCCACATGTGTAGGAGCCTGCTGTCGATTACTTCGAGCTTCGCTTCGGGCGGGATGTGGCACGTTACCGCGTATACGTCCCGATTGAGCGTCGCGGTCCACTCGTCTATATCCGTGATCGGCTCGTCGCCCCGCCCGCCTTCTGCTCTCTTTTTGCGGAACACGTCCCACTGCACTAATTTGAGTTTACGGCCTGTGCTTTTAGAGTATGTTCTACGAACGCTCGGGCCCGTGTCTACCGTAATCTCTATCAGAGAGTGGTCACTCCCTAAGTCCTCCTGCGTGTTTTGCCAAGACGCCACTGTGACATTCGACACGAACGCGAGGTCCGGTAGCGTGTCTGCGCTCACGCTGTTACCCCGGCGCGTCGGATCGGCGGGGTTCGCGATCAGTTCAAGCCGTTGGTCTTGCGAGTCTTCCCAAAGGTGTTTGCCCTTGAGCGTTTCACGCGTGTATCCCCAGGCCCCATGGGGCGCATTAAAATCACCCGCAACTAGCAGAGGTGCGCCGTTGGCGGCCGTGCTTGCTCTCCGGAGCATCTCCCCAAATCGGTGCTGTAGCGTGGGTTTACTGTAGACGTTAAGTACAAACAGGCCTCGGCCGCGCTTAGGAATTAATTCTACAAAAACATGCGGTATCCTTACGCACTCAAGTTCTCGCTGCGCCACCGTGATGTTACGTCTAACTAGCACGGCGGCGACCGGCGCCGGACGCGGCGGGGGCGACGGCAGCGACCGCGGTCGCGTCGACGACGAGAGCGGATCGCCCCGCCCTCGGCGACCCGCGGCCGCCCCCGGCGCCCCACCACGCGCCGAGCGCTGTGTAGCACGTTTTTCTTTCCGCCCGTTGTCCGCCGCGGCCGCATTTATGGCTTTGTAACCAGCTAGTTTTGCCGAATAATTTGTTTCCTGCAAAAGGATAATGTCCGGTTTCGTCTCACGGCTTCGAATAAATTGCTCGAGATTTCCCCGCTTCCTCCTATATCCCCGGCAGTTCCACTGCCGGATCGTGTACTGTTGTTTGTGAGTGTTAGTGTGAGTGTGCGCGTGTCTAGCCATGGTGATGCTTGTGTTTAATTTAGCCCATCGCCGTCGAGGCGACTGGGGTGCGGCTGAATCTGCGGCTCGGCGTCTGGCAGCGCGTTCTGCTGCTGCTGACTCTGTTGCTGTCTAGCGTAGGGCTTACTCACCGTTCTAATCGGTCTGCCCGCAGATGGCGGGAGTCGCGCTTCAATGTTTTCTATGCGCGCCGTGTGCGCGGTGAGCATTTGTGTCATTTGTTCAGAGAGCTTAGCTATCGCAGTATTGAACATGTCATTCATCTGTGCCACCTGTTTTGCAAAACGTTCATCGAGGCTGGTCTCGATAGTATCGATTTGTTTCTGTAGCTTATCATAACGGCCAAATCGCTGTGTGGATTCGTGCCTGGCAGGATCTAGTGCTATCCTTTTCGCGATACACGGCGGTCTTCGCGTCCGCCTGCCCCCTCTCCCGAACTGCTCTCGTCATCCGTGTCCATCCCCGCCGCCTCGGGTCTCGACGGAGTCGAAGACCGAGGCGTCGGTGGTGGCGGCGCCGTCGACTGTTGCTGCGGTTGTTGCATTCGTGGAGCCTCTCCTTTCAATTTGGAATTTTCCGCTCTAAGGGCGGCGTTCTCGCGTTTCAGCTCTGAAATTATCGATTGTAATGGTCCTAGGCGTTGTTCTAGCGCTCGCTCTACCGCTAGCTTGAGCTCGCTCCCACCGCCGCCACCGACGGCGGGACCGCCAGGACGTCCCGCCGAAACAACGCCGCCGGCGCGAAAGGCGGCTACATCCGCCCATCTCACCTGCTGCCATGTGCCCATGGGTCCTTGTTGTTGCGGCTGCCGCCACGTCTGATGCTGCTGACTTTGTTGGGTGCCTTGGTTGACAGCTGCAGCGCCCGGAACGGCGCCACCGCGCGTCTTCGACATGCTTCTCGGCCTTGGTGTCCGGCTGCGAGAGCGGGACCGGGATTTACCGCCGCCGCCTCTCGCGTCTCGGCTTGTCGAGCGTCCTCTTCGGGTGGCGTTGGATGAATGACTGTCAAACGCCGGATAATGATTGTAGTAACCTCCGTTGCCTTCGGTGCTAATGCCGCTGTTGTAGATGCTGTCGGACGCTGCGGCCGCTTGCTCTTCTTCACGCCGCTTTCGCTCTAGGCGGCGACGCTTGACTATGTAAGGAGTCTTGTATCTCGCCTTGCAGACGCAGTCACCCGTGAGATGATCCTTGCCACACAGTTGACACCGCGGCTCGCAGCGATGGTCAGACGGTGGGTTACTGCTTCCGCAGCCACGGCAAATCTTGTCGGCAGGGTTGGGACACACGTCGGAGCGATGGCCCAGCCTCTCGCACGCGTAGCACACGTCGATGTGCTTTCTGTAGAGGGATCATCTCACAAGCATAGGTCCATAGTATACGTGTCTGGGAACATGGAAACCGTCGAACAATACGATGATGTTGTCCGTGGTGCCATTCGCTTGGCATGCAGCACGCCGGGGTTGCGCTGCGTCACTAGGTTGTTAACGATGTCCTCCGGGCTCTCGTCTTTGGAAATGTTCCTAATCAGGCCCTTGGAAGTGTTCTCCGGGGCGGCCTGATAGGCGTTCGCCTCGAACTCTCGGTTCCCGATGCAAAGCTTGCTGATGGCTCCGTAGCATTTGGCTCTGTCCGCGGACGGAGTGCTGAGCACCACGACGTTCTGTTTAACGTTGAGGCAGATGCTGTCCTCTCTAGCCGCTTCTCTACCGATACCTGCCGCGTTACGAAGGCAGCAGTAAATGCGATCTATCTTGTATTCAGCCCCGTTGAATCCGCCGCGGGGGCGCACAATGATCCTGTAGTCATCGGGCAGTAGCTCTGGCATTCGGCTCGCCTTAGCGAGGTGCTGCAAGTAACGAGCACACTTCTTTTTATTCTGCGCCGCTGTGGCAGTATCCGGGGCAATCCCTGTAGTCTCCGCGGCAGCCGCCTGTTGCTGCGTCTCCGTCTTCTGGTCTTGCGCTGACTCGGACGCGCCGTCGGCCTGTTTCGTTCTCTTTACGCTGCACCATCCCGCTCCCTCGCCGAAATCTTCCGGCCGAATGTCCTCCCCTTCTACCTCTACGACATCCATTTAGCCCTGGCAAAGGCCTTGTACGCTGCCGTCGGGGATCGGGAGCTCCGAGGAGGTCCGGCGACACGTTAGGCTTGCAGGCCCCACCGCCGCAGCGGCCGGCCTATAGCGTCGTGCGCAGAGACGCTGGACTTGGCGTTCTTGCTTTCGTGGTGGAATAAAAGGCGCCAATAAGTGGCTAAAAAGTGGTCCCACCTGGCAAAACTTGGTGTCAGGGAAGTCCTTGAAACTGCCGCCGATCGATGATGAGAAGCGTTTTCCACGATAAATTCGACAATCCACCAAAAACATAGGAAAGTTGCGGAGCCGACGCGCAACACGTCCGCACTCCGTGGCCCCCTAGCGGCAGTCCTCTCAAGCAGTCGACCTGTTTTTTTTCTTGTTGCCTGACCTCCCTGACAAAGATGGCACCGCTTGCCGAAACATAGGCTGCAAGGGCACTTCTTTTTGTTTAGTTATTTATTATTCAGTTATTGGTACTGCAATCCCCTGGAAGGATTTTAGCAGGTGGGTACAAAAGACGTAAACATCAGCATAAAACACCAGGAAAAGAGATGGAACAGCCTATCACATTTCACATAGTAGGCAGCCATAGAGCACAAAGCAAATAACTATCACTTGCATTTTACAACGTAAACAAACTTCAGTTTTTTTCTTCGGCATCGAATGCATACCAACAGACCCATACCAACATAACCACATTACCACGCTTGAATCAGTGCAGAATCGTGCCGTACGTTTCATTTTTTATGACTAATCCTACAAATCTAGCTCATCCAAACTCAAATCCCAAGCCAACCTTCCCAGCCTTGTATCACGCCGTCGAGTCGCCCGCCTTTCTCTCTTTCATAAGTTCTTTCACAAGTCACCCCAAGCCGATCTCATTGCTCCCGCACACCGCCACTCAAGCCGGACCAACCACAAAAAGACCGTATACCCCCATCAAGCCCACACTGTCTTTTTCAACCAGACATCAAGGGACTGGAATGACCTTCCCACCAAGGCAGTGCTTCATTACGACCAAACCATCTTCGAACGCATCATAGAAGAGCTGTTTTTGTAGATATGCCCACCACTCATGTAAAACTCTTTCCTTTAGGGGCCTTTGAGGTATCATAAATAAAAAATAAAATAATAAAAAAATTGTAAAGATCAACTGTTTTGAGATAGTTTTTTTGCAGTATACTAACACGCGTCTAACGTGTCGTTTCAGGATCTCAACCTGTGTTCTCGCTAGTGAAGCGTCGCAGAAGGTTCGTCCGGCCCACTCTACATCGGTAACGTCCATGGCATTGCCCCAAGAGCGACGACGTCTGGCCTGATCGTTCCACAGGGGACTCTGGGCCAGTGAATTCTTCGTACGTTTCTAAGACTTTGTTGGAGGTTCCTGCACTGTCTTTGCTTCGCGTGGGTGTTTTTCGGAAAGACTCCAGTCGCTTTCGCTCAAGCCTCTACCGCATCTAGTGTGGGATTTCTTTTTAAACTTCAGTAGGAAAGGATGTAAATAGTTTAGTGAAGTAAGTTGCCCTATAATAAAAGAATTATTACAGCCAAAGGATGGTTGCACTAGCTGTTGCAAGGGAGGCCAAGAGTAAAAATTTTAAAAATATCGCGTCATTTGTAAATGTTTGGTGGCAGGGATAAGGACATTCACTTACATATATAGAGTTAACAGATGGGACTACGAGCTTGCCTGTTCGCGCACTCTTTTGTTTGCTCACAAGTAACGTTCCAGTCGGCAGAATCTTTCTGGCCTTGTTGTGTAGTGTGCCAGCAGCGGCCATTACCCGTTGATGGCTCAATGACAAATGGCGGAGCATAATTAAGCACTATTAATTTTTTTCAGTCAGCCCTACTGTGTGGATGTAGGAAGCTTCAATGACGGTTTTTTCTTGTCCACTGATATACTCTTCGGCAGCCCTTGGAGAACCTGTCTGTCTTCACCATAAAGTTGGTCTTGGGGTGTTTCCAATTAATGAACTGATTTGTTCAAAATTTTATTGGTATCAGTGGAAGTTCGTCTGGCCTTTGCTAGAAATTGAATTTGGTAAATTCCAATCCTTGAACTGATTTCCGCAGAATTCGTCGTGTCTCATCAGTAGCAGGCTGTTTGGCTTAATCTGACGGTCGGAACTTCGGCCTTTCATTAGTTCAACCTATTCTCAGAATTCGTCACGCCGCATCAGTATTCAGAATTGTACAGAGTTTGAAACCAGGGCCTTCCATTCATTGCACTCATATCAGCAAAATTTATCGTGTCGAATCGGTATAAGCCTGTTTGGCTTTTTCCCGAGGTTAGAACTGTGGTCTCCCCTCAACTTAATGAAATAGAATTCAAATAAAATTGGTAGAAGCCCATTTCGCTTTATACCGAAATAAAACCAGGACCCTTTATTCATCGCACCTATTTCTACAACTTTCATCATTTCGGATCGGTAGAAGCACGTTCGGCTTTGTGCCGAGGTTAGAATTTGGGTCAGTTGTTCATTGAACTTATTTGCGTGGAATTCATCGTGTCGAATTGGTGGAAGCCCTTTGGCTTTCATTCGAGTTCAATACTCTGGATGGTTGATCTCGGTGTTATCTGGACTACTGAAGCCATTTCTTGTAAACGTTAAATGTGCGGAAGCGTTCGAAGCAGCTATTTGACTCGGGCTCTCTAGAGCTGATTGCAGCGTGGTTGTTCCGTTCATTTAAAGAGGTTGCTCCAAAACATTTTTTATAAAGCAATAGTTTCATATATTTTCTGTCTTCACGTATTATAGCATTGTTGCCGCAAACCCGTTGGCGTTTTAAGCGGCAAACCATTTATCACTACGTAATTGTAGTACGGCACCCAGAGATATATAGTTTCAAACGACATGCGCATTGGAATCGGTTACTGTGCTTGTTTATTTGTCCCTGATCCATGGGTTCGTCATGGTGTAATTACTCTGCAGTAGAATGATATCTTCTAAAAAATCTGGTATGTGATCAGCTAAAGTACTCGTTATGCGTTTCTAAGGAGTAATATCAAGCACGTTAAGTCCATGTCAACTCCATCAGGATGGGCGCAAAGGTTTCACACGTGCACGTACGGCCTCGTTTTAGGGGCGAAGCTCCTTAAAGCGGCACCCGTTCGTCCCTCGTCGTAGTGCGTAACCAGTCGTACGTTTTGACCTGCAAGGTGGTGCCGGTGGGAGATTTCTCCTGTGCGTTGTTGAACAATAAAAAAATTCGCAGCGTGCGCGTTAACTAAAAGCCGAATTCTCCTGTCTCTCATTTCCCATTAGCAGCCATTGGCATGTACATTGAGCACTATCTGACAAGAAAGGGTTGCTACGTTATACTCGCTGGGCGTAACCTCCTTGGTTTTAGAAAGGTTTAGCGAGCGTTGGGCCGCAGTGCCATCATTACAGTGAACTAGTAAATACCATGAACTCGAGGTGGTTAAAGGTGGGAAGTAGACACGAAGCGCAAACCGTGAGAAAGTGTGCGTGTGCCACCTCTCGTTTAGTCATTGGGATGTCCGCTGGATGGCGGTCCTTCTATATGGGGAATATATGATGCAAATATGTGAGATGGTGGTACTTGGACGCACTGGATGGACGAATGGACGCACTAGATGGATGAACGAACGCACAGACAGATGCATGTACGGACGCACCAATGGCTGCACGGACAGATGGACGCATGGACGGACGCAGGCGCGGATGCATGGAAGAATGCAGGGACGGACGCACGCATGAACGTGCGGACGCACGAACAGACGGGCGGATGGACGGATGGGCGGAAGGACGGATGGACGCATGGACGGACGGAAGCAAGACGAATAGATGGACGCATGCTTCACCCCACTCTCCATCATTAACCCCGGGGATATGCTGCCTTTTTTTTTCTTCCGCGTCACTCATAGCCAATTTAGAAGCTCATCACTCCTATAGAAGTGCGCACAATGTGAATAAATGGGAAAGGGGTGGGTGTTTACCCTCACCACTAAACACTCTGGTCATAGCAAAGGCATCTTTTTATTGCATTCAAAACGAAGCTGCTTCTTGGTGTACGCCACCATGAGTGGGATTCATTCATTTACCTGAACCATCGCGCTCCGATGTATATATGTTGTTATGGCGTTTATTAGCCGGCACACAGCGAGTCTACACAATGGCGACAGTAACGGCCAAAACAGGGGGTCTCCGCGCGAGTGGCGTTCTCTTTGGGCAGACCCACTAGAAAGCACATAAGAGTTCGACCCACTTCAGTGTTCGGCGGCTTCTGTACAATTACCCCGGGGTCGAAGAGGGAGCCGCCTGGCGACCTAACAGCTTGTCACTACGAGCGGGTCATAGTAAGCCTTCAGACGCTCCACGTTGACTATGTCGCGCCCGCGGCGGCGCATGTCCGAAGATTGTTCAATTGGCTCGATAAGATAGTTGACCGGAGATGTGCGCTCGATCACACGGTAGGGACCTTCATATTTCGGGAGTAGTTTGGAAGAAAGGCCAGCTACAGAGGTCGGGATTGAGAGCCATACAAGGGAACCAGGAAGGAAGGTGGGCTCAGAAGTGGCGGAGCCATCACGAATACTCTTCTGCCGCTCTTGCTCATGCGTCGTAAAAGTCTTGGCAAGCTCGCGACACTCTTCAGCAAGCCTGGCGGTCTCGGAAATAGGTGTACACTCAGATGGATCCGGCGTGTACGGGAGTATCGTGTCGATGGTGTGTGACGGGTGCCTTCCGTACAGCAAAAAGAAAGGTGAAAAACCACTCGTGCTCTGAGGGGCGGTGTTGTAGGCGTAAGTGACGAAGGGCAGTATGGTATCCCAATTCGTGTGGTTGGCGGCGACGTACATCGACAGCATGTCGCCGAGGGTGCGGTTAAAGCGTTCGGTCAGACCATTCGTCTGCGGGTGGTAAGCAGTAGTTTTGCGGTGGACAGAATGGCACTCAGTGAGAATGGCATCGACGACTTCTGACAAGAAGACACGGCCTCGATCGCTGAGAAGCTCCTGGGGTGGACCGTGGCGCAATATAAATCGATGTAGTAGGAAGGACGCAACATCACGCGCAGTAGCCGCAGGGAGAGCGGCGGTTTCGGCGTATCGCGTTAAATGATCTACGGCGACGATGGCCCAGTGGTTGCCAGTGGACGTCAGAGGAAGTGGTCCGTACAAATCGATACCTATGCGCCCAAACGGACGGTCAGGGCAAGGTAGCGGTTGCAGACCGGCTGGTGACATGTGTGCGGACGGTTTGCGGCGTTGGCAAGCGAGACAGGAGCGAACGAACTGCTGGACGTAGCGGTACATCCCGCGCCAGAAGTAGCGTTGTCTAATGCGATGGTAGGTTTTGAATACCCCAGAGTGCGCGCACTGTGGATCAGAATGGAAGGATTCACATATCTCCGACCGCAGACTGCGGGGTATCACGAGTAGCCACTGCCGGCCATCGGCGTCGTAATTGCGTCGGTGTAGGAGGCCGTCACGAATGGCGAAATGGTGAGCTCGACGACGCAAGGCACGCGTGGATGGCGTTGCGGACGGATCAGAGAGCAAGTCGATCAGTTGGGCGATCCAATTATCCTTTCGCTGTTCGGTAGCGATGATGTCAACATCAATGGCAGAAACAACAACCGAGGATACTGAGCAGAGCACGTTAGCTTCAGGCAGAGGGGAGCGCGAGAGGGCGTCGGCGTCAGCATGCTGGCGTCCGTTGCGGTAGAGGACGCGGATGTCGTAGTCTTGTAAGCGAAGAGCCCAACGGGCGAGGCGGCCTGAGGGATCCTTCAATGATGACAGCCAGCATAGTGCATGATGGTCAGTGACGACATCGAATGGGCGACCATACAAATAAGGTCGAAACTTTGTAAGAGCCCAGACGATCGCCAGGCACTCTTTTTCCGTGACGGTGTAGTTTGTCTCGGCTCTTGTGAGCGTACGGCTTGCATATGCCACAACATAATCAGGGAACCCGGGTTTGCGCTGCGCCAGGACAGCGCCGAGGCCTACACCACTGGCGTCCGTGTGCACTTCTGTTGGGGCCGTAGGGTCATAGTGGCGGAGAATGGGAGGAGACGTCAACAAGTGGCGGAGCTTCAAGAACGCGTTGTCGCACTCTGACGACCACGAATTGAGGGGCCCGTTACTTCCGAGGAGCTTCGTCAGCGGTGATATAATCGTGGCGAAGTTTCGTATAAAGCGTCGGAAGTATGAGCACAAGCCCACGAAACTACGCAGTTCTTTGACGGACGCAGGTTTTGGGAATTCGGCCACGGCCCGAAGCTTGGCTGGGTCAGGAAGAATGCCATCCTTGGACACGACGTACCCTAGGATGGTGAGTTGGCGTGCTGCAAAGCGGCACTTCTTCAGATTTAGTTGCAAGCCGGCATTGCTCACACGTGCGAAAACTTCTTTTAGACGTTGGAGATGGGTGGAGAAATCTGGAGCGAAGACAACAACGTCATCGAGGTAACACAAGCACGTGTGCCATTTCAAGTTGCGCAGTACGGTGTCCATCATGCGCTCAAATGTCGCAGGTGCATTACACAGACCAAACGGCATGACGTTGAATTCGTACAAGCCGTCGGGTGTGATGAAGGCAGTCTTCGGTCGAGCGTCATCAGCCAGGGGTACTTGCCAGTACCCCGAGCGCAGATCGAGAGAAGAAAAAAATTGGGCTCCGTGAAGGCTGTCAATTGCGTCGTCGATGCGCGGCAGTGGGTAGACATCCTTGCGAGTGATCTTATTGAGCCGTCTGTAGTCCACACAGAACCGCACAGAACCATCTTTCTTCGCAACAAGAACGACAGGAGACGCCCATGGACTGTCCGAGGGCCGAATGACGTCGCGTCGGAGCATATCGTCAACCTGCTCGTTAATTTGCCGGCGTTCAGCAGGCGACACGCGGTATGGACGTTGCCGTAATGGTGGATGGGCACCAGTGTCAATACGATGCGTAACAGTGGACGCGCGACCGAGAGAACTTCGCCCTACATCGAAAGAAGAACGGTATTCTTGCAACAGGTCTAGAAGCTGGGAACGCTGCACTGACGTAAGGTTGTCATCAATGAATGGGCCAAATACATCAGGCGATGATGGGTCAGAAGTAGAAACAGCACTGATGGTACGTGAATCGGGACAACGCGAGTCTTCGGGTACGTCCAGGACTTGTGCGTCGTCGACTGCTTCCACTCAGCCGAGACATTCCCCTTGAACCAAGGTAACAGTGTACGGGGATGGGTTGGTCACAAAAATAGCGGCGTTGCCTTGGGTGATTTGCACGGTCGCGAAAGGTACTAGCAACCCTTTCCTCCTGGAAGCACGGTAGGATGGCGAAACAAGTGCAATTGTGTCGGAGAGACCGGTGCAGTAGACCGATACGCCCATCGTCGAGCTTGGAGGCACTATAGTATCGTCTTTCACAAGAATCTTGTTCAGTGTCGAGGGACCGTCTTCTGGCGTCAAATGCGAGAAGGGCGAGAGTTCAATTTCGGCGGCGGCACAATGAATGACGGCGTCGTTGCGGGAGAGAAAATCCCATCCCAAGATGACGTCATGAGAGCATGCAGGAATGATGATGAATTGGGCGACATACAGAACGTCCTGAACGACAACGCGAGCTGTGCAGCCTGCTGTAGGATTAATGCGATGTGAGCTAGCGGTACGAAGGGACAGTCCAGAAATCGGCGTCGTCACTTTTCGAAGCAAGCGGCAAAGGTTTTCGCTCATAACTGATACCGCAGCTCCAGTGTCAATAAGAGCAGATGCATGAACACCGTCCACAAGCACGTCAATGACATTAGATGGGCGGCTCTGAGGGCCTTCACAATGCGATAGCGTCGCAGTCCTTGCCTCTGGGACTGCGACGACTAGTTTTCCCGCTCATGAGCAGAAGAACTTGGCCGCATGGGGGACAGAGACCGACGTCGTGGAGACGGCGACCTTCGAGCAGACGGACTTGGGCGAGACGACAGTGGCACAGACGGCAGTTCCTCGTTATACGAACGGCTAAGGTGGCCAGCAACAGGAGAAGTGGGAGCCGGCTGTAGTCGAGAGCAATAACGGGCTACGTGACCGGCGTAACCGCAAGCAAAGCAGATGGGCCGGTTGTCGGGTGTGCGCCATCGGTTTGCCGGGGTGGGTCTCGCCCGGAACGGTGTCTGGAAAGGCTGCATGGTGGGCTGAAAATGAGGCTGAGGGGTTGCGCCAACATATGCAGCCGGCATACCAGCTGCAAAGGACGGAGGTCGTGCGGCAGCTTCGGCGTAAGTCACTGGTGCAGGCGCTTGAACGACTGGAGGTGGCCTTGCGACCACTTGGGCGTAACTTGGGGGTGCAGGGGCCGGAAGTTGTTGTGGGTAGTACGCAGGCATGACCTCCGCTATTTCCTGCTCAATCGCTCGGCGGATGGGTGGAAGAATGGTAGTGGCCGATTGTTGAGCAGCCGGTGGGTGGGCAAAGGGCAGGAGAGAGAACTGCCGCGCGATTTCCTCACGTATGAAGGAATTGAGATCTGCCAGCAGTGCCACGTGATCACAGCTCGCTTCCAAGCCTGCAAGCCCTGCATCTCGTGGTGTGGAGCGACGGGTCATCGAACGCTGCCGGCGGAGCTCCTCGTAGCTCTGGCACAGCGTGATGACCTCAGCTACTGTGCCTGGGTTTTTGGCAAGCAGCATCGTGAAGGCATCATCGTCAATGCCCTTCATGACGTTCCGGATCTTGTCTGATTCGGACATGCTGTCGTTCGACTTCTTGCACAAGTCCAGGACATCTTCAATGTAACTGGTGAATGACTCACCGGCCTGCTGAGCGCGTTCGCGTAAGCGCTGCTCGGCTTGCAGCTTGCGAACGGCAGGGCGGCCAAAAACGTTGGTGATAGCAGTCTTGAAACCGGACCAGGTTGCAAACTCGGACGCGTGGTTGGTGTACCACAAACTTGCAACGCCCGCAAGGTAGAACACCAAGTTTGTCAACTTGCCGTCCTCGTCCCATTTGTTGGGGACGCTCACGCGCTCGTAAATGGCGAGCCAGTCCTCCACGTCAGTGCCATCGGCGCCCGTGAAGATGGGTGGATCGCGGATCCTGGGGACACCGGGACATGGGGGTGGCATGGGAGGAGGCGTTTGCTGAGAGGCGTCGTGGGACATGGTAGATTGCAGCGTACGTGAGCGTAGTTCCAAGGGCATCGAAGGGGATCGTAGCACTCTCCACCAATTTGTTATGGCGTTTATTAGCCGGCACACAGCGAGTCTACACAATGGCGACAGTAACGGCCAAAACACGGGGTCTCCGCGCGAGCGGCGTACTCTTTGGGCAGACCCACTAGAAAGCACATAAGAGTTCGACCCACTTCAGTGTTCGGCGGCTTCTGTACAATGTAAACAATCATCGGGTTTGGAGCGCGGTGTCACTCATGCTGTGTGGTTTTTCTTTTACGTCAATGTACAGGAACTGCGCGTGACCTACAAACATAACTCTGATGCCTGAATAATACCAAAGGCAAGTTCTTTGCACCGTCGTACCTTACGGAATTCGTTGTCATGATAGACACTACGCCGCGTTTGGCACCAATATGAATGTTTTGTCAAGCTAGATGGGGCATACAAAATAGAACTGTCAGAGCTATCGAAGTTGAATAATAAATGTAAGGTATCCGATGTAAGAAGGTATAACTTGCAGAGAATTGAACACACTCTTAAAAACGGAGGAAGCGTCAAAGCAGTGAAGAGGAAACTTGGGATAGAGAAAAATCGTATGTATGCACTGAGGGACAGAGAAGGCAGAATAGCTACCAATATCGATAGGATAGTCAAAATAGTGGAGGAGTTTTACAGAGATCTGTACACTAGCCGGGACAACCACGACCTTAATACTATAAGATCTAGCAGTAACCCAGATGACACCCCACCAGTTATGATAGACGAAGTCAGAAAAGCCTTGGAGAGCATGCAAGGAGGTAAAGGTGCTGTTGAGGACCAGGTAACATCAGATCTGCTGAAAGATGGAGGACAGATTGTGTTAGAAATTCTAGCCACCCTGTTCAAGAGGTGTCTCCTGACGAGAAGAGTACCAGAGTCTTGGATGAATGCTAACATCATCTTAATACATAAGAAAGGAGATGACAAGGACTTAAAGAATTACAGTCATATCAGCTTGCTCTCCGTAGTATGCAAGCTATATACAAATCTAATTGCTAACAGAGTTAACAAAACATTAGAATCCAATCAACCAAAGGAACAAGCAGGATTTCGAACAGGCTACTCAACAATCGACCACATTTATACTATCAATGAGGTAATAGAGAAATGCTCAGAATATAACCAACCACTATACATAGCCTTTGTAGATTATGAGAAGGCGTTTGATTCAGTAGAAATATCAGCAGTGATGCAGACACTGCAGAATCAGGGCGTAGATGAAGCATATATAAACATCCTGGAAGAAATCTACAGGGAATCAACTGCTACCATAATGCTTCATAAAAAAAGCAGCAGAATACCAATCAAGAAGGGTGTAAGGCGGGGGGATACAATCTCCTCAATGCTATTTACCGCGTGCTTACAGGAGGTTTTCAGAGACCTAGAGTGGGAACAGTTAGGCATAAGAGTTAATGGGGAGTACCTTAGCAACTTGCACTTCGCCGATGACATTGCATTGCTGAGTAACTCAGGGGATGAATTGCATCTCATGACTACGGAGTTAGACAAGGAGAGCAGAAAGGTGGGTCTTAAAATTAATGTGCAGAAAACGAAAGTAATGTACAACAATCTCGGAAGAAAGCAGCGCTTCGACATAGGCAATAGTGCACTTCGAATTGTAAAGACTATGTCTACTTAGGGCAGGTAATAACCGCAGAGCCGAACCACGAGATTGAAGTAACTAGAAGAATAAGAATGGGGTGGAGCACATTCGGCAAGCACTCTCAAATTATGACAGGTAGATTGCCACTATCCCTCAAGAGGAAGGTATATAACAGCTGTATCTTGCCGGTACTTAGCTACGGAGCAGAAACCTGGAGACTTACAAAGAGGGTTCAGCTTAAATTGAGGACGACGCAGCGAGCAATGGAAAGAAAAATGGTAGGTGTAACCTTAAGAGACAAGAAAAGAGCAGAAGGGATTAGGGAACAAACGGGGGTTAAGGATATCATAGCTGAAATCAAGAAGAAGAAGAAATGGACATGGGCAGGGCATGTAGCGCGTAGACAGGACAACCGCTGGTCATTAAGGGTGACAAACAAGATTCCCAGAGAAGGCAAGATAGTTAGGGGGAGACAAAAGGTTAGGTGGGCAGATGAGATTAAGAAGTTTGCGTGTATAAATTGGCAGTAGCAAGCACAGGACTGAGTTAGCTGGCGGAACATGGGAGAGGCCTTTGTCCTTCAGTAGACGTAGTTAGGCTGATGATGATGATGATGAAGATGATGAGATGGGGCAGCGTGGACCTTTGTCCAGTGAAATTGTCACCGGCTTTTTGTGCTGTTTCTGTTGCTTTTTGTGCTGTTAATTGCGTTGATTGCTGCAGAAAGCCACTGTTACATTCAGTAATTTAAAAAGTATGTACAATAATTCCACTGAATGCAGAAGGTGATAGTGTTTTCTTGATCGTAATGCTTGAATAAACCTTCAGACGTTGCTTGGAAAGCGAATAAAAATGTTCAGAGTCGTCCTTGGTAAATACCTAAGGTCACCGCCTTCCTGCTCACATCGACTTTCCTACAGTTTGACTGGTGTTTCAACCAAATCGCAAGCACGTTGGTACGTATTTTTCATTGTTCTTGCATTCTTAGCACAACTGGGTGGTGTACTTAAGTAACTAATTTTTCCTCGTCAACGGGCCAGAAATTGTGATAGGTTCACCTCTAAGTGTAAATTCTCTCTAGATTAAAAAGAGATGTGCATTGCAAGATATTCCTACGTACAGAAGAAAACAAACATCAACATAGCATAAGTTCTGCTTAATAAAGAAACCTATCCTCTCTAGAGTAAGACGCGAACAGTTTCGTTCAACTGCTTTTGCTGCAGGCATTTTTTGCAACGTCGG
The DNA here is from genome assembly GCF_013339725.1 of Rhipicephalus microplus. Classification (NCBI taxonomy): domain Eukaryota; kingdom Metazoa; phylum Arthropoda; class Arachnida; order Ixodida; family Ixodidae; genus Rhipicephalus; species Rhipicephalus microplus. Next base: position 137,165,018 of record NC_051165.1, read on the forward strand.
CTGACTAGGAAATAACCAGGATTGTGTACTTATTCCACTATAGGTCCCGTGACTTTTTTAAATCTTCAAGGTGTGTTAACGTCTGAAGATCTTTGCTTTTCCCGGCACATAGGTCTCGTTAGCTTATAGAAGCTATATTAGTGTGCAATTTTCGCAATGCTATAACTAGCTGCATATGAAAGATACATCGTTCATAAAAGAGTAGTAGAACGACCCTATAATGAATGTAATCGAGCGCGGTGGCTACGATGAAGAATTTTTAAGTAAAACCTGTCGAAGACTGGCTGCATGACTTTTTACAGACTAGTTATTAAGTGCTTGAAGTTTCTTTGTGTGTGCAAAGGCGGCGATAAAGAAAAAAAAATCGGAGGTGGGGTGGGTCATTCTTGAGAACAGCCAGAAAGGTAAGAAAGTGGGGTGTGTAGTGCACGATAACTATCCCTCATGTGAGGAAACCTCTACCGATGCATTCGCGAGAGAACGGGGACTGAGAAAGTGAGAGGGAAGAAAATGAATTAAGGTAAAAAAGAAAAGACATGAGAGGATAGAGAAAAAAATACAAGGCAGAAAGGGGTCGTGGAGAACACTCAAAGAGGGGAAAAATCGTGCCATAGGAGGAGAAGCGCAGTTCCTTACCCAGTTTTATAAACATTATATATGTACTCATTTAGCACAGCCGCCACGTCGGGCTAACGTAAATTGTAGTTATGTGCCATGCGAAGTTGATTTATGCAGCGATGTATAGGGCTACCACCCTCGATTGCGAGCACCAGCGCTTTATATGAACTAATCGCTTCTGGTGGTGTGACTAATACTTATGTTCCTGATTGATTTGATTTGTGGGGTTTAACGTCCCAAAACCACCATATGATTATGAGAGACGCCGTAGTGGAGGGCTTCGGAAATTTCGACCACCTGGGGTTCTTTAACGTATACTTATGTTCCTGTTGGCATCGTTGCGCAAGTGCCAAGAACTGGTTATATAACTTATGTAACTCTTCAACGTGCCTTTGCTTGCAACATTTACACATATACCTAGGGTCATTTCATGACGTGCCACTCGAAAAGACTTCGAAAACCCTGTCACCGTCCATCCGCATGCTTCGCACAACGTCGATTGCCAGGTACGTGGGATCTGCAGAATTTTGAAAGATCCCTTAGTCGAGCCATCGTGCAAGGTGTGACGTCAGGCAATAGTCGAGCCTTAGCGTGTGTAATAAGGACCTGAACCTTTCCAACTGCTTTTGGCCTTTATTGCGGGAAAGCCATCTTTCCAGGGGAACTTTTAACTCGGAAAGATTGCTTAGTAGGGCCATCGCTGCAAAAGGTGACGTCAGACAAAACTTGAGCCTTATCGTGTGTGATAAGAGCCTGAAATTTTTAGACTACTTTTGGGCATCTATTGCAGGTTAGCCAATGTTCCAGGGGAACTATAAGTAGTTGGGTATGATAAATACATCGTGTATAAAAGAGTAGTAGAATGACTTTAATGAATGTCATTGATCGCGTTGGCTACGATGAAGAATTTTAAGTAAAACCAGTCGAAGACGGGTTGCATGGTTTTTTACAGACTAGTTATTAAGTGGTTGAAATTTCTTTGTGTGTGTAAAAGTGGTGATAAAGAAAAAATCGGAGGGGTGGGTGGGTTATTTTTGAGAACAGCCGGAAAGGTAAGAAAATGGGGTGTGTAGCACACGATAACTATCCCTCACGTGAGGAAACCTCTACCGATGCATTCGTGAGGGAACGTGGACTGAGACAGTGAGAGTGAAGGAAATGAATTTAGGTAAAAAAAGAAAAGACATGAGAGGATAGAGAAAAAAATACGAGGTAAAAATAGTGTGGGGATAAGTTAAGGAGGGAAAAATTGCGTGATGGGAGGAAATTCACATGACGCACCGCGGTGAGTGGCTTATAATGTCGCTCGGTCAAGCTGATGTCTTCAAGAAAGTTTAGTAGGGCCGCAAAGACAGTGCGGCGATGGCCCTCACGTCATTTTTTCTTCCTTGGTAGGACTCATTCATACGATTTAGATGCCTTTGAGTCTACAAAACATAGGTGCTTAGCTCAGTGGTTTAGGCGCTCGCCTTCAGAGACCGAGTCACTAAGTGCGACACCCGACACTTCGATGGCGTTGTTTTTTTCTTCGTTGATAGGACGCGTTTTATGCAAGTGCTTTATTTTCATTTATTCTTGCAATTATACATATAAAAATATCTGAACTGATAGAATGAGAAAGTTAGTAATAGAAGGCTAATCCAATTCAAAGGTTCCCCTGGAACAATAGCTTCCCCACCATAGATGCCCGAAAGCAGTAGAAAAAGTTGACGTCCTTATCACACACGATAAGGCTCAACTTTTGTTAGACGTCACACCATGAAGCAACGGCCCTCATAAGCAGCCTTTCTGCGTTAAAAGTTCCCCTGAAACATTGCCTTACCCGCAATGGATGCCCAAAAGTAGTCAAAAAATTTCAGGCTCTTATCATACACGATAAGGCTCAAGCGTTGTCTGACTTCACACCTTGCAGCGATGACCCTACTAAGCGATCTTTCCGAGTTAGTTGTTACCCTGGAACGTTGGCTTCTCCGCAATGGATGCCAAAAGCAGTTAAAAAAGTTGAGGCCCTTGTCACACACGATAAGGACCAACTCTAGTATGACGTCACACCTTGCCGCGATGACCACACTAAGCGCTCTTTCTGCTTTAAAAGTTTCCCTGGAATGTTGGCTTTCCCGCACTAGAGGCCCAAAAGTAGTCGAAAAAGTTGAGGCCCTTATCACCCACGATAAGGCTCAACTTTTGTCTGACGTCACACCTTGCAGCGATGACCCTACTTAGCGCACTTTCTGAGTTAAACGTACCCTGTACCGTTGGCTTCCCTGCAACGAATGCCCGAAAACAGTAAAAAAATTTTAGGCCCTTATCCCACACGATATGGCTCAACTTTTCTCTGACGTCACACCTTGCAGCACTGACCCTACTAAGCGATCTTTCCGAATTGAATGTTCTCCTGGAGCGTTGGCTTCTCCGCAATAAATGCTGAAAGCACTCGAAAAAGTTGAGGCCATTATCACAAACGATAAGGCTCAAGTTTTGTCTGACGTCACCTTTTGCAGCGATGGCCCTACTAAGCAATCTTTCCGAGTTAAAATTTCCCTGGGAAAGATGGCTTCCCCGCAATAAAGGCCAAAAGCAGTTGGAAAGGTTCAGGTCCTTATCACACACGCTAAGGCTCAACTGTTGTCTGACGTCACACCTTGCACGATGGCTCGACTAAGTGATCTTTCAAAATTCGGCAGATCCCACGTACCTGGCAATCGACGTTGTGCGAAGCATGCGGATGGACGGTGACACGATTTTCGAAGTCTTTTCGAGCGACAGGTCATGAAATGACGCTAGGTATATGTATAAATGTTGCATGCAAAGGCACGTTGGAGAGTTACATATGTTTATATAACCCGTTCTTGGCACTTGCGCAACGATGCCAACAGGAACATAAGTATTAGTCAGACCAGAAGCGATGAGTTGATATAAAGTGCTGGTGCTCGAGATCGAGGGTGGTAGCCCTATACATCGCTGCATAAATTAACTTTGCATGGCACCTAACTACAATTTTACGTTAGCCCGACGTGGCGGCTGTGCTAAAGTAGTACATATATAATGTCTATAAAACTGGGTAAGGAACACTGCGCTTCTCCTCCTATGACGCGATTTTTCCCCCTCCTTGAGTTGTCCCCCCGACCCCTTTTTGCCTTGTATTTTTTTCTCTATCCTCTCACGTCTTTTCTTTTTTAACTTAATTCATTTTCTTCACTCTCACTGTCTCAGTCCCCGTCCCTTCGCGAATGCATTGGTAGAGGTTTCCTCACACGAGGGATAGTTATCATGCACTACACACCCCATTTTCTTACCTTTCCGGCTGTTCTCAAAAATAATACACCCCCTACGATTTTTTAGGGGCGAAGCTCCTCAAAGCGACACCCATTCGTCCCTCGTAGTAGTACGTAACATGTCTTCGCTTTGACCTGCAAGGTGGTGCCGGTGGGAGATTTCTCCTGTGCGTTGTTGAACAATAAAAAAATCGCAACGTGCGTGTTAACTAAAAGCTGAATTCTCCTGTCTCTCATTCCCCATTAGCAGCCATTGGCATGTACATTGAGCACTATCTGACAAGAAAGGGTTGCTACGTTATACTCGCTGGGCGTAACCTCCTTGGTTTTAGAAAGGTTTAGCGAGCGTTGGGCCGCAGTGCCATGAGTACAGTGAATTAGTAAATACCATGAACTTGAGGTGGTTAAAGGTGGGAAGTAGACACGAAGCGAAAGCCGTAAGAAAGTGTGCGTGTGCCACCTCTCGTTTAGTCCTTGGGATGTCCGCTGGATGACGGTGCTTCTATATGGGGAATATATGATGAAAATATGCGAGATGGTGGTACTTGGAGTGTTGACTAGATGGACGAACGGACACACAGACGGATGCGTGGACGGATGCATGAATGGTTGCACGGACGGATGGACGCATGGTCAGACGCATGGTCAGACGCATGGACGGACGCATGGACGGACACATGGACGAATGCAAGGATGGACGGAAGCAAGAACGAATGGACGGACGGATGCTTCGCCCCACTCTCCATCATTCACCCCGTGGATATGCTCCCAATCCTTACGCTGAAAAAATGGCAGCATAAGGATTGTTTCTTTGCCCCGCCGCGGTGGTCTAGTGGCTAAGGTACTCGGCTGCTGACCCGCAGGTCACGGGTTCAAATCCTGGCTGCGGTGGCTGCATTTCCGATAAAGGCGGAAATGTTGCAGGCCCGTGTACTCAGATTTGGGTGCACGTTAAAGAACCCCAGGTGGTCGAAATTTCCGGAGCCCTCCACTACGGCGTCTCTCATAATCATATGGTGGTTTGGGGACGTTAAACCCCAAAAATCTAAGGATTTTCTCTTTGTAACAGTAGCAGACAAGTGAGCATCAAACCGTAACTAGGTAATACCACCTATGCCAAGCAGTTGTGTACGCCAAAAATATACCAACAGTGCGTCTATGGGAGCTAGAAATACCCCGTGGATATGCTGCCATGGCGAAGCTCCTTATGGCGTGGCTTGCGCGTCCTCGGCTTGTGCGTCCCTCGTTGTAGTGTAACCTCCCTGTCCTTCCTCATTTATTCCTCCTCCTCCTTCTCCTCCTCGTTGTAGTGCGTAACCACCGGTACTTGTATATGATGATTACATGATGAAAAAGATGTGATATGGTGGTACTTGAAGTGTTCACTAGATCGACGGACGGACGGATGGACATACAAATGGACGGACAGACAGACAAAGGGGGCGGACGAATGGATGGATGGACAGACAGGGAGGTGGTCGCACGAATAGACGTACGGACGGACGTATGGACGCACGGACGCACCAATAATCACAGGGATGGACGTACACACAGACGAATGCACGGATGCACGCAAGCAAAAATGAATGGACGGACAGAAGCACGGACGGACTGACGAATGCTTCGCCCCACCAATCATCACTCATTCCGTGGATATGCTGCGATTTTTTTTTTGTTTATCGCCGCCTTTGCACACACACAAGGAAATTTCAAGCACTTAATAACTAGTCTGTAAAAAAACCACGCAGCCCGTCTTCGACTGGTTTTACTTAAAAAATCTTCATCATAGACAACGCGATCAATGACATTCATTAGGGTCGTTCTACTACTCTTCTATACACGATGTATCTATCATATGCAACTACTTATAGCAATGCAAAAATTGCACACTAATATAGCTTCGTAAGCTAACGAGACCTATGTGCCGGGAAAAGCAAAGATCTTCAGACGTTAACACACCTTGGTGATTTAAACCAGTCAAGGGACATATAGTGGAATAAGTACACAATCCTGGTTATTTCCTAGTCAGCCGACGTTGCATACAATGCCTGCAGCAAAAGCAGTTGAACTAAACTGTTCGCGTCTTACTTTAAAGAGGATAGGTTTCTTTATTAACCAGAACTTATGCTATGTTGATGTTTGTTTTCTTCCGTACGTAGGAATATCTTGCAATGCACATCTCTGTCCAATCTAGAGAGAATTTACACTTACAGGTGAACCTATCACAATTTCTGGCCCATTAACGAGGAAAAATTAGTTACTTAGGTACACCACCCAGTTGTGCTAAGAATGCAAGAACAATGAAAAATACGTACCAACGTGCTTGTGATTTGGATGAAACACCAGTCAAACTGTAGGAAAGTCGTTGTGAGCAGGAAGGCGGTGACCATAGGTATTTACCAAGGACGACTCTGAAAATTTTTATTCCCTTTTCAAGCAACGCGTGAAGGAGGAGGAGGAAGAAAGTTTAAACGGAAAGACAGAGAGGTTAGCCAGTTCTTAGACCGGCTGGCTACCCTGTGCTGGGGTAAGGGGTGAGGGGAATGAAAGATGTTAAAAAGAAATATTGCGAAGAGAGGGAGAAGCTACAAAAAAATTGCGACAGATGAAAGGCAACAGCAAAGAGTATAAGACACTAAAGTCTGTCTCTGAGGCCAGTTGTCCGCAAAAAGCGCAGCAAAGCTTTCAAAGCCTTCTGGGCTGAGGATGGGCTCGGCCAATGACCCAGAATCCTTTGTTCTGACAAAGGCCGATTGTCTAGTCTATCCAGAGCTGCAGTGAGTTCTCGTCTTTGCACGTTGAAATAGGTGCACTCACACAGAAGGTGCGCGATGGTTTCTTCGCAACTGCAGTAAGTGCATACAGGAGAGCTGGCCATCCCGATGAGATAAGAGTATGCGTTCGTGAAGGCCACTCCAAGCCACAGGTGGCATAGAAGAGTCTCCTCAGCTCGAGATATCCTTGGGGGAAGACGAAGCTGCAGATCGGGATCCAACTTATGCAGGCGCGCGTTTGTGAAGTCTGTCGAGTTCCACTGTACCAGTGTGAGGTCACGTGCAAGCGAACGAAGTCTTGTAGCTGCGTCGGTTCTTGAGAACGGGATGGCTATGTATTGGGTACCACCGTGTGCAGATCTAGCGGCCTCATATCTGCGCGGTCATTGCCATATATACCGCAATGACCTGGTATCCACTGATACACTATGCTGTGCTGTTTTTCGGTTGCTTGGTGATGAAGAAGCCTTATTTCAGCTACCAACTGTTCATTAGGTCCATGGCGAAAGGGTGATATAAGACATTGAAGAGATGCCTTCGAGTCCGAGAAGGTCAACCAAATTCCCGAAGGTTCTTTCACTATATACTCCAAAGCTGCACGAATGGCTGCAAGTTCTGCAGCTGTCGACGACGTCAAATGCGATGTCATGAATTTAATTGTGATGTGCCTCGCGGGAATAACCACCGCCCCTGCAGTGCTTACTGAAGACACCGAGCCATCCGTGTAAATGTGAAGGCGTCGGTTGTGTTTTTCTTGCAGGAAAAGTAATGTGGCCTGTTTCAGGGCTAGATGCAACGACTTTTTCTTATTTTGGATGCCAGAAATTGTAAGAAGGGCTTTGAGTGGGTGTAGGCACCATAATAGTATCGGCGGCTGTGCTGCATGCGTGAAGTGCAATGGAAGCACTGCGCAATGCTGAGCTACAGTTGCGCTGAACGCTGAGTGGGGCCTGGAAGTTCGAAGTGAGGCTAGGTGATGAGATGGAAGCCGAGCGAAATGTCTTATGTGCATTCTCAAAGCGTCTACGCGGATGTATGCGTTGACTGGATAATCACGCGCAATGATGACTGTCGCTGCTGTAGACGCGCATCTCGGGAGACCAAGGCATATCCTCAGGGCTTGGGCTTGGATCGACTGGAGGACGCGCAAGTTTGTTCTTCGGATCGCGCAAAGCACGGGTAAGCTGTATCGCATATAACCGAGGAACAAAACAGTGTAGAGTTGGAGCATTGCTTGTACCGATGCACCTCACGTTTTTCCAGCAAGAAACCTCAGTACGTGGGTGATCATAATGAGTTTAGTTTTCATGTGGGCGATGTGAAGGCTCCAGGAGAGGTCGCGATCAACTATGATTCCGAGGAATCGGTGGATCTTCACGTAGTTGATCGTGTGTCCGTTGATATTAATAACATATGGGCTCATAGTCTTATGCGTGAATGCTATAAGCGAGCATTTCTCTGATGACAGCTCTAGTCCCCGTTCTTCCAGGTACTTTGTCGCTATTTTAGCCGCTCTTTGAAGCCGGGCACGCAAATGAAGGCGTGTTACGCCTGACGCCCAGATGCAGATGTCATCTGCATATATTGATAGATGGACCGATTCTGGAAGTGCATCAACCAGGCCGAGTAGCGCTAGATTGAAAAGTGTGGGGCTAAGAACACCGCCTTGAGGCACACCTCGACGGTTGCAATGGTGCGTTGTTGTGCCATTCTCCGTCTGTACAAAGAAAGTTGTGCCTTTCAGATAGCTGTGGATCCATTGGTAAACCCGACCTCCTAATCCAACATTTTCCATGACATCCAGAATGACTTCATGTGATACGTTATCGTATGCACCTTTCACGTCCAAGAACAACGCCGCAGATAAACGTTTCAGTCTTTTTTGATGCTGAACAGATGAGACCAGGTCTATAACGTTATCAATGGCGGACCGCCCGCACCGAAAGCCTGTCATAGCACGAGGGTATACCTCGTGGCGCTCCAGGTACCACTCTAGGCGAGTCAAAATCATCCTCTCCATCACTTTCCCGAAACAGCTGGTAAGCGCGATGTGGCGATAAGAGGTCAAGTGCAGAGGAGATTTACCTGGTTTAAGCACAGGGACGAGGCGGCTGGATTTCCATGAATGAGGGATAAATCCGCTGCTCCACGAGTCGTTGTACATGGATAGAAGGGCCCGTCGAGCTGCTTCTCCGAGGTTGCAAAGAGCCATGTACGTGATCCCATCCGGACCAGGCGATGAAGATCGTTTGCATGCCGTCAAGGCCGCTTGTAGTTCCTCTAGAGAGAAAAAGGTGTCCATTCTTGAATCTCTGGAAACTGGAGCGTTTTCTAGGTGGCGCGTGGTGCACGCGGACGCATGACCGGCAACTTTGATGCAGAACTCTTCTGCTAATTCAATTCCGGGGTGTCCTTTGTGGAGAGAAAGACACTTGAAGGGGCGATGTTGATGTGGCGATGTTCGTAGGCCACGGACAATCCTCCATGTCTGCGTCAAAGGCTTGTGTGGATCCAAAGATTCGCACAGATGTTTCCAGCGAAAGGATTGAAGTGAAATGATTCGCCGCTGAATTTTTTTTCTGTAGGCGCCTTGCCTCCCTAAAGTCGTGAATGGACTTAGTGCGCCTATATCTTCTTTCTGCGCAACGACGGATCGCTCTGAGCCGTTCCAATTCCGCTTGATATTGACAATAATCTGAAGTATGTTGAATATGATAGGTCGCTTCTCGAGTAGCACCTCTAATCATATCCTCGAGGGTGTCAAGAGGAGGCGTTTTATTTTCTTGACACCTTTTTTCCGTCAGTGACCTGAACTTTGTCCAGTCGATGCGAGTCGAAGTGTCGTAGTTTGGCGATTTTTCCAGGCCCTTGATCTTAAAATAAGTTGGTATGCGGTCGCTTCCATGAGTTTCATAGTCTGCGAACCACTTGACCTTTCCATTTAGGCTTCGTGACACAAATGTCAAGTCAAGGCAGCTGCTGTATGTCGTTCCCCGTAGAAACGTTGGGCTTCCGTCGTTTACACAAAGCAGCTGCTGCTCCAGAGCAAAGGAGAATACTTGCCTTCCGCGACTGTCTGTCTTCTGACTTCCTCATAGTAGGTAGTGAGCGTTGAAATCTCCGGTGATGATCCATGGTCCAGGTGTGGCTGTTAACAGTGCACGTAGTCTTTCAGGTTCAAAACGGTTTGAAGGTGATATATATATGCGCCTACAAGCGTGAAATTGAGGTCTCTACGTTTAACTGTCAAGCAGACATACTGGTTGTCATCGTGAGGTGCTACACGGTGCTCGATATAGGTAAGGTCGCATCTGATATATACAATGACTTTACTCTGTTCGTTGCAGGTAGCGGACTTGAAGGCTTCGTACCTGGATAGTCGTATTGCATTGTGTAGCCTTGGCTCACTGATAACAATAATTGGAAACTGGTTTTTGAACACAAATTGTCGTATATCAGAAATGCGCGGCTTGAGGCCTCGGGCATTCCACTGAAATATCGAAGATCCTTTGACCTTTTTACGAAAGGCTTGCAGAGGCGGAGCCATGGTGCCTTTCCAGACTTGATAGCACCGGCTTCAGCGCATCCACTAACTGAAGTGCACTCTCTGCAGCCGGACTGTCAATGCTAGTGAGGAGCATACGAATGGTATTCATAAGGGCCTTTACCATGGCTACGATTTTTTTTTGTCACGACTATCACCGCATTCTCGTTCCGAAGTGATTGTAGACGAGCGATGCGGTGGCTCAAACGGTGGTTCTATCGTTGGCAGCGCTGGCCATGCTTCAGGCGAGCCGGTGATGCTCTTGTCTTGCTTGGAGGATTTGTTGTCGGCGTGTCTAGACGCTTGAGGTGGTATGCCGGTGGTCGTTTGGTGAGGTTCAATCCTTGCTTCAGCACTGGGTCTCCTCAGGGGCCTCCGGCGACGAGACCGCCGGCGTCGTACTTGGGCAGCGGCCTCCCTGTGAGTTGAGCCATCCCGGACCATTTGCCTCAACACTTGCATTTCCTTTTTCATGATTGGGCAATCTTTCGACGATGCTTCGTGAGGGCCATGACAGTTTCGACATTTTCGAAGTTCTGCCTGGCAAGCGTCTGCGCTATGTGATTCTGAGCATAGCGAGCACACAGCCAGGTTTGTACAAACAGCACTGACAAGTCTCAATCTATAACATTTCCGGCATTGAAGGGGCTTCGGTACGAAGGGTCGCACTGTGTGTCGAAAATGGCCGACCTTGACTTGCGATGGAAGGCTGTCACCCTTGAACATGAGCTTCACGCAGCGTGATTTGCCAAGGCGACAAGCTTGCAGTATAGTAAGTTCTGCAGACACCGGTTTGATGAGAGCAGCAAAGTCACTTTCGCTGATGGAAATGTCGACGTCGTAAATGACGCCTGCCGTAGAGTCGCGGCCATCAGGTATATATGAGCGAACATTGATGTTATCCAACATCTTGACGTTGCTCAGCACTTCCAATGTGCTTCGTTGAGTGACGTCTACGGCGAGGATATTCTCACGGCCATTGATCCGCACGTCCGCGATCTCTCCCTGGGTGAGTTCCTCAAGAAACCTAGACGTGACTTGACGATTGAGCCGGTTGAGACTATGAGCCGCATCGACCGGAACAAACAGAATTGTGTATATCGTGGGCTCTCGCGTCGTCGTCACATTCATACTTGTTGTTGGAGACGGCATCACTAGTCTTCTTTTTCACTGCCGCCTTGTCACAGGCACGAAGTCGCCTTCATTGGAGCTTTCGTCGCTGGCCGTAGAGTAAATGAGCGTGTCTTCGCTGTCGGCATCACTCGGGTGGCCCGTACGCTTTCTCGTGGTAGCTGCGGACGACGTCGATGGTTGCGGTGGAAGTCCAGGCAAATCCACGTCCATCGCCGCAGTCACTGGAATGGTGTCTTCTACAGAGTCGCAGAAAAACTTTGAAAAATTACAGATAGTGACAGCAGTGTTCTACGCCAGAATCACTTCCGCAACGTGTGAACGTTTATTCAAGCATTACGATCAAGAAAACACTATCGCCTTCTGCAGTCACTGGAATTATTGTAAATACTTTTTAAATTATTGAATGTAGCAGTGGCTTCCTGCAGCAATGAATGCAATAACAGCCCAAAAAGCAGCAGGAACAGTAATAGCAGCCGACGACAATTTCACTGGGGCAAAGGTCCATGCTGCACAAAACATGGAGATTGGTGCCAAACGTGGCGTAGCGTGTATCATGACAATGAACTTCGTAAGATTCCGTGGTGCAAAGAACTTGCCTTTGACATAGTTTAGGCATCACAATTTTGTTTATAGTTCACGTGCAGTTCTTGAACATCGATGTAAAAAACTACACAGCATGAGCGACACGGTGCTTCAAACCTGATGATTGTGTACATATAAACATTGAAGGACAACGGTTTAGGTGCAATGAAAAATCTCGATCGTGGTGGCTTGCACCACGAAGCAGCTTCGTTGTGAATGTCATAAAAAGATGCTTTTTCTATAGCCTGAGTGCTGGTGGTGAGGATAAACACCCACCCTTTTCTCATTTATTCACATTTTGCGCTTTCTATACAGGTGATGAGGTTCTAAGTTGGCTATGAGCGACGCGGAAGAAAAACGAGACCGTACGTGTGGGAATCCTTTGCGCCCATTCTGAGGAACTTGTCATGGACGAAACACGCTTGACATTAACTTCTTGGAAAGGCATAACAAGTACGTCAGCTGATCACATACGAAGATTTTAAAGAACATATCGTTCTATGGTCGAGCCATCACAGTGAGATGAACCCACAGATTGGAACAAAGAAGCAAGCGCAGTTACCGATTGCTATGCGGATGTAATTTGAATGCCGTACTACAATGGATGCCGTACTACAATGGATGCCGTACTACAATGACGTAATGATAAATGAGTTGCCACTTAAAACGCCAACGGGTTTGCGGCAACAATCTTATAATGTGCGAAAACAGAGAAAATATATAAAACTATTGTTTTTAGCCAGAAAACGTCTTGGAGCAACCTCTTTGAATGCACGGAACAACCACACTGCAATCAGCTATAGAGCCCGAGCCAAAATAGCTGCTTTGAACGCTTCTGCACATCGAGCTTTTACAAGAAATTGGTTCAGTGGTTCAGATAATATTGAGATCAGCCATCCAGAGTTTTGAACTCGAATTAAAGCGAAAGGGCTTCCACCGATTCGTCACGATGCATTCCATGGAAATAATTCAATGAACAACTGGCCCAGTTCTCATCTCGGGACAAAGTCAAATATGCCTCTATCAATTCGAAATGATGAAAGTTGCAAAAGATGAATAAAGGTTCTTAGTTTTATCTCGGTACAAAGCAAAATGGGCTTTTACTAATTTGATATTAAGATCATTCGAATAAGTTAAGGAAAGACCACAGTGCTAACCTCGGGACAAAGTCAAACGGGCTTCTGCCAATTTCACCCAATGAATCTTGTTTAAATAAGTGCAATGAATGAAACGCCCTGGTTTCAATCGCTGTAAAATGCCGAATGGGCTTCTATACTGATGGCGACACGACGAATTCTGAGAATAAGTTGAACCAATGAAAGGCCAAATTTCCAACCCTGTGATTGAGCCAAACAGTCTGCTACTGATGAGACACGACGAATTCTGTGCAAATCAGTTCAAGGATTTGGATCTACAAAATTCGTATTTCTTACAAAGACCAGACGAGCTTCCGGTGATACTAATGAAATTTTCAACAAATCAGTTCATTGATTAGAAACACCCCAGGGCCAACCTTAGGGTAAAGACAAACAGGTTTGCCAACGGCTTCCGAAGAGTATATTAGTGGACAAGAGAGAACATTCATTTAAGCTTTCTACATCCAACCACTATGGCTGACATGAAAAAAACTAAACAGCTCTCAATTATTCTGTGTCATTCGCCATTGAGCTATCAACGGGTAATGAACGTTGCTGGTACACTACGTAATTAAATGACATCGTGTAACGAATTGTAGTAAAAAGGAAGTATATCCATTCAGAACACAAGACCAAAAATAACCTGCAGACTGGAACGTTAATTGGAAGCAAATGAAAGTGTGCGCGAACAGGCGTGCACATAGTCCCATCTGTTCAATCTAATAAAACGCTAAATCTAAATACATGTCCTTATCCCCTCCAGCAAACATTTACAAATGACGCTACATTTTTTTTCAGTTTTTACTCTTGGGCTTCCTTGCAACAGCTAGATGCAGCACCCTTTGGATGAGATAATTCTTTCAATACAGGGCAACTTGCTTCGCTAAACTATTAACACCATTTCCTGCTCAGGTAAAAAAAAAAATCCCGCACAATATTCGGTAGAGGCTTGAGCGAAGGCGACTGGATTCTTTCTGGAGAACACCCACGCGAAGTCAAGACAGTGCAGGAACATCCAAGAAAGTCTTAGAAGGGTACGAAGAATTCACGAGCCCAGAGTCATCGGTAGAAAGATCAGGGCAGACGTCGTCGCTGTTGGGGCAATGCCATGGACGTTACCGATGTAAAGAGTGGGCCGGACGAATCTTCTGCGGCACTGCACTAGCGAGAATACAAGTTGAAATCCTGAAACGACACGTGAGACGCGTGTTAGTATACTGCAAAAAAACTATCTGAAAACAGTTGATCTTTACAATTTCTGCGTTCAACGCAAAAAAACATTGAAAAGTAAGTGCCCCTGCAGGCTATCTTTGTCAGGGCAGGCAACAGAAAAAAACAGGTCGACTGCTTGAAACGTTCCTAAATAGGGTGTTAATATTTGGTTAACACATCGGCCTTTCTCTTATCTCTATTTCTTCGCCTACATTACCGACAGAGTCACCAGTTGGAGAACGTTTGGTGTTTTCCCCTCTAGCAGTTTGTAGAGTTTTACTGCCACTTGACGCGTCTTTTCGAGCTATCACATGTACGCGATTGCACAAATATAGAGGTGCCCGATGACGCCATGAAATTTTACAGCCGAAAACAAGCTGCTGGCAGCGTGTCTGGCTTGCGAAGCAAAGTTGATAATCACGCACACATTACTCGGCGTTATTGATGCATTGTTCTATTGTGTCCTCGTTTGCATGTCTTTTGCTATTATAGAAGCTTTATGTAGTGATCAGCTTAGTTCTATAAGTGAAGAACTGAGTACTAGAGAAGTAAGGAAGACCACTGTTCAGCAGTTCTGACGTGTATGGTTAGTCTTAACCATCATCGCTATGAAACTACCAAACAGAAGAATCAAAGCTATTGTAAGTTTGTTTTGATTTAGCAAACACGGTAATTTTTCATAAGTAATACCAGAGTAAGGCCTAGTTGGTGTCGCCAGCAAAGTTGCGACACCCCAGGAAACACTCAAGATTTCCTAATGACTGCATAGGTATGTGAATGTGTAGACGTTTAAATTAATTGTACATAAAAGCAGAGCATCTATGCTGTAAAATTCTAACTACATCAGCTGCTGGGTGCGGAGTTCAAGACAAGACTGAGGGTGAAATTACGTATTTCAATTGTCGAAGATGGAGCTATAATGAAAATCAAGAGTGTCCTTATATTCTACATAGCTAGCAGCGGTGTGCCATCCAAATGAAGGAAATCATCAGCGAAGCGGCGTGAAGTTGACTAAATGTTCGGCAATACGACGACTGATGCACCACGTGATTTCAGGAACGAATAGCTTTGACGGCGCCTGCAGGCGTCGTCTCCATCTCCTCGAAACGGGTAGCAAGAAGGACTGACACGAAGAAGCTGCCCCGACACGCAGTGGAATTGTCAAGCGAACGTAAACGAAGCCGCAGTAAGAGTCGCATGAGTATAGCACTTACATACATAATTCAAAAGGTAGAGCAATGTGCTGTTTGCCAGGATTACGCCATCAGCGAAGTAGAACGACGGTACCAAAAGGTTCGGTCATACGCCGACTGATGCGCCAGGTGATTTCAGGTAGAGATAGATATGACAGCAGTAGGCAGGAGTCGGCTTCATGTCCTTGTCACGGGTAGCAAAAAGGACCGACACAAGGAAGCTGCAACAACACGCGGTGGTACAGTTAAGCGCATGTGAAGACAGCCGCAGTAACAGTCGCATGAGTATGCCATTACCTACATAATTCAGAGGGTAGGTTAATGTGCCGTCTGGCAGGATCACGCCATCAACAAAGCAGTATGACGGTACCAAAAGATTCGGTCATATGATGACTGATGACCCAGGCGATTTCAGGAACGAGAAGATATGGCAGAAGTACGCAGGAGTCGGCTCCATGTCCTTGTCACGGGTAGCAAAAAAGGACCGACACGAGGAAGCTGCAACAATATGTGGCGTTATTACCAAGCGTATGTAAAATCAGCCGCAGTAAGAGTCGCATGAATGTGGCACTTACCAACATAAAGGGTAGGGAAATGCACCGTCTACCAGGATCAAGCCGTCAGCGAAGCAGTATGATGATACCAAAAGTTTCGGTCATAAGACGACGGAAGCCCCTTGCGATTTCAGGAACGGATAGCTTTGGCAGCAGTCTGCAGAAATCGGCTCAATGTTCTCTTCACGGGTAGAAAAAAAGGACCGACACGAGGAAGCTGCAACAACACGTGGCGCAATTACCAAGCGCATGTTAACACAACTACAGTAAAGGCCCGTGTACATGGACGCGACGGGGGCGGGCTGAGTTGAGTGGCGGGTTCAGCTTACCTCGACGCCCCCGAGTTTATATGAACTCGCACGGACGAGTTGAGGTGAGCGGTGATCGCAGTGACGTTTTGCGTCGAGGCGAGCCGAAAGCCCGTCTTTCGGTACCGGTTTCCGCTCGTCCAAGCCTGCGCTCTCGCCGCTGTGGGCTGCGGTTGTTTACGCAGTTGTCGCTCCGCCACCGCGATGGCTGTCTTGGTATTTTTTCTCAGTTTGCACCAGCTGTACTTTATGGTTGTGTTGTTGTCTTGGCTAACACTGCACAACGCGATGGCAGCAGTGGTTCTGTTGCGGCACAGCGCTCGCCGCAGGCGTATCCGCAGCCTAACGCACCGTTTCCTGTTCACCCCTGGCTGGTCTCTCCAGAAATTCGCCGTGATTCATTGCTTGTAACGCCTTTCATTTGTGTACCTGATGCTGTGGAAAATCCTTTGAAGCCCTACACGCGAGTCATTTTTTGCAATAGTTGTGGCTTGTCGCTAATACGAATTAAGCGGCGCCCTGAACCTCGTTGAAAATTTTAAATTGAAAACAATAAGCAGTTTTTAAATGAAAATGACTAAAGACCCTCATCAATTGTTGGAACAAAGTGTACAGTTCCACCACAATTAAGTGCACCGTGTTCCTCTTGCCTCATACGCTCACCCTGTTTGGCTAATCTGATTTCTGTGGCTTTTGGACTGGATGGTGAGATTCTTACACGATGAATTTCTAATCTGAGGGCTTGTAATTTCAATTGGAATGCAATATACAATTTTGAGTAAAATTTCTATCGACTTACGTAAGCGTTTTTTCAAATTCTTCCAACAGGTTCTTATTTGCTCCCACGTCCACGTCAGGCCCTGTTCCTTCAAACATCTTTCCAGGTCCATGAATATGTCCTTATTTTTTTGCCGCTTGCTATCGAGCAAATAACTCAGTTTTTTCTCATTGACTAAAGCTAGCAACGTCGTTATTTCCTCATGTGTCCACATGGTGCGTGGAGCCCGCGAGGATGTCATCGTGCCTAGCACGCGCGTACCGGCCGACAGAGAAAGAGCAACGTCGGAGTGATGGGGACAGGGGAAGCGGAGACCGCGACGGGTGGGAGAGGTCACGAGCCGTCAACTCAGCGCGACCGGTTATACATGCCCTTTCTGAGCGCGGCGACTTCGGTGAACCTACTCCCTGTCTCCGGGTCGACGGGACTCGCCGCGACGACTCTCCGCCCCGACGCGTCCGCTTATACATGGGGAGGGTGAGTCCAGAAAACCTGTTTATTTCGACTCAACGCGCCCTCGTCGGGTCAATGTAAACGGGCCTTAAGAGTCGCATGACTGTGACACTTACCAACATAAAGGGTGGGGCAATGCACCGTCTACCAGGATCAAGCCGTCAGCGAGCAGTACGATGGTACCAAAAGTTTCGATCATACAACGAAGGAAGCCCCTGGTGATTTCAGGAACGGATAGCTTTGGCAGCAGTCTGCAGGAATCGGCTCAATGTCCTCTTCACGGGTGGAAAAAAAGGACCGACACGAGGAAGCTGCAACAACACGCGGCGCAATTACCAAGCGCATGTTAACACAACTGCAGTAAGAGTCGCATGACTGTGGCACTTACCAACATAAAGGGTGGGGCAATGCACCGTCTACCAGGATCAAGCCGTCAGCGAGCAGTACGATGGTACCAAAAGTTTCGATCATACAACGAAGGAAGCCCCTGGTGATTTCAGGAACGGATAGCTTTGGCAGCAGTCTGCAGGAATCGGCTCAATGTCCTCTTCACGGGTGGAAAAAAAGGACCGACACGAGGAAGCTGCAACAACACGCGGCGCAATTACCAAGCGCATGTTAACACAACTGCAGTAAGAGTCGCATGACTGTGGCACTTACCAAAATAAAGGGTAGGGCAATGCACCATCTACCAGGATCAAGCCGTCAGCGAAGCAGTACGATGGTACCAAAAGTTTCGGTCATACGACGACGGAAGCCCCTGGTGATTTCAGGAACGGATAGCTTTGGCAGCAATCTGCAGGAATCGGCTCCATGTCCTCTTCACGGGTAGAAAAAAAGACCGACACGAGGAAGCTGCAACAACACGCGGCGCAATTGCCGAGCGCATGCAACACAGCTGCAGTAAGAGTCGCATGACTGTGGCACTTACTAACATAAAGGGTGGGGCAATGTACCGTCTACCAGGATCAAGCCGTCAGCGAGCAGTACGATGGTACCAAAGTTTCCGTCATCGACGATGGAAGACCCTGGCGATTTCAGGAACGAATAGCTTTGGCAGCAGTCAGCAGGAATCGGCTCCATGTCGTCTTCACGGGTAAAAAAAAAAGGACCGACACGAGGAAGCTGCAACAACACGCGGCGCAATTACGAAGCGCATGTTAACACAACTGCAGTAAGAGTCGCATGACTGTGGCACTTACCAACATAAAGGGTAGGGCAATGCGCCGTTTACCAGGATCACGCCGTCAGCGAAGCAGTACGATGATACCAAAAGGTTCGGTGATGTGACGACGGGGATTCGCTCGCAGGATTTCAAGCTGGACGGTTGTGCCCTCGCGATCTCCGACATCAGCGTAGCTCCCGCCGACTGGTTCGCCCTCCGCGGTCTCCTGACGCCGTGCAGCTCTCGCATTGTGGCACCCCGCCCTTGGACTGCTTCGACCGGATCCCCACTTTCTTATCTCCTTCTTGTTCTCTCGCTTGGCTGTCTTCTTCTCCGTCTATTTTCCTTCTATTCTTTTTATCCCTCCTTCCCCCCATCCCTATAAGGCACTGCGCCGTGTCGCCTGAAGGCACACAGACATTAGGTGCCTTTTTCCTCTTCATTCTAACCACTACCACCACCACGACGGATGCACCTGGAGATTTCAGGAACGGATAGCTTTGGCAGCAGTCTGCAGGAATCGGCTCCATGTCCTCTTCACAAGTAGAAAAAAAAGAACCGACACGAGAAAGCTGCAACAACACGCGGCGCAATTACCAAGCGCATGTCAACACAGCTGCAGTAAGAGTCGTATGAATGTGGCACTTACCAACATAATTCGAAGGGTAGGGCAATGCGCCGTTTACCAGGATTACGCCGTCAGCGAAGCAGTACGGTGGTACCAAAAGGTTCGGTGATGCGACGATGGATGCGCCTGGAGATTTAAGGAACGGATAGCTTTAACAGCAGTCTGCAGGAATCAGCTCCATGTCTTTTTCACAGGTAGAAAAAAAGAACCGACACGAGAAAGCTGCAACAACACGCGGCGCAATTACCAAGCGCATGTCAACACAGCTGCAGTAAGAGTCGTATGAATGTGGCACTTACCAACATATTTCGAAAAGTAGGACAATGTGCCGTTTACCTGGATTACGCCGTCAGCGAAGCAGTACGGTGGTACCAAAAGGTTCGGTGATGTGACGACGGATGCGCCTGGAGATTTCAGGAACGGATAGCTTTGGCAGCAGTCTGCAGGAATCGGCTCCATGTCCTCTTCACAGGTAGAAAAAAAAAGAACCGACACGAGAAAGCTGCAACAACACGCGGTGCAATTACCAAGCGCATGTCAACACAGCTGAAGTAAGAGTAGTATGAATGTGGCACTTACCAACATAATTCGAAGGGTAGGGCAATGCGCCGTTTACCAGGATCACGCCGTCAACGAAGCAGTACGGTGGTACCAAAAGGTTCGGTGATGCGACGATGGATGCGTCTGGATATTTCAGGAACGAATAGCTTTGGCAGCTGTCTGCAGGATTCGGCTCCATGTCCTCTTCACGGGTAGAAAAAAAGGATCGACACGAGAAAGCTGCAACAAGACGCGGCGGAATTGCAAAGCGCATGTAAACACAGCTGCACTAAGAGTCGCAGGAGTATTGCACTACCAACATAACTCAAAGGGTAGAGCAATGCGTCAGCTACCAGGTTCATGCCACCAGCGAAGCAGTATGACGGTACCAAAAGGTTCGGTCATCACAGGAACGGATAACTGTTGCAGTAGTCTGGAGCCAGCTCCCCTTCCTTGTCACGGGCAACAATGAAGCCAGAGGCAGCAAAGCTGGTGCGAATAACAGCGTGATTGTTAAGTACATGTACACAACCGTGGTCGGGGTTGTCCGTACCTGATACTTCGCAAGACTGGGGTAAGGCGCTTTTTTACTGGTCTCTCCTGCTGACACTATCAGCAGATGAATGTTGAGGCGCCTCCGACGCGGCATTTTGGAGTAGTGTCCACCGCAACTTTCTTGGGGTCTGGCACTGGACAGTCTTTGATGCTCAGCTCGTTTGGAAACGGGACATCTGTAGGCCTGGGTGTACCTGAAGGGACGCAAAAGTCACTTGTTCAGCAACAAAAATACAAAGAAAGAATTAGCAACTCACAGTTTCTAAAGCAGCGTGCTGAAAATCATACACAGACGCATGAACGGTCAGTGGGAGTAAAAGGCCTGGAAGTAAATCTCAAAAAATGCACCGTAAGCATGGCACCGTGAATAAAAGCTATGAGAAACACTGCAAACAGTAAAAGTAGCAATAACAGCTATGAAATGGCGCTGTAGGATTAGGCTTTCCAGTTCGGTTACATCAAACGTGGACGGTGGAATTCCATATGCAGTTTCCTTTCACGAAACCACATTTCAATTCGCGTGAGTACTCTATTACGTGCGGGCTACTCGATACAAAATGATGGTCGCTTCACATAGCCATTCGGAACGAGTTTAACAAGAAGACACCTGTCAAGACCCGGTGTATGGCTGCAACAGCCGGGTACCATAACTGTCGGTAACTTGGTATTATGCGAACTACATATTATATGACAGTAAATATTTGTTTAAAATATTAGTAATAACTAATGTCTGAAACAAAGTTTCATTTATATATTTTCTAAAATAAATTGTACAAAAAGTGTAAAAATAGTAAGCATTTTATCGCAATATTTCGGAAGTCATAACTGTTCCTGGGCATTACAGGGTTAAGGGTTGAACGCGACAAGGATATTCTGTCCACAGGGTGTAGTGGGTTCATTTAAAATGACTTGAGTCAGTGAAGCCTTCGCATGCGGCTGAATTCTGTGTAATGCGTAGCATGCTTGAACGCACGGACAATTGTGGGCATAAAATCTTTCGGAACATGTTGAGCAGCCGCTACGTGACCGAATGAAAAAGGTTCAGTGACGTGTGGGCCTTTTGTAGTGGTTGGCGTGCTTTAAAAGATGAATTCATCATAATCGCATGTTGTGACATCCGATCACAATGTACGCTCGTACCACCTATACTACTGCGATAATACATATTGCGATGTGAAGCTTATATACAATACGCAAATGTTTGTAAAGTAGGTTACTTTACAAACAGTTTGTAAGGCAAAGTTATTTTCACTGCATTTCCAAGCCGACGCGCGGCGGTTCAGTAGAACAGTTCCTTGCCACGCAAAGTAATGGGATTACAATTTCAGTCCGATTCAAAATGTTTCTTATTTGTTTTCTTTTCACCTTTCTTGATTTTTAGGTCACGCACAAGATAATTTTGCATTCACAGCCAACGACGCCGTCTCGCTGAAATTTCTGCGCAATGACCTCGCTTTGAAAGCCCTTTATCTGTAAGCTGCTACCAGTATAATTCAGAAACAAAGCAGGAGGCAAACTGTGCCTTCTCCCATTTCAGTAATCTTCTGCGAGAGCTGCGGCTGCCGCAATAAATATAAACATCTTGAATAGAACCTGCCACTTTTCTATCTTGACAAACCAGTAAAGGGCATCCTGTGATGCTTCTTTATATCGTACATTAAAGTTTCCAACCTTACCCTAGCTAGGGACTTATATAGTAAACGAAATTTGTTCGCCCGCGTAACCAGTGAGGAAAGTTGGAATCACGTGGGGGAGCGTTCAGATGTCACCCGTCGCTGCCACTTAAAAAGAGGTCTTTCCTTCATCTCTCATACGGGTCATTTGTGTAGAGCATTGGACGTCAGGTTTCGAAAAATATGCCGAGAGGGATCTCCAGAATCACTGAAGCCTGTACACGGACACCGACATAGATATCTACGGTTACGTATATTCAATCTTGCACTAATTGGCCTTGCCGAATACTTGCCAAGTACCATTAAAATCTCAATATACGCAAACGACATCTGTGTCTCGACTTCGGCAGTCACACGTCCTCAGATACTTTCCCGGCTTCAAAGAGCAGCAACTATGATTGCCAACTGCTTGTTAAAGCAAGGTCTCAGCATATCACTAGAAAATTGCGCGCTGGTGGCCTTTACTCGCAAAGCAATGACCCCTTATGTCATCTCAATCTGCGGGCGACCGATTTCTTACGCCAGAACACACCGGTTTCTGGTCATCAGTATTGATAGGGACCTCTGTTGGAGTCCGCATGTGGCCTATATGAAGAAGCGCCTGACCGTTATTTCCCAATTGTTCAAGTTTCTGGCAGGAAAGACGTGGGGGATGTCAGTAGACGCAATGTTGGAATATAGCTGAGATATATTGCTGAGATATAGCTCGCCCGTGCTTAGTGATACCTGCAAGACCAATGTTCGTGTTCTACAGGCAGTACAAGCCCAAGCACTGAGAGTGTGCCTTGGTCTGCCCAGATGTACTTCAACAGAGGCAACAATTGCAATTGCTGGTGACTGCCTGATACAAACTTACATGGCTGTAAAAGTCCTGAGAACGCACATAAGACACTTCGCATGTGGTACCTGTCATCACCTTGCACTGTTGCCTTCAGAGAGGCGCCAAGCATCGTTCGCTAAAAAGATTGTGAAGTACAACGAGAAACTTCCCTCGGGATTCACTTCTGCATCTAAACCATCGATACCCCCTTGGTGTCTTATTCAACCCACAGTGCATCTTAGTGTACCAGAGATCCGGAGGAAATCTGAGCTTTCGTCGCCCGTGCTGAAACAACGGTCTCTTCTTCTGAATATTTCTCGTGCGAAAGATTGCACGAGAAATATTCAGACAGCACACACATATATACCGATGGCTCCATGAACCGCCAGTGTTCCTCAGGTGCAGTAGTTCTCCCAGCAAGGGGTGTTACCATCAGCTTTAGAATGAACCACTCCACGACATCTACAGCAGCGGAACTAGCTGCTTAGCGCACTGCACTTTGTGTGGTTAATCGGAACCACCGCAACAATGGTCAATTTTCAGTGACTCAAGGACTGCCCTACTATCTGTGCTCTCTCCACTGCGTCGCGGGCCGTACGAACAGCTTGTTTTCGACATTGGATGCCTTCTCCACATTTCACACCAGAAAGGGCATCATGTGACGTTTCAGTGGCTGCCAAGTCACTGCGGCGTCATAGGGAACGAAGATGCCGATACTGCCATGCGGGCAGCTCTTGAAGGAACACGAGAA
The DNA here is from genome assembly GCF_013339725.1 of Rhipicephalus microplus. Taxonomy (NCBI): domain Eukaryota; kingdom Metazoa; phylum Arthropoda; class Arachnida; order Ixodida; family Ixodidae; genus Rhipicephalus; species Rhipicephalus microplus. The sequence continues at coordinate 137,188,711 of NC_051165.1, forward strand.
TTAGCCATACTACTTTCGCGGACCGATGCAGCCAGTAATCTTCGATGACTTGCGCGTGAAGTCATGTTTTCTCTATGGGGCCCACCAAGGAACGAGACGAATAGTCAACACCACCTGTCCTCTTTGATGGCTCTCCGCATGCCCACTTGGCTCGACCGAAGAGAAGCCCCCCTTCTTCATCGCTTATGTCTAAGAATGCATTTACGAAATCTTATTCCTTTGTCATAGGAATGGCCGACAACGCTCTCTGCGATGCCTATCATTGCGAAGAGACGCTTCACCACATCCTTGCGACTGTCCGTTGTATGACATCCAGAGACAGTCACTGGCGTCAGTTCTTGCGCGCATCGACAACAGCCAAATGTTTGTAGACACTATTCTGCCAAGTGCCCGAGAGAAGAAATTGCAACAGAAGGCGACAAAAGCTATGTTGAAATCCCTACGCGACACGGACTTGAACGAGCGGCTGTAACAGCAATGTCACACACCGCGAAAGACAAGACTGGGCAATGACTGATTGCGCGCTCGTGTGCTGCCGAATATGCTGTGTTTATCTCTCTTCCCTCTCTGCTCTCCATCTCTCATCTCCCCCATTCCCCTCCCATGCACAGGGTAGCAAACCGGCTGCATACAGGCTAGTTAACCTCCCTGCCATTCTTTTTCTCCTATTTTTCTTCTTTTTCTATGCTTACGTATGCACACATGGTGACCGCACAGGATGCCTAACCGCAACAACAACAAAAAAATTGACAGTCACGTCTGTGTAGCTCATGAACATATTAAATGAGAAGCATTGCTTAGCGAACTTCGGCCACATTCAGCGTGTCCGTCCGTCCGTCCATCCATCCATCCATCCATCCGTCCATCCATCCATCCATCCATCCATCCATCCATCCATCCATCCATCCATCCATCCATCCATCCATCCATCCATCCATCCATCCATCCATCCATCCATCCATCCATCCATCCAGCCGCCTACGAAATTTAGCTTTCCTGGCCGTTTTGACCATGGTATTGATACCAAACTTGGTATGGCATAACATGACTAACTGAAGAACATATTTTACTAGTGATGACATTAAGATTATGACATGTGTGTCATGATTGTCATAATTTACATTTCATGGTCCTGCAGCTCTTGCGGTGGTTTCGTGCACATGGCATGTTGCAAAATTGGTATGGTATGGCATTATTGCAAGGTGACTACAAGCGACCGACCCTAATATGAAAATCATGACATGCGTGCCACGTAACTACATGACTACATGCCACGCTCATGATGCACTCGCAGCCGTTTCGGTAGCCTTACATACGCCAAATTTGGTATTACGTGACGCCAATGAATGATGAAGGTATGTGACTGGTGCAAACATGATAATCATGAAATTCGTGTCATGTGAGAACATGACTTCATGCCACAGTCAAGGCGCCAGTACATTTCGACAAGACGCCGTGCGCGTGCTCGGCGGCGTTCATTTCGTCGCGCCAGGCCGGCGATGCTACGCCAGGCGCCGGTCCTGTCATATAGGCACCGCACACTGACCATAAGAAAATACGTTGGTCCCTCTGCCCCGTCTCAAAGTTTCTGGCATTCGCCGTTAGGTGGTGGCGCCGTTAGGAACACGCAGAAATACGACGCGTGCTCACGTCCCCAGTGTACCGCGGGCACAATCCGCTGACAGATGAAGAGTGCGAGACGCTCGCGTCGCGTTCCATTTTGACCGAGGCCGTCTCAAGGTTTCTTTTTTTATTCGCTAGGCTATGTACCCTGGCGCTGTAGTCAGACTGGAAAACTCGACCGAACGGTGCCTATACCCGCAGGCGCAGGCCGCCCTGCGTTGCTTTGACGCATGCGCGTTTCAGCGCGTTCGGCGTCGCTCTGTCACGAGAAGAGGGAGACGCAGTGTTGTCTGGGTAATGTATCGGCGCGAAATGCAGCATGTCGCATTGCGCGCCCGTTCCCGTCGGGCCGCGCCGACGGATGCTGGTCGCGCCTGGCATCAGAGTACAGAGTTCTCGCATCTCGCTAACGTTGCGCCGCTGTGCCCAACGTGCGCGCGCGTCCACGCTACATTGAAGTATATTGGGCATTCCATGATGCGCTCGCGGCCGTGTTGCTAGCTCCACATAAACCAAACGGGTGTTATGTGACGTCATTGGATGACGAAATATATGACTGGTGCAAACATATAATTCTGACACGCGTGTAATGTAAGAACAAGACAACATACCACGCTCATAGCATGCTCATGGCCGTTTCGCTAGCTCCACATGTACTAAATTTGGTATCACGTGATGGGAACAGATGACGAATGTAAACGGCACATCACAACATGATAATCATGATACGGAAGTCATGTACGGCATCATTTATCTCCACATCGTAACGTTGTGCTGTTCTTAAAGTGACAAATCAACATTTCTAGTTCGTGCTTCGCATATCATTGATTCCCACTGTACGTGGGATCTGCCAATTTTTTTTTAAGAAGTAGAAAAATATGCATGCAGCGAAGACAGTCATGAACGTGCCAGGTCACCAGCGAGAGGTACACGGGGCGCATGAGAACTTCGCATATGAGGCAACTTTTTTAGACGTTTGCTTAAAAGAGAGAACGGGAACATAAATTGCGGTTTGCAGTTATACTTGCTGTGCTGGATATAAATGAAGCTATTTTGACAAGTAGCCGAACTATGGAATTCAACCACGTCGAGCACAGAGGCTTTTTAGGATGACATAAGCAAAGCGCGAAGGTTGAGCTTGAATAAGGTATTAAGACAGTGGTTCGAAGACAGTAGAGGAAGCCAGCCCCCGAAGAAGGCGCTAGCCTTCGACGTAGTCGTCCCCGAGGGGACTAGTCCCGAAGACGTCGTTGACGCGACGTCTTCAATAGTAGGAATCGAAGAAGTATACTGCGTTCAGCACTTTGGAGGCCGGAGCTACCAAGTTACCGTCAACAGTGAGGCCGCACTGGCCCAAATCGTAGACGCGTCACACCTTATCATCCGAGGAGAGCGCGTCGCCATCGTACCCCTGGGACCCCAAGTGACCCAAGTGACCGTCCTGTTCCTGCCGTGCCGCGTACCCAGCGAAGTCCTCGCACAAGCACTCTCTCCCTACGGGAAGGTGCTGCACATCACCAGAGGACTCATGGGATCGCGCCCAACCGTGACCACTGGGACGCGATACGTCCGCATGGAAATGAAGGCTTCGTCACCGGTGCCCAACTACCTCAAGGTCGCGGGCCATCGAGTAACCTGTGACTATAAAGGCATCCAGCGAGTGTGTCGTCGATGTGGAGACAGTGGGCACTTTCGCATGAACTGCACAACTCCGTTTTGTGGAAGGTGCGGCGTTTATGGCCACGACGGGAAAGGCTGCTCGCTGCCGTGTCGCCGTTGTGGGGACCCGCATGCCACCGTGGCCTGCACCATCAGGCCATCGTATTCCGAGGCGGCATCCAAGGATTTCCCCCCACTTCAACCAGGAACGCCATCTAAGAACAAGTGCGACGATTCGTCAACGCGAGCCGTGGTAACCGACCACGACCAAGGTGTGCCAATCGCGACGCTGCACCAGACGCCCACTGCGTTTCCAACGATTCCGGACCTGGTAATCCCTCCAGGTACTGAAAACTTAAGTTCCCCGCGTCCCGTGGCCATTTCTGAGGAATCACAGGCCAAGCCCTCGTCAGACAGAGCGCCTCGTGAGGACGGCGTCTCGGATGGGAATATTGCATCTGAGGCTCCTCGCGTTGTTGCTCTGTCGACAACAAGTTCAGGTGTCATCGAGGAGTCTACATCTCAAGACGACGACGCACGCATCTACGAGGACTCCAACAGCACCACGAGTGAGGCGCCCCTACAAATTGACGAAGACACCAGCTCCAGTGACACAAGCCAGGACAGTGGAGACGTCTTTGTACCATCCTCGCTCAAAAACCCGGACACCAAACGCCACCGGATAACTACTTGTGACTTAGAAGCCCCCACGAGAGACAGAAGTCCCCTGCGGACTTCGACGCGATCCCGGAAGCCCCGAGCCTCCGGTGGATCGCCTGGCCGGAAAAAATGACTCAGCCACTTGCGGGGCATTGGCTCCCGCACCTGATAAAGGTACCCCTGCATTTGCGTGATCCTATAGTATGTTTTCATTTTCCCCATGGCTCTTACTCTAAAAGTTATTACTTTTAACGTTCAAGGTTTCCGAAATCCACAAAAACAGGCTGAGGTATTGGCTTTTGCACGTTCAGTGCACTGTGATTTGCTGTTCGTACAAGAAACAAATTTTTTCAAACTTTCTGATGTACTAGCTTTCAAGCGCGCGTTCAATATTGATTGTTTCTTTTCGTACGCCAGCACGCATTCGACTGGCGTCGGAGTCGTTATTTTTAACCGAGGTCTTTTACGTGACCATCATGTTTCCTTCGATGCCTTCGGACGCGTGCTGGCGTTCGACTGCACCTTTTTTTCGTTAAGAATAAGATTTGTTGCCGTGTATGCCCCAGCGGCACGCGAGAACTCAAACGCGTTCTTCCAATCTCTTGATGCGTTCCTTTTAAATTCCCGACAATTGGTACTTTTAGGGGATTTCAATTGTGTCTTAGACTCACACGCAGACGTTCGAGGTCCGGGTCGCGGCCGGTCAAACTGGAACGCCAGAGAACTCGAACGTCTAGTGCAGCAATTGGCATTGAGTGACATTCATCAAAGTGTGCATGGCAGTAATTATGCCTATACTTGGCGTCGAGCAGCGTCGAGCAGCCGAATTGATCGCGTGTATGCATCCCCCAGTCTCATTACCTATGTTCACGACACCGGGGTAATGTCATTGCCACCGACACCAGTATACATTAGCGACCATCGGCCGGTTATGTTCTCTCTCCGCCTGCCAGTGGGGACGCCAACGGTTCACAGACCATGGCGTCTCGATTGCCGCGTCCTCCAGGACTCTCAGGCTACAGAGAAATTATCCCGAGCGTTACGCGCATCGCTCATTGGGGCGGATGTAGCTGATTGGGATCGCCTCAAAGAACAGTGGCGGCATCATTGCAGTGCATCGGGCAGAGGACTTTGCACCCGTATGTCAAAAGATGCGTCATTGTTAATCCAGAAGATACGCATTGCCAATCGAGATCCCAGTCCTTCCACTGTAATGCGGGCATGGCAACAGGAGCTCGTTGAACGGTACCAGCGTATTATGCGCGCTTCTTCACTCTCGACGGCAGCTTGGCGCTGTCGACGTGCACCCTGTGCGCACCCTGAGGTGTTAAGGTATGCACGCAGAGCTCTGCTTTGTCCACCAGGCTCGCCTGCCCACTCGCTGAACTCTATCACCCCAGCTGCTGCGGGTACGCGCGACTTTCAGGAATTCACTCAACACTTTGAGTCAATGGCTAAATCTGGTGCTAATGTCTGTTACCCAGGGTCCGTTCCTTCGCATCCTCTGCTGACAGATTTACCTCATGATTCCAACATGTCCAATGACGTCCTCCTATCACCGCCATCCGATGACGAAATCAAAGGCGCATTAGACGCGATGAAAAAGGGATCGGCCCCAGGGCCTGACGGACTTCCTGCAGAGTTTTATGTACAGTTCTGGCCTATCATTGGTCCAACTATGTCACGCGTCATTCGCAAGTGTTTCCAAGATATTACACTTCCAACTTCTTTCCACAAAGGCCGTATAACAGTAGTTCCCAAGAAAGACCCAATGTCCACGCGACCAGAAGATTGGCGCCCTATTACCCTGCTCAATGTAGATTGCAAGCTCTTGGCTAACATTTTGGTGCGCCGAATCAGTCCATTTCTTGCAACATTAATCGCTCCCCACCAGGTCTGTTCTGTTCCGGGCCGAGAAATACACACCCATACGTGGTTAACGCGGGACATCATTCAATACACTATTAGCCGATGTGCGCAAGGACTGTTGGTTTCATTAGATCAAGAGAAAGCTTTTGATTTCATAGAACATGGCTACATACTAAATGTTTTACATGCATACGGATTCCCGGATAAGTTCATTGACCTTATCAGCGCGATGTACACTAATTTAGAAAGTACCCTTTACTTAGATTCCCGTGAGAGTCACGCATTTAGAGTCACGCGTGGGGTCCGTCAAGGGTGTCCCCTCTCCCCAGTGTTATTTATCCTTGCATTAGAGCCCTTCTTAAGGGCCGTTGAACATCACCCGCAGATTCGAGGCTTACCTCTACCCGGTAACACTCAAGTAAAGGTCGCTGCATATGCAGATGATATCACTCTATATGTACATAATGAACAGTCACTGCAGCATGCTCTTGATACATTCCATGATTTTGGTATTATCTCCGGTGCAAAGTTAAACTTTTCTAAAAGCCAGTATTTTTTCATTGGCAACCCCAGCGGTCGTATCAACATCACGTCGCCTTTACAGTGGTCTCCTGAGATTTCAATACTCGGAGTTACTTTCACTGTATTTGGTATACAGGATAGCATCTGGTCATCCGTTGTACAAACTCTTCTAAATGATATCAAAGCAACCAGGCACTTCGAATTCCCCCTCTTGGAACGCCGATACTTAACTCAAACGGTGTACCTAGGAAAATTTTGGTACCTTTGCCATTCTGTTAAACCACCGCTCCACATCTGCAGGAAAGTGCAAAGCTGCATCAGTTCATTTTTTGGTCTGGTGGCACAGAATTGTTATCGCGTCCAGCGTTAGCTCAGCCGCGAGATCAAGGCAGTTTTGCATTCCCTGACGTTTCCGTCGCGGCTTCTACATTGTGCCTCCGCACTCTATTGCGAATACTAAGCAATGATGACATGCCCGCTCAGACACTGGCTCGCTACCATCTGGGGACATCACTACGTGTCTTCTTGCCGGATAGCCAAATAAACAAAGGTCCCCAATCAACTGAATTACCATCTTTGTATCGAGCCCTTCTGGCATTTCACCGACGTTTGGAAGCCACGTGCCCAGAGATAGAGGTGGCTGATTCTAAAGTGGTGGACACAATGGCCGCCCTTCTACGGCCCTTGGTGCCCCAGCACCGTCAATCTGTATTGAACCGCGCTTGGAAACCAATATCTGCCGCAGTGTTGCCAGGGCATCTCAGAGACTTTGTCTGGAGGTTGGGCTGGGGCTTGCTCCCCACGCGAGATCGGTTGCAGCGATGGCAGGTGGTTCGCACTTCCACTTGCCCCAACTGCGTCATGGTAGAGACCAATCGACATGCGACGTTTGAATGTGTGGTTTACCGCCTTTGGCGTGCAGTTAATACTGGTTCGGGCAGACAGAAATTAGGTGCTTTTTTTTCCTCTACCTTGTAACCACTACCACCACCACCCTATACTCGCAGGCGCAGGCCGCGCTGCGTTGCTTTGACGCATGCGCGTTTCAGCGCGTTCGGCGTCGCTCCGTCACGAAAAGAGGGAGACGCAGTGTTGTCTGGGTAATGCGTCGGCGCGAAATGCAGCATGTCGCATTGCGCGCCCGTTCCAATCAGGCCGCGCCGACGGACGCTGGTCGCGTCTGGCATCAGACTATAGAGCTCTCGCGTCTTGCTAACGTAGCGCTGCTGTGCCCAACGTGCGCGCACGTCAACGCTACATTGGAGTATATTGGGCCTTTAATGATGCGCTCGTGGCCGTGTTGCTAGCTCCACATATACCAAATCGGGTGTTACGTGACGTCAATGAATGACGAAATATACGGCAGGTGCAAACATGATAATCCTGACACGCGTGTAATGTAAGAACATGACAACATACCACGCTCATAGCGTGTTCGTGACCGTTTCGCTCACTGCAGATATACTAAATTTGGTATCACGTGATGTGAATAGATGACGAAGGTAAACGCCACATTCAAACATGATAATCATGCTATGGAAGTCATGTACGGCATAATTTATTTCGACATCATAACGTTTATCTGTTCTTAAAGTGACATATCAACATTTCTCGTTCGTGCTTCGCATATCATCGATTCCCACTGTACGTGGGATCTGCCAATTTTTTTAAGAAGTAGAAAAAATATGCATGCAGCAAAGACAGTCACGAGCATGCCAGGTCACCAGCGAGAGGTACACGGGGCGCATGCGAACTTCGCATATGAGGCCACTTTTTTAGACGTTTGCTTAAAAGAGAGAACGGGAACATAATTTGCGGTTTGCAGTTATACTTGCTGTGCTGGATATAAATGAAGCTATTTTGACAAGTAGCCCGAACTATGGAATTCAACCACTTCGAGCACGGAGGCTTTTTGGGGTGACATAAGCAAAGCGCGAAGGTTGAGGTTGAATAAGGTTCTAAGACAGTGGTTCAAAGACAGCCGGGGTGCAGCCGAAATTCCTGGAGTTCATTTGCTAGAAACGCTGAGGTGCGCAAGGGACGGCTTTCAGCTCTCTCGTACTAGAGTGCCTTGTACTCTAAATCGTTAACCACTTTTTTCTAAACACAGGTGCAACGCCGCTGCCAGTGATTTGTCTATTAAAAAATTGGCAGATATTATAGCGGGACGGCTTGGTGCTCTCCCTTAGTTCAGTACGAAGTACTCGAAATCGCTAAACATTTTTTTCTAAACACAGTACAGTGTTACGAAGGGACGACTTCATGCTCTCCAGTAGATGATTACCAGTACTCGAAATCGTTAAACATTTTTTTCTAAATACAGTACAGTTATTTATTATGGGGGAAGAAGCTCTCCTGCTGTGGTGGTCAATCTTCTCAGAAATAACAAAGTGTCCATGCCTTGCCTTCATTACTGAGAAGCCAGGCTAGCGTTTGTGATTTCACTGAACTTGCATTTAGTATTGTATAAGTATTTGTTTATCACATACGCTTTTTTATAATGTTTTTGTTCCTTTTCAAGAAGTGTACATATCCCTGCACATAGCTTTCTTTGTGCACGTTAGATTTTCTGTTTACAAGTACAAACAGTTCCTGTTGTGAAATTGAATGTATATTAGAATATATAAGCAATGTCTTGACAACGAAATATGTAACATATGAACGTCTTCTTTGTATGTATGCTTCCTACAGAAATAAAACTCTCTTAAGCATTACGAGCTAAGCAGCACATTTCAGGGCGTCCTTAGGCTGCTGGCTGCCCATAAGGGCAAGGTAGCCATAGAAGAAGGCGTTAGCCTTCGATGTCTTCGTCCCTGAGGGGGCAAGTCCTAAAGACGTCGTTGACGCGACGTCTTCAATATTAGGAACCGAAGAAGTATACAATGTCCAGTACTTCGGAGGCCGGAATTATCAAGTTACCATGAACAGCGAAGCCACCTTGGCTCAAATTGTGGACGTGTCACACCTCACCATCTGAGGACAGTGCGTCGCCATCGTACCCCTAGAACATCCAGTCACCCAGGTAACTGTCCTGTTCCTGCCGTGCCGCGTTCTCAGTGAAGTCCTCGCACAAGCACTGTCCCCCTACGGAAAGGTGTTGCATATCCCCAGAGAGCTCATGGGATTGCGCCCAACCGTGACCACTGGGACGTGATACGTCCGCATGAAAATGAAGACATCGTCACCTGTACACAACTATCTGAAAGTCACTGGCCACCGTGTGACCTGTGACTAGTAAGAAAAACAACAGGTGTGCCGTCAATGTGGTGACAGTGGTCACTTTCATATGAACTGCACCGCTTCCTTTTGCGGTCGGTGTGAAGTCTCCGGCCTTGACGGGAAGGGCTGTTCACGGCCATGCCACTGCTGTGAAGACCCACAAGCACTGTCGCTTGCACGATGAAACAGTCGTACTCGGAGGCGGCATCCAAGGATTTCCCTCCACTTCTGCGAGCCGCGGTAACTGACCACGGCCCGCCAACCACAACGCTTCACCAGACGCTCACTGCGTCCCCAACGATTCCGCACCTGGTAATTCCGTCAGGTTCTGAAAACTCAAGTTCCCCGCGTCCGGTGGCCATTTCTGAAGAACCACAGACCAAGCCCTTGTCAGACAAGAAACCTCTTGAGGAAGGCGTCTCGGATGGGAATGTTACATGTGACGCTCCTCGCGTGGCTGCTCAGTCGACCACAAGTTCAGATGTCATCGAGGGGACTACATCCTAAGGCGATGACGCCTGCATCTACGAGGACTTCAACAGCACCACGAGTGAGGTGCCCCTACAAATTTACGAAGACACCAGCCCAAGTGACACAAGCCAGGACAGTGTAGACGCCTTTGTACATTCTTCGCTATAGAACCCGGGCACTAAACGACGGCGAATATCTACTAGTGACTCAGAAGCCCCCCATCAGAGACAGAAGTCCCCTGTGGACTTCAACGTGGCCCCGGAAGCTCCGAGCCTCCGGTGGATCACCTGGCCGTAAAAAATGACTGAGCCGCTTGCGGGGCACCAACTCCCGCGCCTTCTAAAGGTATCCCTGTATTTGCGGGATCTTATGTTACGCTTTAGTTTTTCCTATAGCTCTTACTCTAAAAGTTATTACTTTTAACGTTCAAGGTTTCCGCAATACACAAAAACAGCGCAAGGTATTGGCTCTTGGGCGTTCAGTGCACTGTGATTTGCTGTTCGTGCAAAAAACAAATTTTTTTAAGCTTTCCGATGTACTAGCTTTCAAGTGCGCATTCAATAGAGAGTTTTAGTACTGCGGAATGGGGCTACGTACGCATAACGCAAGCGCCTTGCGTTACGTGGCGTCGTTTGCCACTAATCGGCTTTTAGTACGCCGTAGTACCCGTGTACGTAACGAGCGTGAAGCCTGTTGCGCCATCTGGTAGAACAAAATAGAAGCACGTGCTGTTGACAGCCAATGTGAGCCAATCCAAGTGTTATAGCCAGATTATGGCCACATTTTAAGCCACAGAGCCGGTCGGCGCTTGCCTTCGATGCCGCCATTTTGCAAAACAAAATCTCGCGCTTTCTCGAACTTGTTCGAGAGCGGCGCGATCACCTCATACGTACGCACGTACGCATCTCATGCGTGCGTACGTAGCGGCTGCGTACGTAACGCGATACGTGCGCGTTGCGGTCTGCGCATGCGCACTACGCAGAACGTGGCGTCTTTACGTACGCAACGCTGCCACGTACGCAGCGTAAGCAGTACTAAAACTCTCTAATATTGATTGTTTCCTTCCGTACGCCAGCACACGTTCGACTGGCGTTGGAGTCATCATTTTTAAACGAAGTCTTTTGCGTGATCATCATGTTTCCTTCGATGCCTTCGGACGCGCGCTGGCGTTCGACTGCACCTTTTTTTGTTACGTATATGATATGTTCATAGAGAAACATAGTTTACTATGTTACTCTATGATTTATTGGCGTGCAAGTCCCAGCGGCGTCCGTGAACTCTAATGCGTTCGTCCAATCTATTGATGCTTTCCTTTTGAATTCACAACATGTTGTACTTTTAGGGGACTTCAATTGTGTCTTAGACTCACACGCAGACGTTAGAGATACGGGTCGGGGCCGGTCAAACTGAAACGCCAGAGAAATCGAACGTCTAGTGCAGCATTTGACATTGAGTGACATTCATGAAAGATGCCTATACTTGGCGTGAGAGCAGCGTCGAGCCGTAGAATTGATCGCGTGCACGCATCTACCGGTCTCATTACCTACGTTCACGACACCGGAGTAATGTCATTGCCAATGACACCAGTGTACATTAGCGACCACCGCCCGGTTACGCTCTCTCTCAGCCTGCCAGCGGGGATGCCAACAATCGCCAGGCCATGGCGTCTCGATTGTCGCGTCCTCCAGGACCCCAAGTCTACGGAAAAATTGTCCCGAGCGTTACGCGCATCACTCATTGGGGTGGATGTAGCGGATTGGGATCGTCCCAAAGAACAGTGGCACCATCAATGCAGTGCGTCCGGCTGGGGACTTCGTGCTCGTATGTCCAAAGATGCGTAATTGTTAAACCAGAAATTACGCATTGCTCACCGTTATCCCGGCCCTTCCCCTGTTATGCAGACATAGAAAGAGGACCTGGTCGAACGGTACAAACGTACTACGCACGATTCTTCGCTCTCGGCTGCAGCTTAGCGTTGTAGACGTGCACCGTGTGTGCACCCGGAAGAGCTAAGGTATGCACGCAGAGCTCTGCTTCGTCCACCTGGCTCGCCTGCCCACTTGCTAAACTCTACTGCGCCAGCTGCTGCGGGTACACGCGACTTTCAGGCATTCACTCAACACTTCCACTCAATGACTCAATCTGTTGCTAGTGTCAGTTACCCAGGATCAGTTTCTTCGCATCCACTGCTAAACGACTTCCAACATGATTTCAACATGGCCTATGACGTTCTGCTATCACCGCCATCTAATGACGAAATAAAGTGTTCATTGGACGTTCATTGGACGTAATGAAATGTGCTCGCCCCCAGGGCCTGAACGACTCCCTGCTGAGATTTATGTACAGTGCTATAGGCCCAATTATGTCACGCGTTATTCGCAAGCGTTTCCGAGATATTACCCCAGGCAGCACGCCGCCGTTGGACCAATCTTGGACCAACATCGGCTAACATCGGCACCGACGTCGGGCCGACGTCGGAAGTGCAACTTCTTCCAATGTCGGGCCGACGTTCAAGCCAATGATGGGCCGACGTTTTGCCGATGTTTTAGCCAGTATGCAACCAACATTGGGCCGACGAAGGCCCATCGTATTGCCGACAAAGCTGCCAATGTTCGGCCAACATCGGGCCATATTTCAGCCAATCACATGCCATTTTTACGCCGATGTTTGCTGCACGACGAATATTGGCTACGGATGTACGACCGACATTGGACCAATCCAGGGCCACATTGCAGCCAATCGAATGCCGTTATTACACCGATGTTTCCTGCACGACGAATATTGGCTACTGATTGGCTTGCCATTATGTAACCATTATTAGTAGGGAATTTTTCTTACCGAAAGATTTAAACAATATGCCTCGATGACCCGCTCTTGTAGCTTTGCAGCCCTGTATACTTGGGGCAACAGAAAATTGAATGCCGAGAACTGAAAGCAGTTACTCGATCTATTTCATCTTTTATACCTCATTCCCTTTGCTAACACTAGAAGTGTAGTTTATTTTTTTACCAATTTATCTTTTGCAATAGCGAGTGCTTTATTTGGTACTGGTATTTGGTACAGCAGATCGAAAAAAGTCGTTAGGAAGTAAATGCTGAAAGCGTATGTCCCCCACTTGCAATCCCCACATATGTCCCCCACATGGTAATCGAGAATATTCATAGTTTAGAGCATTTTTTTGTAACTAAAACATGGTGATGGTGCTTCCGAATCAGCATAAGCTAGCCGAACAGTGCACCACCGACAGTCTGCAGACTATTTATTCTTTGTTTTTTTTATTTATTTGGTACAACAAAAAATGTATACATTGAAAAATATATATACACAACTAAAAAAGGCCCGCTCTACTGCAGGTCAGGTTGCGTTGGGGACACAGTGACAGTGGTGCTGTCAAGGCCCTGGCTGCTGTGGCTGGGCAGGAAGCCAGCTGCCGCGAGCAGCCGATAATCTGCACTCTGAGAGTGGGGATCATCGGGCTGCTCCACAACAAATGTTTCTCTGAAGCGCCGCTTCCTGCCCCCACAGCGATCACCAGACCCTGGCAGCCACCTCTTAATAAAGTTGAGGGCCTCCGCCTGGTCGCACCCTGCTTTTTGGCAGATGACATCTGCATACAAGAACAGAAATACCATAGTACACATGAAGCACTGCAGTACAGAGAATACACAAGGGTACACACACATAAAACAATGAACAAGTCTAACCTGTCACTAATCTACAGAGCCTCAGGTTCACAAAGGCCCTTTTCCCTTTTCTGCCATGAAGGCTGTACAGCACTTGCACGTCATGTGCCAATACAGCCTTCATGGCATTCACACCAATTTCTCGGAGGCCACGTCCCCCAATCTGCAGGAGGTGCTTGCGCTGTAAAAAAATGCAAGAAGCATAGATGGGGTAAACGCAACAGCACATCGAAATGTTTTCATGATAAAAATCTGCAAGAAGAGGACACTGAAAACAACAACTTGAATTTTTGGGCATCATAACATTTCATTGTTTTTTTACGCTAACTTCAACTCACTTGACCTAAAATGGTTTCCACATCAGCCCTCTCACACTCAGTGTGAGAACCTTTCAGAGTCCTTCTCTGAATGCAGTTTCGCTGTTATGAAATCAAATACAACACTGTTATAACCCTTAATAAATATTGATTCTAGCTATGAAATAGTATAATTACTTTGTACAGTGCTCAAATTCCAATACACGTTTCTTCGAGGTTACAATGTCTTTGCCTGAATGTTGACCAGGAGTAGCTTCTACACGTGAAAAACGATAAAATATGTGGAATTCAAAAAGAAGCTTGGACATGTTTTTAATCAATGCATTGTAAGCAGAGCACAACAAGATAAATGAACATGATCAAGGCGTACTAAGAGGCAACCTTAGAGCGACCAAATCTTGGTCATAGATGAAACTGATAGAAAAATAAAGGTCGCACTAGATGGTCGCACCATTTGCTGTTTATATTTTTCTGTGATAGCCAACAAAGAGGCATGTCGCTATAGAAATCTCATCACAATAAACAAAGGTGCATTTTTCTTCACACTGCGAAATTGGGTGCATGTTAGATTTTTAAAAAAGTAAGAAATCGGCTAACACAAGGCAGGGTGAACTGTAGCTCAAAGTAGAGAGAGCCGCAGCGGACACGAAATAGGGTGATAAATGAACAAAATTACTGAATGTCTGTTTTAAGCAGGCTATTGCTAGTCACTGCCCATCAAACACACGATGCCGCCTACATCGTCTGCTAGCTTAGGACAGTTCACTCGGACTTCACAGACTATAGTAAATACAGTCGAATCTCATTAATTCCAACACACTTAATTCGAACTGACGCTGTGGTCCTATCAAAGCTATACCGCGCTCCGAAAATGCTCTCAGCACCCCGCCCAATCCTGCGGTGGCACTTCAGACACCTCATCGCTGTGCTTGAAGAAGAAAATGAAGAAAAGGAAAGAAAAGACTGCGGTGGAATGTTTGCCAAATGCCAATCTGCGACATTCCTGTGCCACGCTTCGGCTTTTTCCGTCCCTGCCACGTAGAGACCCTTCTCCACTTAACACTGCGCATGAAGAGAAAGAGGGGAGAAAAAGCTGTCGCAGAGAGTTGGCTCTCTCATGCCAATCTGCAACGCGCCGGTGTCACGCTTCCCTGTTTTCCGTCCCTGCTATGTAGAGACTCTTCTCCTTTCAACACCGCGCATGAAGAGAGAAAAAAAAAGCTGCCGCGGAGTGTTTCTCTCTCGAATGCCGATCTGCTTTTCTCCAGGTGGAGACGCTCCTCCATTCTCATCATGTGCTGGCCACGCTCCGGCTGCAGCGCAGATGGTAACAGTGGAAACACAGTTGTCTTCGAAGAGTGTCAGCACTGGACATTGCCGCGCGCAACTTCTTTTGCCAGGAGAATACTGAAGCCGAAGTACAAATGCTTTGCAAACTGCACGCAAAACTTGTTGACTCGTTGCAAGGCCAACGTGTACAGACATGTATTGACTACTTTAATTAATGACGGATGTCCTGTAATTTGTGAATAAAACTCCATGCACATGCATCACTGCATGGTGAGCCCTCCGCTCGTTTACCGTATTTACTCTATTCTACCGCGCCCTCGATTGTAACGCGCGCCCAATTTCCACGACAAAAAAAAAAAAAAAAAAACTAAGACATCGGTTGCAACGCGCACCCTTTTTTCTCGTTGGCCCGCTTGATCACACCACTCGCGAAAACGACTCTTTTTGAGAGCGTCTTCCGTTTAAATATGAAGTACGGGGGAAGCTTATGCCTATCTGACGTGCAACAGAGCATTGCTGTCACTCTAGTTTTACCGTGGCCCGATGTCAGTACACAAACTTGCTTCGCCCCCTTCTCCTAGACGGTTGTGGTGCCAGGCATGTCGAAGTAAAGAGGCGTGTGATCGGCATTCCCGATTTGCCAAAGCAGGTAGCCGTTGTTGTGCCGCAAGTTTAGGAGGAACCTCTGAAGACTCTGAAGCTTTTCTTCGTACTCCTCCGGCAACTTCCGGCATATGCCCGTTCGCCTTCGGAGGGAAAAGCCTTTTCTCTTCATAAAGTTCGTTAGCCAGCACCTGCTCGCTTTAAAATGGCTCTGCATTAGCCCTTTTTCTAAGGCTAACTGCATAGCCTGCACTTGGAGCAGTTCTGTCGTCACGGGCCGCTGTGCCGCTCACTGCTTAATCACATACTCGCCGAGCAGCTCTTCAATTTGTGGAAACCGACCCTGCTGTGGTCCACTGAAGCCTTTGCGTGAATCTTTGCTGTCGACAATTTTCTGCTTTTGTTTCCGCCAGTACCACACGCACGTTTCGGGAACTTCGAATGACCGCGATGCGGCCCGATTTCTGTCCGTTCCGGCACACGCGACGACTTTTCTTTTAGAAGCAGCATTGTGGTGCACTCGTCGAGTTTTTGGAGTCGGCCCTACCATGCCGTCGATGCTAATGTACTACAAGATGACGAACTCCTCAGCACACGTATGAAGTGCCGCGCATGGGAAACACATAGGCAGAAATGACCGACGCGCCATGCCGACGCACGTAGGGGGCGGCCATTTTGTAAGTGGCGATGGCAATAGAATGAACATATTCATTTTTTTTTGTCGTACTCGATTCTAACGCACATGCGATTTATGAACTCTCTTAACCGGAAAAAAGGTGCGTGTTAGATTCAAGTAATTACGGTAACTCGTTATTTTGAACTTCTTTTAATTTGAACAAATTTTCTGGCCTCTTTGAGTACGAATTATTCATATTCGACTGTAGTACAGTGGCTCATGAGATAACCTGACTAGTTTGTTTCCCGAAACACAGTATCTTAAAGCAGTACTAAATTTCTGCATGTTACATAGGCATATTAAAAATCAAGAAATATACACCAAAGCCACAGCCACAGCTTTACTCTGCACAGCTGCCTCTGCTGCCTCCACTTCTCCAATTGTACCAGCAGGCAGCCGGGGAAGGTCAGAGGGGCGCTGTGCTGGCTGGGCGTGCTGAGGCACGGACAAGAGCCGTACCTCGTGCTTCAGCTGTCGCACCTCCTGCAGAACCTCTCTTTGTTGCTGCCGGATGCCAAGTTGGATCCGCAGGATCCGTAGCAATAGAGCTGAAACATACAAGAGTACATACCATATTTACTCGCACAATTTGCATCCTCACATAATTTGCTCACCAGTATAATTAGCCAGCCTGCTTTACTACAAGAAACTTTTTGCTCGCATACTTTGCCCTCCCCAACCAGCCCGAGCCACCTTGCCAGCACACACACAGACACATTTGACTTCATGATGCTCTGGTCAGGCACATCTCTTGTCGAGCAGGCGAGTGCAGTCTTACACAAAATGGACTGAGTGCAAGGTCCCTTCTTCCATGAACTTTTATGCTTTCCCTAGAATATCGAACTTGAAAACCGAAACCTGTTTATGTGTAGTCCGAAATGCCTAAAGGTTTGCCTCCTATCTTCCCACCTCTTCCACGGCAAGAATGTATTCCCGAGACACAGCACAGATGTTGAACGCGTGCAAGGACCTGTCACATCAACTAGATGAGGCAGGTGTTCGCACTCTTTTTTTTTTTTTCGGTTTCGCCATCTGGCCATTGCGTTTTTACCGTTCCTTGTGATAGGCTACAATAATTATATACGAGGCAGATTGCTGTTATAAAGCTTACCGAAGAAAACTGAAACCGTGCTACCGCTAAGCACATCAGCGTGGAGTTCTTCGACATGCAATATTCGGTATGGGAGCCAGCAGAAGAGTGCGTTGAATAAGACTTAGCATAGAAGCTTGGGTGTGTTGGTTAGATATCGGAGGGAACACAACGCAATAGAAGACTGGGACAAGGAATGGACACACACACACATGAAGGGCGACACACACAGCACTGTGTTGGCATCGCGCTTCCTTGTCTGCATCTTACTTTACGTTGGGTTCCCGACAATTATTGGAGAGTACTTATGTTCTCTGGTATAACCCTGTCATGGGAACTGGTTTTTGTGAGCACTGTTCGGAAGAACTTCAAGAAAATGGGGGCATTTGAACAGGCTTAGCAAACAAATGACCATCCGCTTTGAGACAGCTGTGACAGCGCCTGCAACATATATTCCCAGTTGAGCTTTTAGGCCAGCGATTCCTACTAGCTTCGCACATGACCGGATTGACAAAACAAGTACACATAATACGCGAGTATATACCGCATTTGACTCTGTAGCTTTGATGAACCAGGCAGATACACAAATTTATCCAAAACTCCATTGATTCTGTTGCAAAATTATTCAACAAACAAATTGCGATGTTATCCATGTTACTATACGATTGTGGCACTTTACCATTGCAGCTTTCCAGGAGGCACACATAGTGCAGCACCACTCGCAGTTAATTGTATGCAGTAGGTTGCTCACAGCAACTGACTGCATGCAATGGTGAACATCTTGCATGCTTGCACCGCTGTTTCAGCATGCTGGCTGCTTCCCATACGGCTATCAATTGATGTTCACAAAATTGGGAAGATGAAGAAAGACTACACAGTGCCCTCTGGCCACCCTATACTCCAAACCTCCAGCCAACAAACAAACAAAAGAAACAGAAGTATGCAAATGAATATTATTCCTAATGCAGCTGGAATGGAGTGTAGTTTTCACCAATTCTGTGTGTTAAGTCAATATGGAGTGAGTTAACTCCATCAAGTAGCTTTTCTCATAACAGTGTTCACTCTATTGTAACACAAGGAGTGACTTCATAGCATCTAGAAGGAAAAATAGAATCTTCAGTATTTGATAGAAATGTGAGGCTCTACCTTAAAACAACAATAATCTGGAAAAAGAACTCATTACATTCGAAAAAAAAAAAGGTAGCACAGTTGATCCCCTTTACAAGAGACACTGATGTAACAGACAAACGGGGATAAGAGGCACCAGTGTGCAGGCTGACATTTGGCCCATCATGCATCAGGCACTCCGTAGATGCGCCTGTGCAGCCGGGAGCCCTGCAGTCAAGCATGCTGAGCAAGACTGTTGACCACTGTACAATGACACATTGCCACAAAATTTCAAAACTTCATTTCACAGACTTCTGCAAAAGCTTCTTACACTCTTGCATAATTTTTGCACAAGCTTCTCTCATTCTTGCGTGATTTTCGTCAGAACATATAAGTGTTGGAAGTTGTATGTCCCCAAAAACTTGCACAATACAAATAGCATACATTAAAGTCTATCACTTAATACGTGCATAGTGTAACAATGAAAGGAAACTCACGCATGGTTTGCTCCGAGCCTTCCCCGTGCGATGCCTCCTTGAGCCTTGGAGAGCACTGTACAGCTAGAGCAAAGTAGCATCAATCCAGTGTTAATGGCAGGTTAACAAGACAACAAAACTAACCCCCATATTCATAAACGCTCCCCGACTCGACTTTCACCCTTCACTTGACAGAGTTGAGCACTGTGCCGCTGCTCGTTTGAAAGCGACGCTGCGCTACTCGAGAATCACAGCAGATTATTGCTGACATGCAGCAATTTTCTCTGCTTAGAGACGGCGCTCCCATCAGCCATCTCAAGTGAAGGTGAAGCGTTGAGTGGAGGGACGTTCTAGAATACGGGGGTAAGATTGGTTGCAAGAACACTACAATAGACACACTTAATTTTTACACTTCATCTATATTGTACAGCTACACACATTCTGCATCCTTATAATGCAACATATACATACAGGCTTATAAAGTAAACACTGTAGGCTGCTCAAATAACACCTACACAAAAAAATTACCCAAAAGTGGCCATGCGCAAAGTACTTTTATTTGAAACTCACAAAACTTTTGTGGTGATGGAGAATAAATAAGACAGGTTACGCTTGGAGGCACATGAGACCTTCGCAGCTTTCATAAAGTACAAAAAACAATATGGTATGTATGTGTGTATGTACGCATGAAGCTTCAGCCTTTACATACGGTTTCTTGAAAGAATCGACTATGAATTTTATGGCACCTGTGTCCTTCAGCGCAATTGAAAGCCTGCTGATCAGTGTGTGCAATTGTGGAATAGTTACATGGAAAATGGCGTGAAACACCTAAAATCAAATTTTTCTAGCTAGGAAATATGCAGCTGTGTATACACAACACACGCTGCAAACAGTGGGAGGTGACCACAAGAGTGATTTGAGTGTAAGCGGCAGTATTCCGCATTCATGCACCCCGCCATTTTCAACTGTTGCCCAAAAGCAGCACCACTTCAGCGTGCTACTTTTTTTTTTACATCATAAACAGCACGGAATACAGCGAGGATGAAAACAACATATGCAATTAAATTTTGAGCATTATTTATGGTGCACATGATTGATTGATTGATATGTGGGGTTTAACGTCCCAAAACCACTATATGATTATGATAGACACCGTAGTGGAGGGCTCCGGAAATTTAGACCACCTGGGGTTCTTTAACGTGCACCTAAATCTGAGCACACGGGCCTACAACATTCCCGCCTCCATCGGAAATGCAGCCGCCGCAGCCGGGATTCGAACCAGCGCCCTGCGGGTCAGCAGCCGAGTACCTTAGCCACTAGACCACCGCGGCGGGGATGGTGCGCATGAAAAAAAAAATAGCCTTTGTACAACGACGAATGCATAATTTGCCTTCACGGACCTTCTGTTAGGCTGCACCACATACAGATTTTTTGTGGCTTTCAAAAGAGATTTGAAAAAAAAATAATAACCGTGTTTACTCTCGTCATGAGCGCACTCACTAAGTCACCCTCATTTCAGTCGCCAAAATTTTGAATTTTTTTTTCTTCCACATATTAAACACACACCTTACGTTCATCCGCTGAAGTCCCACGGGCTCCCCCCCCCCCCTTGCCGCCTTCGCTCGCTGCCACGTGCCATTTTATTTTTGTTTCTATTTGTTCACGGAACGTCCCCTGTCTTTTTTAATTATCTCTTGTAACATGTGTGGCATTATCTTGTTCCCGAGGTGCCACAGGTGCTCTGCTATGTAGATGCACCATTAAACTAGTATTTTTGATCAACTGTGCATTTCTGATGTTTACCTTGCAATTACGTAAAACTGGCATGCTTCTTGATCTACGATACACATGTGGCTTGTCTCACTTTGAAGGAAAAGTTAGCATACAATGGTGTAAATGCTTAGAATTTGAAATATTGAGGCAGCAGCACACCGGAGATGATCATATGGTAAAGAAACAAGTGCTGCCTTATCCGTCAATAAATTTTGCGAGCTAAAAAAAGTACAAAAGCACAGCGAGGCTATGATGTGGTTCAACCTGTGGATTCGCTTCATTTATCACGCCATATGATGAAGCTTCCTTTGGTAAAACTGCTCAGATAAGAAAAAAAGTTTGCTGTCCAATACAGCAACTATACAAAGTGTGCACATGCATCTCGCAGCGCCTTTTCGTCACTTCCGAAATGCGCCACCAACATGCCCGGGCACCAACCGAATCTATCGCCTACAACTGCCATGTTGTCTCCTCGTGCTTGCACCCGTTTAGTTTTGCCTCACGATGCAAGTTTGAGAAATTATGAGCTGCTAGTGAGGCAAGTTGATTTAGTAGTCCACGCAGAGGGAGCAGAGCTTAGGGTGTTTCTTCGCTGAAAGTTATAACCTAAAATTGAGAACGCACATTCCGATTTTCCTAAAAGTACCAGCGTATTTGGCTGGTGCAGATTAACAAAAGCTACTTGAAGAAACTTTGCAATATTTGCATCTTCAGGTGCAACTTCATTACGGGTAAGTGCCATAGCCAAGTATTTACCTGCAAACAGATATAGCTTACCAAGATACTGTACATAGAAACTTGTCCGCAGTTAAAATCATGATGGCGAGGAAGGCGGTTAAAATCGTGATGGTGATCGCGGAGATTTGGTATTGCATTGAAACAAACTATAAAGAATGGGAAACAATATTAGTTCACTTTGAAGTATAGCCGATCGGTTCAAGTTGGGCGTCAGGATTTTTTTTATTAGTCAATTAATTCTATACACGGTCTCTATCATGTTCAGTGACTCCACTGTACATTAGCGTACAACAAAAGCAAAATACAAAGTGAAAAGTGTGTTAAAGCATACGCGAAAAATAAAGTGATGACTGGCATTACTGCGGCACACACCACGCAAAGTCGCTATCTGCCTTGTATAATATTTTCCTCGACTATTTCCACAAATTGCAATCAAAGAGGCTCAAGCTCAACATCAGCACTGTTTAAAACACTTGGGGGGGGGGGGGGGGCATTGCTACTTTGGTGGCGTAGGCCGTGACAATATATTCATAATATTATATCTCTTGTAAACTTGCCTAGCTCTGCACGACTAGTTTTCGATAGGAGCAGCTGCGCTTCGCACATCCACTCTTAAATTGCGGCTCGAGAGATTTTGAGCTTTCACTTGTTTTTGGGCCAGGCAATTTGTAGTGAAAGCAAGATAATAGGCCCTCATAGGTTGTGGCGGGCAGCCGGTGTACGCCGTGGCTGGTATATGCGGGCAGCCGGTGTACGCCGTGGCTGGTATATGTGTCGCACATCTTGATTATCTGGTCTTGTATCGAGTGAACGAGCGAGGCCTTCCTAATCCAATGAGCTCGTTAAAGTAAGACAACAAAAAACCACAATGCTTCCACATCGTTCACAGCAACAGATGACGAGCCCCCAACAAACCGCACTGCAGCACGTGAACTGCCGTAGGTACCCAGGGAGTTACCCGGGCATGGCGGGAGAGGGCGACAACGGCAGAAGTGACATCACAAGAACACTATGTATAAAGGGGACATTTAAAGACTTTTTTCCCATTTTTGAACTTCGTGCACTGTTCTGTCACAATTTATAGCTCAGAATAGTTGTATTTTGAAAAGGGCACTAATTTATAAGCCCAATGGTTCAAGGATGGGTGCATTTAGGGGGCCCATTCTACGTTTTACTTATGCCCTTCAAGAACATGCTTACAGGGCCAAAGTCCTGTTTCAGAAAGATCACGCTAGTGCGTGGCCAGCAGTCCGTCAAGCATTAGTGCTGGTGAGATTTGGAAATGCAGCGCATGAGCATCCTCATCTGCTACTTCTCTGCTCATGCTCTCGGGGCTTACTTGCGAGGCACGGTCCTTCGCACTTTTCATTTTCACACTGTAAATCAACTGATACCAACTCTGCCTTCCATTATTTAATAAACCAATATTTCATGGTCATGAGGACGAGCTTAAAATGTTTGCTACATCAGACCTGAACAGCATTTTGAGTCATCGAAACTTGCTAGTTGCAGCGAGCATTATGCGAAAAATATGATGTGCTTTACGGTGACAACTTGCAAAACACTGCAGCAACGATTAAAATCATGCATTTTTTGTGCTCACAGGAAATCCCTGAAGCAGGAGGCACTGGGCTAGATAAATTGCACAGCTAAAATACGGATGCGCTTTCCAATGCTGTCATGCGTACATGCGGAGAAATGGCAGACAAAACTGGGCGCACCCCGATTCTATGCGCATGCGTCCCATTCACAAGCCTCGCTGCCAGTTAGCACAACATGGCTCACTGTCCATGAGCTCGCTTGTTTCCTGTAACAGTGGACCATACGGTACACCTATTTAAAAACGAGGATAGAATGTATATAATGCAGCATCTGATGAAGCCATGATGATGTGTTGCTGATGAAATCTGGAACTCTAGTTAGTACCCTTATTGTTAACCAGCCGACCGACTAGCAAAAAGATTTGCGACTGAAATGATGGCATCTACACCTGCCCTTAAAGGGACACTGAACAAAGTTTTTGCCGCCGAGATTTTCAGCCAAAGCAAAAGATTGGGCCATGAAATTCATAGACAATAATACTTTCAAGCAGAAACTACGAAAACATACTGAATTTAATGAGCCTTTTACAAAATGCCGCGTCTAGCTCTTAGACACGGCGTTTTCTAAAAGGTCGCGACATTTATTTTTCAAGTTTTTTTTTTGTTATTCAAGACAAATCTACGGTGCATTGTTCACAGAAAACAAAATTGCCTCGGTAAGATTTCTTTGCGAGCAGCTTACTAATTTCAAGGCAGGCGCGTTGATTCGTGAACTGAAGGATGCGAGTGATCGATCTTGCCTGCTAGTGGCTAGGCGACAAAGGCTTTACCTCATGTCCTGGTGTAGCTAAGTCACGCAAATGGAGCAGAAAATGTGCATTATCATTTATTTCACCTAAATATCACACGTATGTGACTTATTGCCGGTGACAGGTGATCAGGATGAAGTCGACAAGTTGCAAATCTGAACAAGAATTCACTCGAATGAAAAACCAACCTATACTCACGTGCACGGTGAAGTCGAACACGTCGTCCGTCAATGTTGTCGCTGATGCCCGAAGGAAAAGAGAAGAGGACAAGCGACGGGGTCGTCTCTTTCTATAAAGTCGGCGGAACTGCCAGAACGGCCAACACAAAAGGCATCGGGTTGACATTCCTCCATCTGGGCATCAGTCGCTCCACCCGGGCATGCAGCTGCTACTGGTTCTACTACTATCCTCTTCCCTTATATATATATATATATATATATATATATATATATATATATATATATATATATATATATATATATATATATATATATATATATATATATATATATATATATATATATATATATATATTGCTAACTTGAGAAACAAGGCCTCTTTACGTTAGGTGCACATCAGGTGGGAAGAGTACTTCTATTACTTGCCAAGATTGTGGCCCCTTATGGTGGGAATCATAATGCACTGTTGATGTGTCAAATTCACATAGCATAATTCCAAGGCACTCGATCAATATCCAAGGAAGAAAATTATGTTCTTTTGCGTGAGTTTCAGCAACTCATAGTAATTTGTATGTAAATGAATACTTCATCATTCTTGGCTGTCATGTTTTATGGAAGCACATGTGCTTCGTTAATAACAAAAAAAACACGCACGCTCACGCCACTGCAGTGGCGTGAGCGTGCGTATTTTTTTTTGTTATTAACGATTTGCCCTATGCATTCACGTTTCTTCTTTTTTTGTGTGTGTCGTACTTCTCGTATCGCGCAGCCTACCGTATTGGGCACACGTAAAAAAAGTACATAAAAAAGATGCGTTCCACGCCGAAATTCGCGTTCGCAACGAGCTGGGCACCGACAGGGTGCCCTACGACGCCCACACACTCCGCAACACCTTACCAACCGTTCGCTGCGATGTTGTTGGGAATTCGTGTGGTCATTGCATGAATATAGCGCGTGCGTGCGTGCGCACGCGCGTCTGTGTGTTAGATCACGGCAACTGCATATGTTGTATGATTCAGTCACCATAACGCAACTGACGACCCCCGCTCTTCCCACACGTCAAGCAGCAGCAAGTGCCGTTAACCGTACTGTGCTGTGAACGCAAAACAGATTCGAATAGGTCGCGTAGATAGCTAGCCCGACACATGATACGATAAGATTTGCGTCAGATATTCGACGTCTACATGCACGCGTAAGACAGCGGTATCC
The DNA here is from genome assembly GCF_013339725.1 of Rhipicephalus microplus. Taxonomy (NCBI): domain Eukaryota; kingdom Metazoa; phylum Arthropoda; class Arachnida; order Ixodida; family Ixodidae; genus Rhipicephalus; species Rhipicephalus microplus. The sequence continues at coordinate 137,214,225 of NC_051165.1, forward strand.
GCAGCAGCTTCGTCATACGTACGGATAGCACCGCATCGGACGTCACGTCTGACAGAAACTTGATCGGTAATTTTTTCTCACTTAAAAAGTCTACCTTGCACAACTTCAACCAACGATTATGCATTTCAACGAGCTGTGCATGGTTTAATGATTGATTGATTGATATGTGGGGTTTAACGTCCCAAAACCACCATATTATTATGAGAGACGCCGTAGTGGAGGGCTCCGGAAATTTCGACCACCTAGGGTTCTTTAACGTGCACCCAAATCTGAGCACACGGGCCTACAACATTTCCGCCTCCATCGGAAATGCAGCCGCCGCAGCCGGGATTCAAACCCGCGACCTGCGGGTCAGCAGCCGAGTACCTTAGCTACTAGACCGCCGCGGCGGGGCATGGTTAATGACGAAAAGATAGTTCTAATATTGTGCCCGGCACATATATTACTCTCTCTCTAACTTGAAATCGCGCGTGAATTCAGACGCGCCAAAGCACGTTGCTCATATTTAATATTTAATCGTGGTTGCCACTGACCCGCATCTAACGGCCTCAAAGAACAGTGAAGCCATCAATGCAGTGCATCTGGCAGGGGACTTCGTGCCCATATGTCCAAAGATGCGTCATTGTTAATCCAGAAATTACGCATTGCCCACCGTTATCCCGGCCCTTTTCCCATTATGCGGGCATAGCAAGAGGAGCTCGTCGAACGGTACAAACGTACTATGCACGATTCTTCGCTCTCGGCTGCAGCTTGGCGCTGTAGACGTACACCGTGTGCGCACCCGGAGGAGCTAAGGTATGCACGCAGAGCTCTGCTTTGTCCACCAGGCCCGCCTGCTTACTCGCCAAACTCTACCACGCCAGCTGCTGCGGGTACGCGCGACTTTCAGGCATTCACTCAACACTTCCACTCAATGACTCAATCTGTTACTAGTGTCAGTTACCCCAGTATCCGTTTCTTCGCATTCACTGCTAAACGACTTCCCACATGATTCCAACATGGCCCATGACGTTCTGCTATCACCGCCATCTGATGACGAAATAAAGCGTTCATTGGACGCAATAAAAAAGGGCTCGGCCCCAGCGCCTGACGCACTCCCTGCTGAGTTTTATGTACAGTTCTATATGCCCAATTATGTCACGCGTCATTCCAAGTGTTTCCGAGATAGTACCCTCCCAACCTCTTTCCACAGTGGCCTTATAACACTAGTTCTCAAAAAAGACCCAATGTCCACGTGACCAGAAGATTGGCGCCCTATTACCCTGCTTAATGTTGACTACAAGCTCTTGGCCAACATTTTGTTGCGCCGAATCAGTGCATCTCTTGCAACAATAATCACTCCCCACCAAGTCTCTTTTATTCCGGGTCGAGAAATACACACCCATACGTGGTCAATGCGTGCCATCATTCAATACCGCACTAGCCGATGTGCACATTGGTTGTTGGTTAATTTAGATCAGGTGAAAGATTTTTGATTTCATAGAACATGACTACTTACTAAATGTTTTACATGCATTCGGATTCCCGGATAAGTTCACTGACCTCATTCACGCGATGTACACTAATTCAGAAGGTACCCTTTACATAGATTCCCGTGAGAGTCACCCATTTAAAATTACGCGTGTGGTTTGTCAAGGGTGTCCCCTTTGCCTAGTGACTTCATCCTTGCACTAGAACCCTTCTTAAGGGCCGTTGAACGTCACCCGCAGATTCCAGGCATGCCCCTACCTGGTGACACTGAAGTAAAGGTGACAGCACTGCTCCGATAAGGAGCCTGTAAAGTATTGTGAATAAATAAATTTTATCTTTTTTTATATTTATCACATGTCCTGTTTTACCATGTATCGCCCCCCTTACACAATGCTCCGACAAGGAGCCTGTAAGGTATTGTGAATAAATATGCAGATGGCATTACTCTATATGTACATAGTGAACAGTCACTGCAGCATGCTCTTAATACTTCCCATTATATCGGCATTATTTCCGATGCAAGGCTAAACTTTTCTAAAAGCCATGATTTTTTTATTGGAAACCCCGGTGGTCGTATCAAGATCACGTCGCCTTCACAGTGGTCTCCTAACTTTGCAATACTAGGAGATACTTTCACTTCATTTGGCGTACAGGACAGCATCTGGTCATCCATTAGACAAACTCTTAAAGTGATATAAAAGCAGCCAGGTACTTCGAATTGTTTTCTTGGAACGCTAATACTTATCTCAAACTAGGTACTTCGGAAAATTTTGATATACCAAAATTTTCTGAAGTATACTTTTGCCATTCTGTTAAGCCGCTGTTCCACGTCTGCAGGAAAGTGCAAAGCTGCATCAGTTCATTTTTTTGGTCTGGTGGTCCAGAATTGTTATCTCGTCCGGCGTTAGCTCAACCACGAGATCAAGGCGGTTTCGCATTCCCTGACGTTTCCGTCACGGCTTCTACATTGCGCCTCCGCGCTCTATTGCGAATACTAAGCAATGATGGCACGGCTGCTAAGACACTGGCTCGCTACCATCTGGCGCCATCACTACGTGTCTTCCTGCCTGCTAGCCAAACTAACTAAGGTCCCCAGTCAACTCAATTACCATCTTTGTATCGAGCCCTTCTGGCATTTCGCTGACGTTTGGAGGCTACGTGCCCAGAAATAGAGGTGGCTGAATCTAAAGTGGTAGACACAATGGCGGCTGTTCTAAGGCCCTTGGTGCCCCAGCATCGTCAGTCTATATTTATCCGTACTTGGAAATCAATTACTGAAGCAGTGTTGCCAGGGCTAGGGCTTGCTTCCCACCTGAGATCTTTTGCAGCGATGACAGGTAGTTCGCACTTCCACTTGCCCCAACTGCGTCATATTTGAGACCAATCGACATGCGACGATTAAGTGTGTGGTCTTCCACTTTTTTTTGTTGAGTGGTTCATGGCGGTTTTCGGGGACAGGGTTTGCGAACATTCGTGTCCAACGGCCGATTTCCGCGCGGGCGCATTTCGGCTCTTTTATTAGTTGCAAAGCGATGCGAGGATGTAGCTGCGAATTGCCGCCGGCATGCTTTGTGGCCGATACTGGGCCGAATGAGACGAGAGATCCTCGCGTTCCTCTCTGAGGATATTTTTCTTTCTCAGGGAGCACAAGTTTCTGTGGCATTGGTCGTGCCCTTTCGTCAGCGTTGAACACGAAAGGTACAACTCATTTTCCGACCAACCTGGTGCTAAGGAGCTCACATTGAGTACTTATTCATGATTTCGTTTGCAACCAATTGTGTTTCATTGCATCTGTTGTATTGTTATACCATTCATTGTATCATGATATTGTCATGGGGTCGTGACGTGGCCGAAGACAGGAGACTTTGTGTTGGAATTTAACTGTTTATTTGGGCGAACCTGCGCCCGGTAAACGGAAAATCCGATTACAGTAGCAGTCTTGGACTGATAGCGGCGAACGGAGCGTCGACCGTCGATCAACTACTCACAAGCGGCGAAGTGCGTCGGCATTTATACTCTTGCCATCGAATGTTCTAGCATTATCGCTGGTGGTGGTGTAGGTTCCAGAATAATCTGTACAATTAGCACAGTGGGCGTGGTCTTATCGAAATGATCTACTAAAGTCGGAAGCTTCTCGAAAACTGCAGGCGCGGTTTGCGCTGAGAATTGTGTAGTGTTTTGGGGCGATAACAAAATTTGAGAAATAGAACGTGGCATTGCCCCCTCTGAAAAAGGCATCGTCGCGATGCTTTAACCAAGATGAAGGTACAGCAATAATGCAAGAAAGTACAGTGAATAAATTACGATACAATAATAATACAAAAAAACACTGTTTCAGTTTGTTAACGCGCATGAAACGGCTTGAGGCGCGCGACATGGACGACTTCAGGTCGCGATCGGCGTCGTTGAGAGTTCGTGATGCCGTCGGGAACAACCTCGTAATCAAGTGGGCCGAGACGTCGAACCACCCTGTACGGTCCGAAGTACCGTCGCAAAGCTTTTCACTTAGTCCACGTCGGTGTATCGGCGTCCACACCCAAACACGTTCACCGGGCTGGTATTCCACGAAGCGTCGTCGAAGATTGTAACGGCGGCTGTCTGTCGTCTGTTGATTCTTGATACGGAGACGCGCGAGTTGTTGGGCTTCTTCGGCGCGTTGAAGGTACTCGCTCACATCGAGGTTTTCATCATCGGTGACGTTGGGTAACATGGCATCGAGCGTCGTGGCCGGGCTCCTTCCGTAGACCAATTTGTATGGAGATGTCTGCGTCGTCTCCTGCACCGCCGTGTTGTATGCGAAGGTCACGTACGAAAGAATGGCGCCCCACGTCTTGTGTTCGACATCGACGTACATTGCTAGCATGTCGGCGATTGTCCTGTTTAGCCGCTCGGTGAGGCCGTTGGTCTGTGGGTGGTACGCTGTCGTCCGGCGGTGGTTTGTGTGGCTGTATGCCAAGATCGCTTGAGTTAAGTCGGCAGTAAATGCCGTTCCTCTGTCGGTGATAAGGACCTCCGGGGCGCCGTGACGTAGGACGATATTTCCGACGAAGAACTTAGCTACCTCGGATGCACTGCTTTTTGTCTGGGCTTTTGTCTCGGCGTAGCGGGTGAGGTAGTCGGCAGCTACCACGATCCATTTGTTTCCGAAAGCCGACGTCGGGAACGGCCCCAGTAGGTCCATACCAATCTGCTGGAAAGGTCTGCGAGGTGGTTCCATTGGCTGCAAAAGTCCCGCTGGCCTGGTAGGTGGTGTCTTGCGTCGCTGACAGTCCCGGCATGTCTTCACATAACGAGTGACGTCGGTGGTAAGACGTGGCCAATAGTACCTTTCTTGTATCCTCGCGAGCGTGCGAGAAACACTGAGGTGCCCTGCTGTCGGATCGTCGTGCAGGGCCTGCAGGAGTTCTGGTCGCAGAGCTGAAGGCATCAGAAGGAGGTACTTGGCTCGAAGCGGTGAAAAGTTTTTCTTTTGAAGAAGACCGTTTCGCAGGAAGAACGACGCAAGTGCGCGCTTGAATACTTTCGGGACTTCGGTGGTCCTGCCTTCGAGGTATTCTATTAGGGCCTTAAGTTCCGGGTCGGCCAGCTGTCGTTCAGCGAAGTTGTCGATAGTTATTGTTCCCAAGAAGTCGTCGTCATCCGGGTCGTCGGGTGGTGGTTGGTCGACAGGCGCACGAGATAGGCAGTCGGCGTCGGAGTGTTTCTTGCCGGACTTGTAAACGACGGTAATGTCATATTCTTGAAGTCTCAGGCTCCATCGTGCGAGGCAACATGAAGGGTCCTTGAAGGTGACTAGCCAACACAAGGCGTGGTGGTCGCTCACAACATTGAAGGGCCTGCCGTATAGGTAGGGGCGAAATTTCGACGTAGCCCAGATGATGGCGAGGCACTCCTTTTCTGTTGTGGAATAATTGGCTTCTGCTTTGGATAGCGATCGGCTGGCGTAACTAATAACCTTTTCAAGTCCGTCAGCCCTCTGCACAAGAACGGCGCCAAGACCTACGCTGCTTGCGTCAGTGTGTATTTCTGTCTCGGCGAATTCGTCGAAATGGGCAAGTAACGGAGGCGTCTGAAGGCGATGTTTAAGCTCTTGGAAAGCGTGTTCCTGTGGCGTTTCCCACTTGAGCTCCACGTCGGCCTTGGTAAGGTTAGTGAGAGGATCGGCGATGCGGGCGAAGTTTTTCACGAACCGCCTATAATAGGCACACAGGCCCAGAAATCGGCGCACCGCCTTCTTGTCAGTGGGCGGCGGGAAGTCGTCGATGGCGGCTGTTTTCCGTGGATCGGGACGAACTCCAGACTCGCTAATAACGTGACCCAGAAACAAGAGCTCCTCGTACGGAAATCTGCACTTTTCTGGCTTCAGTGTGAGTCCGGACGTCTTGATGGCTTGAAGTACAGCTTCAAGGCGCCGAAGATGCTCGTCGAAACTTGAGGAAAACACGACGACGTCGTCCAAGTACACAAGGCAAGTCTGCCACTTCAATTTTGCCAGTGCTGTATCCATAACGCGTTGAAAAGTTGCAGGCACTTAGCAAAGACCGAAGGGCATCACCTTAAACTCGAAGAGGCCATCCGGTGTTATAAACGCCGTCTTCTCTCGGTCTCTTTCGTCGACTTCCATTTGCCAATAGCCAGTCTTGAGGTTCATTGATGAAAAGTACTTGACGTTATTGAGCCGATCAAGTGCATCGTGTATTCGTGGGAGAGGATACACGTCCTTTCTTGTGATTTTGTTCAGGCGGTGATAATCGACGCAGAAACGTAGGGTCCCATCCTTTTTCTTCACTAACACCACGGGGGACGCCCATGGACTCTTGGACGGCTGGATGATGTGATCCCGCAGCATCTCATTAACTTGTCACTTCATGGCCTCACGTTCTCGCGTCGAAACCCTGTACGGACTCTGACGGAGTGGTCTGACATTTTCTTCGGTTATGATACGATGTTTCGTGATTGGGGTCTGCCGAATTTTTGATGACGATGAAAAGCAATCTTCCTATTGCAGGAGCAGGGCCTTGAGCTGTTCTTGCTTATGGTTCGGAAGTCTGGGATTGACGTCGAAAGCTGTGGAAGGGGCTTGGTTCCTCTGAGCAGGTTCCGCAGAATCTGTGAGGGCGAAAGCACTGTTGGCGTCCACAATTTCTTCGATGTATGCGACCGTTGTTCCTTTGTTCACATGTTTGTACTCATTGCTGAAATTCGCGAGCATAACCGTTGCTTTGCGTCCCCGCAGCTCTGCTATTCCTCTTGCGACGCAAATATTTCGGGTGACCAACAGATGCTGACTGCCTTCAACGACGCCTTCCAAGTCAGGTGATTTAGATGCGCCGACTGAAATAATGACGCTGGAGCGAGGCGGAATGGTGACTTGTTCTTCCAGCACATTCAAGGCATGGTTTCCTGGCGGCGTGCGCGGCGGTAGTGCTTCTTCTGTGAATAACGTTATCAACTTTGTTCTTAGCTTGATGACAGCCCCATGGAGGCATAAGAAGTCCATACCAAGGATGACATATCTCGAGCAACGCTGTAGGACTACGAAGTCTGTAGGATAAATACGGCCGCTAATGGTGACTCTCACTGTGCAGATTCCTGTAGGCGTTACGAGATGATATCCGGCTGTGTGGATTTCAGGGCCTTCCCAAGCTGTCCTAACTTTCTTTAACTTCGTGGCGAACGACCCACTGATGACGGAATAGTCGGCTCCAGTATCGACGAGAGTGGTCACACTGTGGCCGTCGATAAGAAAGTCGAGGTCGCTAGTTCGCCGTCTCGCATTACAGTTAGGGCGTGGCGTCGGGTCTCGGCTGCGTCGGCTTGTTCCGCTGCTTCCATGTTGCGTCGTCAGGCCACCTTCGGTAAGTGAGCTTTCGCCGTCAGGGCTTTGCCAGGTTGGCGTTGTGTTTGGAAGCTGCGTCGCGTCGTCGTCGTCGTCGGAGGAGGATCTTCGGTAGTTCGTCGCACAGCAACCGCACCTCCATCGGTTGCTGCCCTTAGTTTCCCGGATACGGGCTAGGAGACCGGCCCCGCGTTGCGCCAGAGTACTGCCGGTGGTGCGGCGACATGTGGCGGCTTGGCGACGGCGAACGGGAAGGACCGCGTGGTGTCCATTGAGTTCCTGTCAGGTAGTCGGCGATGTCACGTGGCCGTTCTCCTGACTGTGGACGCGGTGCATTGACGGCGAAGCCACGCAGTCTGATCTGTCGGTACTGGCAACGGCGGTATGTGTGTCCGGCCTCGCCGCAGTGGTAGCAGAGCGGGCGGTGGTCAGGGGTGCGCCAGACGTTAGTCTTCCTCGGCGCACAGCGCTGGGCCGCTGGCGAACGGTAGGACGTCGACGGGGGTGGTGGCGGCGTCTGGTGACGGAAGTGCGATGGGGCAGCGTTTTGGCGTGCGCGTGGAGGAGGGGCGTGGCGGCGGGCTGCGGCAGCATAGCTTGCAGCTGAGGCTCTTGAGACTGAGGAACGCCCAGCGATTGCTAGATCTCCTGGCGTACGACGTCCGCAATGGCTTCCACGTGAGGCTGCGCTGAAGGAAGTAATTTTCGCAGCTATTCTTGCACGATCGCTCGGATAGCCTCACGCAAGTCAGTGGTTCCAAGCCCTTGAATGCCGGCGTAGCTTGTAGACGAGAAGCTACGGTTATATTGCCGCGTGCGCATCTCGAGCGTCTTCTCTATCGTAGATGCTTCTGAAATGAATTCGGTGACCGTCTTTGGCGGGTTTCTGATCAGCCCGGCGAAGAGTTCCTGCTTTACTCCTCGCTTGAGCAGACGGACCTTCTTCTCCTCGGACATGTCGGGGTCAGAATGGCGGAAAAGTTTTATGATGTCTTCCGTGAATAGCGCCACGTTTTCGTTTGGCATCTGCATGCGGGTTTCGAGAAGAGCTGCGGCCTTCTCCTTGCGCACCACATTTGCAAAAGTGGTGAGGAACCTGGCGCGAAAGACGTCCCACGTTGTAAGGCTTTGCTCTTGATTTTCGAACCAGGTCCGAGCAGCATCTTCTAAGGTGAAATACACATGCCGGAGCTTGTCATCGTCTGTCCAGTCATTGAAGGTGGCGACGCGGTCGAACCTTTCGATCCAGCTTTCCGGGTCTTCCAGTGGCGAACCGCGGAAAGTTGGCGGCTCTTTGGGTTGTCGGAGCAGGAGTTGTGCAGGCTGCACGGGGGCGGTCATGGTTGCTGTAGTTGATGTCGGGATCCGGATCTGCCTGGCTGCTTCAGGAAGGGGCCCGTACTCGGGTTGTAGTCCCCTCTGCCGGCGGCTTGTTCGCTGTTCAGGGTTAGTGTCCGTGTCTTCTTTGCCGCTTGGGCTGGGGTCGCGGCTTGAAGGGGGCGTCCGGAACATCAAAGAAGCAGCACCTCCACCAGATGTCTAGGGGTCGTGACGTGGCCGAAGACAGGAGACTTTGTGTTGGAATTTAACTGTTTATTTGGGCGAACCTGTGCCCGGTAAACGGAAAATCCGATTACAGTAGCAGTCTTGGACTGATAGCGGCGAACGGAGCGTCGGCCATCGATCAACTACTCACAAGCGGCGAAGTGCGTCGGCATTTACACTCTTGCCACCGAATGTTCTAGCGTTATCGGTGGCTGTGGCGTAGGTTCCAGAATAATCTGTACAATTCGCAGAGTGGGCGTGATCTTATTGAAATGATCTACTAAAGTCCGGAAGCTTCTCGAAAACTGCAGGCGCGGTTTGCGCTGAGAATTGTGTAGTGTTTAGGGGCGATAACAAAACTTGAGAAATAGGACGTGGCAATATCACATTGAGTTTTTATGTACATGTATGCCAACATTGTCATGTAATTAGGGTTATGATCTCTTCATTGTAACGTAGTGATGCTTTTCTTGGTACATAGATGTGCCAAAGTGTATGTGCCCTTATTACTGAAAGCTTTGTTCTCTGTACATAGTGTAAGTAAACTTTTTCTAAACAGTATCTGTCCTGTGTTCGACAGGGTCTATTGCATCATTATACTCTTGTACTTAGCTTCGGAGCAGAAACCTGGAGACTTACAAAGAGGGTTAGGCTTAAATTGAGGACGACGCAGCGAGCAATGGAAAGAAAAATGGTAGGTGTAACCTTAAGAGACAAGAAGAGAGCAGAGTGGATTAGGGGACAAACGGGGGTTAAGGATATCATAGTTGAAATAAAGAAGAGGAAATGGACATGGGCCGGGCATGTAGCGCGTAGACAGGACAACCGCTGGTCATTAAGGGTAACTGGATTCCCAGAGAAGGCGAGCGGGTTAGGGGGAGACAGAAGGTTAGGTGGGCAGAGGAGATTAAGAAGTTTGCGGGTATAAATTGGCAGCAGCAAGCACAGGACCGGGTTAACTGGCTGAACATGGGAGAGGCCTTTGTTCTGCAGTGGACGTAGTCAGGCTGATGATGATGATGACTCTTGTATCATGATGTTGCATTGAGTTCCTGAGTACATGTATGCCAACAGTGTCGTGTATATTAGAACAATGATGTCTTCATTGCAACGTAGTGGTGGTTGTCGTGGCACGTAGATGTGCTGAAGTGCATGTGCCCTATTACTGGAATGTAATGATACATTTGTTTTCTGTACATAGTGTATATATTTTTTTCCTAAACACATCTGTCCTTTTCTGAGATTTTTGTGTGGCTTTGTTTGTGTGGACCATCGAATGTACTATCGCCATCAAATGAAACGCAAGCAGCGGAACGCGTGTTTGAAGAATTAGAAACAGTATAGTGTTCGCCGACCAGTCATCACCATTGACAGGCGTGCATAACCGGTTTGGCAGCACTGCGTGATCCCGCTGTAGTGCGTCATTTCCATTTCTGCTCTAGTTTTCGTATGGTGATAATAGCGGCCATCGCGGGCGCACCAAGCGCTTTTGATCGTATCACTCGCAATCCGTTGCTTCTACTTCAGTGGTGCAATTATATACAAATTACAAATCCGGACGGAGGCGTTCTGTCAGTGACGTCAAAAAGCGGGTGGTCCGCAGCGGTCGCGAGGACGAGGGGAAGCAAACAGCCTATGAGGGAAAAGAAGGCCTGCGTCATCATTTTGACGTCGACTTGAGGACCGTAGATCAAAGTAAAAAGGGTTTGTAACATGTTGAGAAGCGTTTAACTATTATTGCTCAATAATTAAATGCGTTGGCACGAGTTTTCAAACGTTGAAGAAGCAATGCGGCACAATCCAAAAGTATTTTTTCCCTAGTGTTTTGAAACGACGCTAAATTTAGCGGGATGGTTAGTAGTGGCGCTAGGTACAATCCCGTTTCAAGCAGTTACTGTTCTCATATCTCCACCACCAAACGGCGCAACTTTCGAAGTCGTTGGCTCAGTCGAGCGCAGTCATGGCGAGGGCAACGGCACCGCTAGCCACCAGCAGCAGCAGCTAATCCACATTTCCGAGGGTCAGCGCGCGCTGGTGCTCGCCTTTATGACCGAACATCTGCTACTCGCGGCGAAAGCCATTGAGATGCAGCACGGCGTCATGCTCGCCGACTGGCGGTGGCTGTGGCAAGAGTTTAGCGACGCGCTGAACCGCTCCCACACAGGCGAGACGAACAACCGTGGTAGTGGGAAACGCCATGTTGTCTAAGTGCCCGGATGCCAAAAAGTCGCGAAGCCCTTACATTTCAATCCAATCCACTCCACCTTGCAGCCATTTCAATCCATCCGGTTCCTTTCGAACCACAGAGTTTCTCAAAATTAACTAGAGGGCACTCTGGCGCTGCGATCGTCCAGCGACCATGGGAATGATAGGTAGTACATAGAGTTTCCAATATACACTAGAGGGAACTCTGGCGCTAGTGTCTATGGGAGCTGCAATGCACAGCGCTTCAGCGAGCATGGGAATGATGGGTAGTACACACATTTGTTTAAACTTCGTACTTCTGGCCTGCTCTTGACTCCGTGTGTGTTCGTGTGGCTTAAAGCTGTTTTCTCACGAAACAAAAATCAGCAAATGTTCAGTGATTGCGCTTCACCACCCTATTTTTTTCAAATTACCTTTCCAAATTGGGTCACGAAGTTCAAAAGGGTTGAATCTTTCTTTCAAAACAAAATCGAAACACAGCAATAAACGAAGCCGCAAGTACGATTCGCCACCCGCAAGTACGAAGACTAGGCAAATGTGTGTACTACAATCATTCCCATGTTGGCTGGACGATGGCAGCGCCAGAGTGCCCTCTAGTTAATTTTGAGAAACTCTATGGGGTAGTACACACATTTGCCTAGTCTTCGTACTTGCGGGCGGCAAATCGTACTTGCGGCTTCGTTTATTGCTGTGTTTCGGTTTTCTTTTGAAGGAAAGATTGAACCCTTTTGAACTTTTGTGAGCCGATTCGGAAAGTAAGTCTAAAAAAATAAAATGGTGAAGCGCAACCGCTGAACATTTGCTAATACTTGTTTCGTAAGAAAACAGCTTGAAGCCACATGAACACACACGGAGCCAAAAGCAGGCCAGAAGTACAAATATTAGACAAATGTGTGTACTACCCATCATTCCCATGCTCGCTGAAGCGCCGTGCGTTGCAGCTCCCATATACACTAGCGCCAGAGTTCCCTTTAGTATGTATTGTAAGAAACTATGTTTCGGACGGTCTCTCCAACCGTTCCTTCGACTTCCTCCGAAAACCGGAGAAAAACAGTCATGTGACACCACCACGTCACATAGAACGTCACAGCATTCGTCACGGCTCAAATGGGCCAATCGCGTACGACTCAATGGAACAGACCGCCTCCGTCCGGATTTGGAATTTGTATATAATCGCACCACAGTGTCACATTGCAATCGGTGTCTGGGCACGATAAAATAAGATAAATCTAATAGTTTGTAGTTTTTTTTCAAACACTCACCATATCTCGTTCGCCAGCGCTGCTTTACCTGGACCCTTTTTTCAGAGACGTACTCGAAAAGGCTTCACTTTAACTGAAAATGCTGAGCATTTCTTTGGACGAGAGAGCGCAGATTGTTTCACTTTACCGGCACGAAATCAAACAGCGTGAAATTTCCAGAATTATGAACCGACCTTTGTCTACCATAAATAGAATTTGCCAGGCATTCCGTGGTGATGGACACCTCTGGAACCTTCCACGTAGACACAGGCAGCGGGCGACGGACAGTGCGAAGGACCCATACTTATTGTACAAGCTGCAAAGGAGGCTCCGTTCATCACAGCTCGACAGATCAAGGACAGCTTGAACCTCTCGGCCAGCATGTAACCATCAGACGTAGACTGCATGAAAAAGGCCTGCGGAGTCATGTGCTAGCCCAAAAGCCTCAACTTTCAGAGGGCCTGCACTACTTAAGCTAGCAAGACCCACGCATGCCCAAAGACACGCAGCATGGACTGTGGAAGACTGGCGGTTTGTAATATTCAACGATGAGTCAACGTTCTCCACTCGCTGGGACCAGCGTCAGAGAAGTTGGAGAACTAACAATGCCAGGTCTGATAATATTTCAATTTAGTACGTCGGCTGTCTCGTTTATTCAGTGATTGCTATAATTAAATACGTATACTTTGTGGTTATCGCGACTCTGAAAGGAGCCTGTACTTCGGTAAAAACATTATAACTTGGCATATTTTGCAGGGCGCTGTTATTAAGAAAGCTATTTTCGCAATCTTTGATAATGAAAAAAGTGGCAGAAAGGCTTGAAATAATAGTTTACACACCTTCTGCAGATTTGAGTCCCGGAACCTACAGCACGTAGCAAGCAGCGGCCGCTGCTTCATCAGCGTGTTGGGTGCGTTGTCCAAGGAAGGCCTTGGACCACCAGTTCGCATAGAGGACAGGTTCAACACTGCGGCATACTGCGAATTGATCGAAAAAGCCGTGGTGCCCTACGCTCTCGACGGACCGTTCCCTGACGGTTGTACTTCTTCCAACAGGACCACAGCCCCATCCACATGGCCAAATCAACAGCACGCTTGCTCAAACAGCTAAGAGTGATGCTGTTGCAGCGGCCTCCACAAGGCGCCGACATGAACATATGTGGGAACGTGTGGGACGCAACGAAGAAAGCGCTCTCGAGGCAGTCCATTCAGCGCAGCTCTCAAGACGCGCTGTGGGCTGCCGTAAAAGAGGAATGGGAGTGCCTGCGCGCAAGTGATCTTGTGACACGCCTTTTCAACAATCTTCTCCGAAGAATGGGCGCCATTGTGGCAGCTGGAGGAGAAATCACTAAGTATTAAACTTAAGGGGCAAGTAATTTTTCTCGCGGAAACGTTCACACCATTTCCTCGGCGAGGTCTCGCTGAGAGTCGACCAGCTTTTTTTTGCTCGTTTCCTTATTGTGATACGTGTTTTAGCTTAGGTGAACCTCTGTTTCCCCATGTAATTATAATTATATGGCTTCGATATCGCCACTTGAGGCATCACTTAATTTTAGTGGTCATGATAATGGTTAGTCAGATGCATCCCTTTTTGTATTCTGCACAGCCGGCGAAAGGGCTGCAATGCTGCAGTAAAGACGAAGCGCCGCAATTTAAACGACCTAAAGCACTCAGCCTACGCATGCCGGCGACCGTCGCGAGTGCCCCTGATATAGGTTTATCTATCGAGAGCATGGTTGCGGCGCCAAAGCGTGAATTTCATGAGTGCATCTACCTCGAATCATTTGGTTACAAGCTGATCTACGCGTGACCCTATCTGTGATTTGTTTGGCGTTGATAGCACTGTTGCTTTTACGAACCGTTCTGCAATACCTGCCTTCGGCTGCAGTATTATAACTTCTGATTTTTTAAAATTTTCTTCCTTTCAAACAGCACAACTGGAACACAAGCGGAAATATTTTGCTATAGGAGGGTCGTTCAGTGTTGCCACACTGAATGTGCGGGCCTGTCTATATTGATGAGTGGTGAACTGCGCGCACTATGCCATTGATAAAGCTCGTGCCACACGCTCCACTATTCGTGTTTTATTTGATGCGAATAGTACAGGTTCTATCCACGTGATTTCATATCCATGTTCATGTAAATGAAGTCTGTTTTGTCATCATCGTTATTGTATGTCTAAGAAGAAAATGTTCTGGTGAAATGTTATTGACGTCTGTCTGTGACAATAATTTTTTCTAAACAGATCCTCGCGCTAAGGGGTGGCTCTTTGCTCTCCCATAGTAGAGTACAAAGTACTCTAAAATGTTGAACTTTTTTTCTAAACACACAACCATCAACAAGTGTGTGGCCCGCGGGACGGCCTTATGCTCTCCCATAGTAGAGTACTAAGCATTCTGAATATTCAACCACGTTTTCTAAACACACAAATCACACGCACGGGAAGCACAGCGTACAGTTTAGCGACGTTGAAAAGAAGATATTTAGCACAGACTGCGTTTCGCGGCCGTTCATGGTACATATCTTATGTCGTTTCGATTTCTCCATGGGTCATTTTTCTTTTCTGTTGGAACAACACATGGGCAACAGCGCAAAAGTGGTGGATTCGCATTCCCACCCGCGCACGTTCGCTTGCCGTACGACTTTTACTTCACTTGGTGCACGGTGATCAGTGTCCCGTGGGTGATCTTGCATGCTATTTCTTAGGAACCAAGATACGCTGTTTGGTACTGGATTCACAGATTCACTCAGCCACGCAAGCATTTAGCGTGCCTGCATTTTACTCCACGGCAGTAGGATTTTATTTTCACGTGCAGCAGGTTCCTCCTGATGTGGACATTCTAGAAACATTGTTACGGTTGGCCCGGCAATTCGTCTGGGCATACGCCATTGTGCGTAGGCCGGTCTACTGGGGAGGCTCTCAACCCCTTCGGCGCCGAGTCTGCCAGACGCTGTTGAAGATTTCGGCAATTACCCAGACCATGCGGCAAGCAAATGCGAGTTCCTGACTTTCAAATGTGGACCCTTTCGTCGTCCCTTCGAGCAGCAGCGGTGCCTGATGACCTCGGCGACTCATCTGGCGAGGGGGAAGCTGTCGTGACCGGCGCCAGAGCTGACTGGGAAGCGGCGCTCTTTTAATCCTCCATCAAGTAGCCGACCGGCCGGCTGTCTATGCCCATCAGGCATTGTCCCTACTAGCTGGAAGATGAGACGTTGTGTCGCCATGACGTCGTAAACAGTTCGAGAGAGGACAACAAAGACAGCATCTTCCTTGGAAGAGACCGTCGTGGCCGCCGCAAATCGCCCGCCCGCTAATTGAGCGAACACATCGGCGGACCCTTTGATGTATGCTGTCAGGAGCTTGGGACCTCTCGACTAGCGGCACACACACGACGAGGAAGAGCCCCGCTGGCGCCACCTTGCAGTGCAGTGATCACGACTCAATATTGGACGTTCACGTGGGCCGTGCATGCTCGTCCCCCTCGCCTGTTGTGTGTGTGTGATTGGTGTTCCACTCAAAGAGGAGGAGCCCGACAGTGCTTAAAATGACGGCACAGAGTGCTGGACGTCGCTCTGAAATATGTAACGTTCAACCACCACGCTCGAGGTTTGCGAAACCCCTAACCTTTCTTCGCTGTAAATATGTGAAAATAGTGCCATAAACGTGTTTGTTTTTCGTATCCTCTTCTTGTCAGCGTTCATTTCCTCCACCCGGTTACAGCACGCTACCACAAGAGACGGGGTAGACCCCCATTCGCAACAACTGGTAGCAGCGGTGGGATGCCATCATCAGCAACTTCCTCTTCAACCTTAACAACCTGTGCTGTAGATACAACGGCGGCCCTTCTGCTCCCTCTGGTTCCTCCAGCCCGTCTAGCACTTTTTTGTTACTATTTTCTTGCACATCATCTTTGACCAGTTTTTTCACTGTATATAATCACAGGAAAAATCAGGAGAACATGAATCGGTAGATCACAGTTTAAGTTGTGCGCATGGTTTTGTTCACACCGCTTTTGTTTTTGCTTATCTTATCTAAGGAGACTAATAGTCATTGTAGTAGGGCATGCATCATTCTGAAAGGTAACGCGTGGCAGACGACGCTTGCGCTACCGCTGCATGCTTTGTGCGCCTGCTCGTACTGTTGCCAGTCTCGCAGATTATCGCCGTTTTAAGGCACTGATACTGCCTGAAGTCAACGCTCGCGCGATAATATTAAAAATGCTTGAGTCTGTACACGTGCAGCAGATCGAGTCAGTCTAGGCCAGCGTAGAGATACTGCGTATGCGTAGATATTTGTAAGTGGACGCATACACATGGAATCGTAAGGGTGGCACGCGCCCAAGATCGTCTGGTACTTTGCGCATGAAAGCGTTAAAAAGCTTTTGCGTATTTTTGCTATTCAATTTATCTAGCGGTCCTTCTGTCTGCTACTCGTCGAATATCAAACATCACAAGTGCGTTGTCTTATTTGTTGCCACAGTTTCTCACGAGTTACCTTCATCATATTTTTAACATGCAGCCCGCTGAAACTCTCCGTTCGTAATAAGAAATACGACTTTTGAAGTGTGATACCATGAACATTGAAAGCTCGCCTTTGCGGCCACGAAAATGTCGCCTTATTAAAGAAGTGAAAGGCCGAGTTGGTGTCAGTTGACTTACAGTGCTACAAAGAAAAGCTTGAATGGTCATGACTATCTAGCCCACACCCGAGTGCATGCGATGGCAGAGAAGTAGCAGACTACGTGAGGCACGCACCGCCTTCATGAGCCAATGCGCTTGTGCCGTATTTAGAAATATCGCCAGCAGCTAGCGCTCCATAGACCACCAGCCACGGACTCGCGAGTTTCCTCCAACAGTGTACCGTACTGTAAAGCCACCCACTCTTCATAAAACCTGTACATGTGTGCATCGGCCACTGAGTCCATAAGTGGCTTTTGACGGAGAACAGCGTGAACAGGTGCATGCCTACGATGACCAGCCCTGTAATTCTGCTACGCTGTTCCGAGAACCAGACACCAGTACGTGCGCCACAGATGCTTACAGACTCGGCGTTCAATGCTTGTGCGTTGAAGTTTAAAAAAAATGGCCCCGTATCTGCATCTTACACTGCAAATGTGATCGAAAGGCGATAGTCTTGCGTCTGGAGAGAGTGAGCAAAACGTTTATTTGATGTTCTGCGCAAGAAAATTGGTGAATGGTATTCTGGAGGCGCTGCGTTAGAGTGCCTCGAACGTGCAGCGGAGGTGAACAAAGCGCATCAAGTCACGTCACAAGTGAGACATGAGCGTTATCTGGCAGTTATCTTGAAAAACGAAGTGCGTGGCATGTGCGCCTATCTCGGAGGTGATAAGGTGTAGAACGCAAGACGACGAGTAGGTGCCACCTCCGTGTCGTCTTTAAAAAACGTTGGACACACTTGCCTTTCCGTGCAAGCATTGCATAGTCAGCGCAAAGTGATAAACGCTAAGGTCCTTAGAATTACCTATGTATGTCTTTTTTAGTAAAAAGACACAGCTACAGTATATTGACGTGTTGTAATTGTGCCTATATATATGCGAAATATATAATTTTTAATCTTGAGCAATATTGGTGCGCGCTGCGGATGGGGTCGGCCATTTAGGGGTATCGTTTCGTGACGTTTGGAATTTTGTTAAGGGTGGACAAACAGAAGAATATACAGAGAGACAGGCCAAAATTTTTGCGTCGAAGATCCCCAAGAAAGACTATCGTCGTTAGAAAAAAAAAAGATGTGTGACTGTACAAACACGCTTTCGGCCTGTTGCTCAGCCGAACTAAGGTCATAGTCATTTGGTGGGGCAACCACACTCTGGGAAATTGGCGGCTAGGGACCACCAAACCTGAAATTGAGGTAACTGCCCTTTTCTTTTTTTTTTCGCTGTCTGCCACCATTTCTCTCGTACAATCAGTCGCCGACTTTCAGAATCGAGTTTATGGCAGTCAGATATTCGTAGTCTGTGAAGCTTAGCGGAGCCTCTGATAATCACGACACACGTCACTGAAGCCACGAATCAACATCAGCCACATTCACTTCACCGCCACGCTGTTTCACCACCAAAACCGCGTCCAAACATTCATCATAAAGGGCAAGAGTGTCCAAAGGAACTGAAATAAAAGGAACACCAGCAAGCAACGGCGACAGCCGAAGCAAGTATTCAATGCAGCGCGACGTGTGCGACTGGAACGGTTGCCCGAAAGAGCACTCAAGTTCTGGTGGGACTTCGGCACTCCTTCTTAGAGAAGCGAACGCTGGTTACCTCCACGAAAAGTTTTTCAAGGTCACGTAGAGGTGCTTCAAATGAAAACATAGCACGCAAGTGGTGTGCGCTCGGAGCGAAAATAGGTGAAGCTGCATGAGAGCATGCTCTATCAAAAGATGAGTTGCCGACAGCAAGAGTGCGTCGGCATATCCGGCTGACCCATCTCGACATCCTGATGCTTGTCATATCGTATGCAGCCGCACTGCCACCATCATTGCTTATCAGGTGTTCCTGTGACGCTTTATGAATTGAAGTCCATGGATATTTTTAGGAAAGTACCACCATACTTTTTTTTAACCAAGCCGCCGCACCGCGCACCCTTCTTCTTCACCCCTCGGGTCATCACAAGCATCGGGCGTGCTATCAGGGTGACTTAGCATTCTTGATAGGAAAGGGGTGCGATCCGGTTTATGAGGCTGGAGCCCGCACGGTGGCCGTTCGGGAGGGGATATAGATAAGGTTTGGACACTTGGGAGAGGAGGATTGTACACTTTAGAGAGGATATAGAGGAGAGTGTCGGTGCTATCTCGAAATTAAGGAACTTTATTATATATTTATTCGTATGCGGCATGAAAAAAAATTCGGAGGCATGTGCCTTTTTCATCTCCAAACCACTTTCGCCCCAGTACTAGTTTGAAGCTTTCTTGTACATTCAATATGGGAATATGGAAAGAAATGCGAATATCAGAACGTATGGCTTTTGATCTAGTCGGGCTACGACATCCTTTGTCACTAGGAGTCCGCGGTGTCGGCCGGTGTCACCATAGCGCTCTAGTATCATGCCTCAAGTGCTGCAAGGTCAGTCTAAATAGGTCGCGAAAGTCGGAACGAAAAGTGGTGTGAAACCTATTGCGACAGACATCAACAACCGCGTGACGATTGAAGCGTGAGTAAGTGAAAGGGGGGACAAATAGCGACAACAAAAAAAATAATAAAACGCCCATTTTCAATAGTTCGAATTTCGTTTGTTACAAAAAATTAGTAGATCACTTTAATAAAGCTTCGGTCTTTGGTATGTGGTTGAGCACCCATTTTTTTTGTTTAGTTTCAGAAACAGCGGGCACATTCAGGCGGTCAGGTAACATGGGCCAACAGATTCGAGGGCGTATCTAGGCAATATGCCATCAGAGCTTGTGTCGGCGTGCTCTTTGGTTCGGCGCATTGCCAGGTCAACGAGGCATCGCTCACTTTTCCGTGGTGGTTTCGTGCGTACCTTCAGAAGTTTACTTATTTTTTAAGTGCATTTCATAGCTCAACTAGCTCACAGAATGTGTAGATAGCCGCTCCTCTGACTGCCGACTGCTTTTGCTGGCGCACGGCCGGCATGCCCTCGTCTTTGGTGACTGGGAACGCGACAGGCTAAGCAACAAGATGACGATGTACTCTAGGGCTGCGAAGCTATATTTTCAAAACCGCTGTCTCGATGCAGTTGTTTTCAAGGTTTGGTTGACGCGAGTTTTCGAGCTATTATGCTATTGTGCTCGTGAACAGTTGTCTCACAACTGCCTCGGTGAACTTTCTTGTGCATATTGCAAGTACGTAACTTGGATAATAAAACAACTTTGCTTCCTCAATCCTTGTTATTTTTGTTTCTTTTCTCTCGCATGCAATGAGCGATACACAAGGCCCGATAAAATCACGTAATAATGAATGCACGTAGCAAGTCAGCAATTAGAAAAAAAAATCCCTTTCGTGCCATGTAAAACAAATGCGCGACGTCACTACCACATCCGGTTGTGACGTCATATTTTATTTAGTTATATATTTATTTCACTGTTAGTTGTCCCCTCCTCACGTAGATGGCGACGATGGCAACGAGCTGCCGACTACTGAATGCATGGGCTTCTATGGAAGTTACGCAACCAGTTTACGTGTGCTGCTAGTCGTGTGCCAGTCACACCCGGCACTCGGAAAGCAAACGTGGCCTCATAGCGCCAGCTAGACTAAGATTCAAGAGCTATGGTGACAATGCCTGAAAGCAGATATTCGCCAAACAACGGATAAGACATGTCGGTGTTGAACTGGACCGCAAGCCGCGCAGTTTCCGCTGTTCGCATTTCCCTCCTCATTGTCAGGATGTTGTCACGTGGGTCAGTTGAAGTGAATTCTTAGAGATTAAAAAAGCTTTCTTTTTATGTCGGAAGCTCGGTTTAAAAATGAGGTGGGAAACGTCCTAGAGGCTATTGGCTTGTCAGCGTCTCCGGTCGTCACGGTGTACCGTGTGGTCTCGGTACAACATAAGGAAATCACAGCATATCCATGGACTGAATGATGATGAGTGGGGGCGAAGCAATCGTCAGTCCATTCGCGCTTCCGTCAATTCATTCGTTCTTGCTTCGTCCGTTCATGCGTCCGTCCATGTGACCGTACATGCGCCCGTCCTAGCGTGCATCCTTCAGTGCGTGCGGTCGTCTCAGCGTCTGTCCGTGCGTTCGTCCACGCATTCATTCATGCGTCCGTCCGTCCGTGCGTCGGTCAGTACGTTAGTGCGTCCATCGGTTCCTCTGTCGGTTCCTCCGTCGGTGCGTCCGTCCGTCTATCCGTGCATCTGTCCGTCCGTTCATCTGCGCATACATCTGTCTGCTTGCCTGTCTGTCCATCCGTCCGTCCATCTAGTGAGCACTCCAAGTACCGCCATCTCGCATCTTGTCATCATATATTCGTCATATAGAAGTACCTGCATCCAGCGGACATTCCAAGGACTAAACGAGAGGTAGTCACCTAACACTACTACTACTACTACTACTACTACTACTACTACTACTACTACTACTACTACTACTACTACTACTACTACTACTACTACTATACTACTACTACTACTACTACATACATCACGGGTTAATGGCCCACGGAATAAGAAGCATCGCGCCTAAAACGGGTATGCGTCACAAAAATGGGGCAAACTGCACTAACCGCCACCGGTCCACTAAAATTGAAGATGTCCACAGATAGATAATTGAAGCCGGTAATTCAATGAAGAAGAAGACATAACACTGTACGAAGCTGCATTCTGACACAGTTTTTCGACATCGTCCGATTTCAAGCTTGGCACCACTAGCGCCTCATCAAAGAAACTTCTCTCTAAGCTGGGCATGCTTTGCCCCTCCTCAGCTTTGGCCATATTTCTCCCAATATTGCCCGCCACAATAACAATGTGATCATGGCCGTAGCGGGTGCCTTCGTATTAATTTATACCACCTGGGATCCGTTAACGTGCGCTAATCTCAAAATACACGGGTGTTGTTGCATTACAACCGCACGCAGTTGACGTAGCTATCGAGTGAACACGAGTGTTCAAAGTTTTCATGATTGATTTGCGGGGTTTAACGTCCCAAAACCACTATGTGAATGTGAGAGACGCCGTAGTGAAGGGCGCTGGAAATTTCGACCACCTGGGGTTCTTTAACCTGTACCCAAACTTGAGCACATGGGCCTACAGCATTTTCACATTCATTGAAAATGCAACCGCCGCAGCCGGGATTCAATCCCGCTACCTGCGGGTCAGCAACCGAGTACTTTAGCCACTTGATAACCGTGGTGGGGTTCGAAGTTTTCAGGGCCACCACTTACCTTAACAAGGTTAATATGGCAGTGCCTAAAACATTATGCTTTACTATCAGTATGAAGAGTTGACAGTAAAATAAACGCTGGCGTGTTGCATGCGTTTGGCTTTCTGTCGACAAGATTACAGACACAACAATAAAATTTTCAGACATCTAGTAGCACGACAAAATGGCACCAATCCTTGCAATGCCTCCTTTTCTACTGCCGGTTTCTACTCCGGTAGCCGGATAATGTGGAAATAGAAATAAGTTTATGGACCGATTAGGTTCTCTATTTAGGTCGACGTTACAACAGCACAAACATAACATCAGGGCAACGTCTAAGGCGTGGTGGAGCGGCATACGAGCCAATGGCCTGTGGGCTGTATACCATGCACAATATCGTTCGGGGCCTCACACTTCAAAAACAACTACCTTGAATAATAACGCTATTCTCCACCAATTAAAGGTGGTGTCCTTGTGCAGTGCACTCACGAGATACCCAATTTTCAAAAATTTTCTTGAAAAAAAAAGGACACTGGGCGTACAGTTACTGGTACGGGTCCGACTGAACGCAACCATGTACCCATTGATCTTTCCTTCCTCGAGACGCTGTTGATGTCAAGCGTAGGGAAAACATATGGAACCAAATTTGATGATAACATGCGGTCTTACATTTCAAAACAATGACATGCAGTTGGCAGGGTCCACGATAACTTGGACCACTGCCATCTTTTACTGTACACATGTATAACCACAGGGGGTTTTGAATTTCGCCCCCTCGTACGAAAAAAAAAAAAACAGATGCCGAAGTTCGGAGTCGAACCCGAAATTTCCTGTTTAACAACAAAACGAGAATGCGGCTAAGCTATATACTCTGACACGTCATGAGTTATATAGACAACTAAAGGCATCACTAAAAAATCAATGCCATGTCAGACATGTTCCACGTGCCCATTGGGTCAACGAAACATATGCGACTTCGCTGAGTAAAAGGAAAAGCAAGAATTCTGCCGCCGCACATGATGTACGTTCGGTAGCTCCAGCGGCACGGGGCCGCATGATGGCCAGTGGCATTTAAGCGCTCGGCTTTGGAAGCATTTATAAAAGCTCGTTCGTGCGACGAGGATCAAAGTGCAAGGAAGTGATGTGCAAAGCATTTGTTCGGGGCAGTCTGACAGCTGCAACTTTGATTTGGTCACGCGGTAAGACGTTTTCTCGACTGTGTTTGCTTACACGGCTGCTCATGGTCGTTCATGGCTAGAGCACCTATAATATTGCGGAGGAAAATGCGAAATTTGCTGAAAGCAGTTGAAGGAATCTACCAAATTCTGCGGCAACACTCAAAAGATATCTGATAAGCACAACAGCTTTTTTTTGTCAATACTTGTATCACTTTGAAACTAAATGAGGTGGGGTGGCTGAGTATCAGCTGATGCTTGGTACTTTTTCTAAAAGAATGACCCCTTTCGGACACAATGTCACCGTAGTGCCTGAATGATGTTTCTGTGGCAACAGAACTGCATGACATTTACAAGTATTTAAGGGCAATGAAGGGAAGTGTTTGCAGATGGACGTTATATTTCTGCCCAAAATTTCACAGCATCAATATTCATGCCCATATTTTCTTGTCTAGAAAGAAAGTCCTTGTTACAAGTGCCACAAAGTACGCATCAGCAGTAACCTCGAAGATGGCTGTTATCCTTAATGTTGAAAGAACCAAGAACTTCACGATTCCAGCTTGGAGTTTAATTATGAAGGGGTAGTTCGGCATCGGCGGCTGTGGCATAACGAAATTTTCACATGTGATTCCGTATTATGTGGTTCCATACGGCGCTTGATGTTCCTTAGACGACGCCTTCGATTAGTCCTGCAGAAACAAAACTAATTGCGTACAAAACATTCGTCAGACCTGTGTTAGAATATGCCAATATTGTTTGGTTCCCATTTTCTGTCACCAAAATTAACAAGTTAGAAGGAATTCAGAGGAAAGCAATTAGGTTTATATACAATAAGTATCAATTTTCTGACTCACCCACTGAACCTATTAAAAAAGCTGGAATCCTGACTCTTCAAAACCGAGCCAAATTAGCATGACTACGGTTCATGTACCAACTGATACATGGAGAGATAAAGATTAATACATCCAAATACATTTCTATTGCACAAACAAGACTGACACGTCACACACATTCTGAAATGCTTGACGAGTGCTCATTTCACACAGATTCATTTAAATATTCATTCTTCCCATTGGCAATAAGGGAATGGAACCGGCTGAGACCTTCTATACTTCACTGTACTTCACTGGATAATTTTACCGTGGCAGTAAAAGAGCATTTACAAGGCGACAACGAATAACCCGTCTACATTGTAGACTCTCTGAATTACTCGTGTTCTGTACGAATTTTGTGTTTTTGTTAAATAAATAAAAGAAGGTAGTTGTTGTCAGGTTGTCATAGGTACGAGTATGAACATTGATTGTTGTTTTATTCTATATACTGCGGGACTTGTTTGTCATGCTCGTCACACTAGGTACGATGCAAATTATGTTACGCCTTTACTGTTCATTCCTTTTTCAAACAATTACCCTGTGCTAAAAAGTGCCTAGCCCTCAACATGTATTCCCCTCGTGTATGTATGTGTTATAACTTGAAAGCCCAAATGATTTGTTTTTTTCTTTCTTTTTATTGTTCACATTCTATGAAATGCCCTTCCTGCTAAAATCCCAAATGGGATTAGCAGTATCTGTAAATAAATAAATAATAAATATAGGCTGAGGTTTTCGCTGGCCGAAAAATTAAGTGGGAATGCCGGAAACACTTCAAAACCACTTCGATGTGATCTTCACAGTTCATGGACTATAAGGCTGACTTTACGACGACTAGAGACCCTAAGTTTTTGTGATCACGTGATTAGGTATTATTCAATAAATCAGACCGGTATTATTTCAATAGATTTATTCCAGATGGCTATGCACTCCGAATATATAGATTGTCACCTATATACATGTGTCAGAAGACAGCTCATGCACTTCTGCGTGCTTGTTTCGTTTCTTTTTTTTGGGATGAAATGATACAGATCAAAAACTAGAGGAGTTAGATATTTGCCTCACATAACATAACATAACATAACATAACATAACATAACATAATATAACAGCCATGTACGTGGTTGCTTTCATGTTTAATACTCCGCGATTGTGGGGAAAATGCGACTGCTTTGTGTTCAACGGAAGCAATTGAAGACGGAGTGGGTGCTTTTATCAGCACTGTCGTAACTAAAAATGTCGCAGTGGCTCAACTTTTTTTGGTAGTCGATGTTGTGTTCGTTGTGAGGCACACTTCGGCGTCTCATTTCCGTGTCAGCAGTCACACTTCTGTGTATAGGTGTTTATTAGTCCTCTGGTCAAACGGTGACCGTAGCTATTGAAGAGGTTATTTCTAATCAGCAACACAAGAGAACACGACAGTGCCATCTGATCCAGGATTTACAACACACAACGAACACACGCGACAGTTTGGAGTCATTGGTGATGTAATATATTAGGCTTTGAATTGAGCACTTATAGACTACGTGGGGTGTACCATTACGAAAGCTGGGACTTCGGAGCAATCAAACCCGCCTCTGTAAACAAGGTCTCATTGTTGCGCAGTTCGGAGCAGGTATCGAAAGGTGGTTTGCTTGACGGCAACGACATGACTTCGCACTTTCTTTGTGATGCCACGAACGATGCAGAAGGTTTGTTGTGTGCGCAGGCATCTTAATAGGTAGAGGTGGTCTCGAACGTAAACGTGGAACTCCACAGTGACATTCCAAATTTGGCATTGCTACTCCTGCTAAGTTCTAAGCATGATATATCAGCTCGAAATAATGCGATCGACTTCAGCCAAAATTGCAGCTGTGCGTTTTAAGGCCTTAGGTGTCTCGTTAAGCGACCGCTTATACACGAAGCAAAGAAGGTGAATGAAGTGGTACAAAAAACACGTGATCTACATCGCTGATGACATCATGTTACTATGCCACGTCAGGAGGAGGTCAAAGGTCAATGGAGTTTAAGACGTAATTGTCATGTCGCATGATGAAGTACATGGCATCGCCGCGTCTTGAAATGCGGAAGCAGCGCAACACCAATTAAGGTGGAGAAAAGTTTAGGTAGAGGTAACGATGGCAATGCCATGTAAATTTATGCGAGTGTCTTACATTTTAAACGGTGATGTCTTGCAAGTTCTGGTTGTGTAACTTAGTGTATCAGCAAGTGTGCAGTAAGCTTTTGCCTTCATGCGTTACTGAGAGTAATATGCCGACAAACTTTCCTTATTCCACCGGTATAAGGAAAGTAGAGTGTAGAATGTAGTAGAATGTAGCACGTGGTGATGCGGTGATCATGAACAATGGGTATTGTTTTTGTCTCAGGCGACATACCTTAAAAGTTCTTAGCATGTCAATGGCACAGCAGATAAATGTCAGTTAGTTACATTGTTACCTGCTTGTGTCAGGTTCAACGCATATGCATAAGAAGTTTGAACTGGTGTCGCTTAGCCACTGATCAGAGAAGCAACTGGCCTTAGGCCATGGGAAAAGCTTATTCGTAGAAAAGTACATGCCTATTAACGATATTCATGTCCTCCGTTTGCTTGATTCCAGTTGTCTCTTTATAATAGAGGGCAAACATATAACACTCTTCCAATATGGTGGATACGTCTCGGTGAACTTCTGTTACTCAGCGATTATCACTTAAATCCATATACGCTTGGATGATAACACTGGGTTTAAAAACAAAATATTCTACATGCTACCGAAAAAAAAACTTAACCGAACTTATATCAGATTATGAGAAAAATGCAGTGGTTGGAGTGATGTTTCTGTTTTTCTAATGTAGTTTTCAAAGAACCACGCTATTTGGTAGAACCCTTCAGTATTGTGATACACTTTGTAGAAACGTAAACTGTGGAAACAAGAGTAAGAAACAAGTGAGAACTGCTGCAAATTTCTTGTTTTTTTTTTCTAACCAAAACTGCTTTCAGCATTCTTCCTAACTTTACTGCTCGTATGTGTCAGCTGGTGACCCTCTAGAAGGATCACAGTGAAGAATACTTTCATCTACCAACGTTAAGTGATGGAGAACCTGTGCCAGGAGGCCCCAAAGCCACTGCAAGGTCATGCCAAGTAGCATCTATTGATACTGAAAAAAATGTAAGATTTGATGGTTCTTGCTATCATGAACAGTTTACCGGCATACACTCTTGGTGATACCCTACTAATAACGTGCTTCCTATAACACGTATTATTCTTTGCAGTGTTGGGCAAGCTCCAAGAGGGCTTCCTAGATATATCATTGCTCTGTTTTGTATAAGCCACGCACTAAATGGCACAACGAGCATGACAGGCATTAAACTTATCTGTAACAAAAGATATATCTGTGAAAATGAAGCACTCTAACAAATAAGTATGAGATATTTACTACGTGAAATTTAGCTATCAGAAATAAAATCAGGGTACATGGAACGGCAGCAAAAGATAGCATATTAATGCATCAGTCTTTAAGGATAATAAACTTGCCAAGGTGACCTAAACAATGCTTGGAAGAAGCACCAACATATCATCATACCCGCTCAGTTTGTTGTTGGTGATATATCACCAACAACAAACTCCGTGGGATGTACAGACCCTTGCCTCAAGGAGCTTCGCCCCTAAAACGAAACCAAAACACATCAATAAATAAAGCCACACGTGCAATTTGCCACCCGCGAGCACGAATACTACGCAAATGCATGTCATTAACATAGTTACCATGGTCGCAGAACGATCGCAGCACCAAAGTACATTCTAGCTAATTTTAGCAGATGCTCCCTGCGTCGGCGTCGCAATGGAGAAAGGGGGAGCATAGGAGAGGCATAGAGTTTCTCGCAAATACACAGAGGGAACTGTGGCGCCACCGTCTATGCGAATTTCCGACGGGGCGATGTTGCAGCGCTGGGAATGGCGGCATATGTGTCTGCGAAGCTTGTGCTGGCTGGTGTAAGAGAGGCTTCGGCTCAAAAGCGAATGCAACTGCGTAAATAAAGCTTCTCTAAAACAAAACGTTTATAAGTGGATCTCATTCACGCGTATTACATTCTAAAAGAAAAGACCACTTACCTTGACAGCAGAAAGAAACGGCAAAAGAAAGAAACGTACGTCATAAAAGTGGTGGAGGGAACGCTCGCTTTGTCGTCTGCCTGTTAAGTTTAGCGGCCATTGGTTATTTCTTATGCTTCATAAAATTGTGCATCAATGTAGAAGGTTCCAGTGTTAAATAAAACACGCCTCTGTGCAATGACAAAATTATATAGCTGATTACGGACTCTTTTAGTAAGAAATCAATCTTTTTATCGTGAAGCCAAACGCGTCTTAGAGATATACAAGTCCGAGCCAGGATCGAAGCTCACATATCCCGCGATTACCTTGCATCGAGCAGCTCACTAGTGCCCGATTTCCCTCTAGTAAGTTTGGGAGAAACTCTATAAGGAGAATTAAGCGAGAGGGGAGAGACGCGCATGCGCAGTGGGGGTGTAAATGGTACCGGGAGGGATGCCTAGAGGAAAGAAAGGAGGGAAGGAGCGTGAGCAGGTGGTAGAAGAGAATTTGAGAGAGTAACGCCCAGCTGTTGGAGAGAAGTAAGGAGGAGAGTTGCGCATGCTTTGTGTGAGTGTGGAAGCCGCTGACGCTGCCGTACATAGGCCCAATAAGAGAAGCTTTACATTTAAAATCTATCAGTAAACTTATTAGCATTAATGTGCGCCTCTGCACAGTTTTTCTTCAGAAAGACACGTTAGAAGTCATCACCATATCTCGAATCGTGTGGAATTTCAATGAAAACATTCCGCGTAACTATTTCCTAAGTGATTACGTGGATACCAAACGAATAAATAGGTAACCGCGCAAAACTGGCACGAGTTCACGAAATTGAAAGGAAAACGAGGTCAGTAAAGCAGGCAATGAATGGTGCGAACAATACTTTTGCAGGGCCGAGAATCCAGGTTAGAACTTTGCGTTCGTGGTTGGGCTTTCACAACCCGATAGTCTTACCGTGAACCATGTAGTATTGGCAAGATAACGATGGAATATTTGATTGCTGCAAATGCTTAGTCAGATACTGTAGTGAATGAAACCCTGGGGAATGAACCTTGTAAAAAACGC
Source organism: Rhipicephalus microplus (assembly GCF_013339725.1). Taxonomy (NCBI): domain Eukaryota; kingdom Metazoa; phylum Arthropoda; class Arachnida; order Ixodida; family Ixodidae; genus Rhipicephalus; species Rhipicephalus microplus. The sequence continues at coordinate 137,243,529 of NC_051165.1, forward strand.
CCCACCGCGGTGGTCTAGTGGCTGAGGTACTCGGCTGCTGACCCGCAGGTCGTGGGATGGAATCCCGGCTGCGGCGGCTGCATTTCCGATGGAAGCGGAAATGTTGTAGACCCGTGTGCTCAGATTTGGGTGCGCGTTAAAGAACCCCAGGTGGTCGAAATTTCCGGAGCCCTTCACTACGGCGTCTCTCATAATCATATGGTGGTTTTGGGACGTTAGACCCCACATATCAATCATGAATCTTGTAAAAAGGTTTTTGTTTGCTTTTATTATACTACACGTTATACAGAAATCACTAGCAGGTCAACAATAAAAGTATTGATTGATATGTGGGGTTTAACGTCCCAAAACTACCATATGATTATGAGAGACGCCGTAGTGGAGGGCTCCGGAAATTTCGACCACCTGGGGTTCTTTAACGTGCACAATAAAAGTAGAGGGTTGAAGAAAAGACGGCACCTATGAATGACCATACAATTAAAACATCATCAAATAAGTTGTCATGAAATATGAACCAATTTTAGGGAGGATTTTTGACGAATTGCCGAGGGAGAGAGGCCTTTGTCAGGCTGTTCGACCTTAGCCTTGAGTGAGCTCTGTATTGTGTTAACTGTAGATAAAGTACTGGCAGTATTGCTGGCACTGTAACCACAACATGACTTTTCTTTTAATACAAAGGTGCTCGTGGCGAAGACTTGCTCCTGCTCAGTCAGCGGGGAACATGGCGCTAATGACGACTCTGACGAGTCCTACGAGAGTGAAGAAACACTAGAGATCTCGGGCAGGAGTGCCGAGGCAACGAGTGAAACTGAAGTGGAAACACTTGATATGCCTTCAAACAGTGATAACGGAAGCTTCGTCCAGGCGACATATTCCCCTGTCCCGACGGAAACGGTCACACCATGGGGAATTCTTGCGCAAAACGGCAGCGTTGCAGATGGAACACTATGCCTGGTTAGAAAACGGCAGATTATCTTCTTAAATTACTTAACTTTGTGCTCGCCATTCAGGCTGGCAAACGTGGCGGTGCCATTGTACTTGCATTTTTAGCGAATGCGATGTTTCAAAATTTAGAACGTTAAGGCAGCGTGTTAAGGGCAAGTGAACGCCTCCTCTGGCAAGTTAATGCTAGCATCACGGGTCCGTTAAAGAAGACAAGAGCCGACAAACAAACATATAAATAGGATTTTGGCAGATCTAATGCACAGTGTGGTAGGCGGATTTTTGAAAGGATCACGTGTATAGGAACGACGTAGCACGACATGGTTTTATGAGAACAGTGACATGCAACTTAGTCTCCTTTCACGCTCTTATAAACCCCGAAGAAAACATTTTGTGATGCCTTCTGGCGTTGTTGCAAATGTTTGTTTTTAGTATTTAGTGTACTGCAAATCTCACGTAGTCTGGGCAGTATGGTGTTCGATATATTTTCAAAGTCGGTATGCCCGCTGTGTATCACTAGGATGATATCCTTTTCAGAAGTGGCACTGTTCAAAATCGACATTGCAATGTTCTGCTTTTGCTTCCATTTTTCCCGCCATGGCATACATTTCACTTCTGGTGTAAAGAAGGCTAGAAAAGGAAGGTTAGAAAATGAGATGTGACACCAGTCTTAAAAACTTTCATAGTCCGATTCAGGTAGACTGACTCACGTTTACGCACAAGTCCTTGTCCGAAAGGACCATTCAAGAAAGAGTTTTGTGAGCACGAGTACGAGTGAATTTGGGTAAGAACACATTCTTTATAGATTAAGTCTGATCGAGACAGACCGAGGGATGCTTTGGTGAGCCACAGTCTGAGAAAGCCTGGCTAAGCAGAATTTTGGTTAATCTGTGCCCAAGGATACCCAACTGAATAAAGAAAAATAGACCTGAAAGGAAAAAAAAAACATCGCTTGCGAGTAAGTCTGTGTGAGATCTGTATATTTGTGGAACCTAAGTGTAGCCATAATGTTTCGCCGGGTAACGCTGCCGGTGTGATTGCCATGGGTTTTTCGAATTTATCCGTCTGCGGGCGTTTCTATCCGATGAAGTAATTGTTCGAGCTGTGTTCACTTTCAAGGGGCCACGACATAGATTGACCTCTTTCACAGCATGGTACTATTGTGAATCAACTAACATTTTGTCGAGTGGGTCTTCGTCATAGAATTAGGCGACTGCTGGTAGTTTAACTTGTGGCCATGCCCTTATAAATATCTCGGCTTAGTGAGTACAGAAAAGCCTAAACAAAACATAGATGAAATCAGTAGTGACCAGACTTTCATGCTGTCTTCACTTAAAACAGTCCTATATGAAAAGGAACACAGACGATGGAGACAGCATCGCCGTTGGCACTTGTCGCAACCGAAAATGCGATGAAAGGAACCTCACTATCTACAAGTTAACCCGACCTGGTGAGTAAAATGGGGAGTGTTCATTTTTATTGGCGTTGTTCTTTAGTTTATGTTTTTGCACTTCTAATATGCATGATATTGCAACTCACATGAAGTATACATGACGTATGACGTATATGTACATTGCAACATAGATGCAACATTAGCATGATGCGTCAATGTTGCAATGTACATGTACTACAATGTGTGACACTATATCTATAGGGCTACAACTAATGGTGTGTTTATTGCGGTGGTTTTATAAAAAGTGTATGACAATATTGTCATAAAATAATAATCGTTTAGGTTTAACGTCATAAAACCACGACATGATTATCAGGGACGCTGTTATGGAGGTCACCAGAACACTGCTTTAGCTGCGGTTGTTTAACCTGAACATAAATCTAAGCGCATGCACAGACACATTACATTTCTGCCTTCATCGAAAACTTAGCCACCGCCACCAAGATTCGATTCCGGAACCTTCGGTTTAGTAGTCATGACAGTTGTCTTTAAAACGAATTTTTCACATTGCAAGATATTGTCAAGTAAATGCTTTTGACTCAGCTGCTGTCGTTTGTTTTGCCAGTGTACGGGTACGAAGGACATCCTTGAATAGCTTTTCCTTCACCTCCCATTACACGAGATGCAATAAGCCAAAAATTCAGCAAATCCCACGTACCATGGGAGTCATTGACATGCGAAGCATGTGGAGGGAATGTGACTGCAGTAAATTTTTTTTATTGAATGAAACATTACGAAATGACGCGGAAGACACTTACCACGTTGTACGCACAGACATATATTCAAATGCCGTAAATGTTTTGTATAAGCAATTGTTCACAATTGCACAGCGATGCCAAAAGCAACATGTATATTACCCAGAGTAGAAATAAACGGTAAGCCGACATGTAGCACTTGTTCTTGCAAGGATAGTAGTACTGGATAGTGCTACGTAGACCAACTTCAGTGAGAGGCACTCAAAAGAACAGCGTAAGCAAAAATATTGAAAACATCGCTTTTTGCGTTATTTGAAATCTGCAGCCTTTTATGAACCAGAATAACCGGATAACTTGCCGTGGGCAGGAACCTGTCCACGGCAAGTTATCTTTTCACCCACTTTTTTCTTCACATTTACATTGAAATTTGGTCTAATAACTTCCCCTACACTTTCCACTTTCCACGGCATTATTGTCTGTTAGATCTCTTTAATATTGTGTCAGAACACGAAAAAAATCAAGCCCTTAAACATACACTTCTTTCACACATATATATATATATATATATATATATATATATATATATATATATATATATATATATATATATATATATATATATATATATATATATATATATATATATATATATATATATATATATATATATATATATACATATATATATATATAAAGAGAGAGAGAGAGAGGGGCACTCAAAGTGCCTGTAGTTCGCTAAGAAATGCTTCGCAATTCATAAAATAGCGTTGTGCCAATAACTCAACGACACAAAGAATGCAAAGTGACTGAAGCTATCAATTCGGTTATAAAGGAGCCAGTTTCAAATTATCTGTTTTGACATAAAGTTAGCGATGAGTGTTGCCTGCTTGGTCACACATAAGCCAGCATATGACCAGTGTCCCAAACCCATTGTAGTCTTGGTTTTCATTGGGCCACATTGGCTGTTTTCATGTAAAGTGCGTCAAGCGGGCCAAGTTTTCTACCGAAATAGAGGTACATGGTAGCAAAAAAAAAAAAACAGTGACGAATTGGTTTTATTGGCGTGGGTCGTGAACAATGGAAACTGGTTAACTTCTTTGGAACAACACGACAACACAGACCCAAACAAAGAAGTGTCTTTCTAGCGTCGAAACCATCGACAAATGCCAGTGCTGAACATAAATCCTAAAAATGTTCGTCTTTACCCTTAACCCTGCAATACTATTGTGCTTAACGCTTTGTATCGTGGAGGAACGGCGTGTTGTACTGCTGTTCTCATGAGGTATGGTCGCCAGTTTAAGTGTCGCACTGGATGTTTTAATGCTATTCGAGTGCAATGGCATTCGCATTTAATGACATTATCGGCTGCTACACTTAGAAATGATTGTCATCAGATATCGAACAGGTTCTAGAAACACATTCGCCATCGCGTTTGAACTGCATGTATACCATCTACCCCAGAGCGTTCTTGAAAGGGGACATGCTCAATTTGATCTACATTTCTCTCTCTTCCAAATTTTTCTTTAAATATGGGAATTGATATTATGAGCCAAAGACATTACGTTTTCATCTGTAGCACCACCATAGATCAAATGGCATCCGTTACGCCGAATGACATTTCAACCTAATGACACTTCCAGTGTCAAAGGGGTACAACATAAGGCAAAACTTCTCCAAAAACATTTCTAGCAGCTGATAAGGTGCAAAGTATACTCCGGCGGGCCAATATCTCGAAACTGTTTCGGAGAAAAGTCACTCTATATGAATGCCATATAGTGGCAGGAGGGTCCTTAATTCACGTGATATAGCATGGCAGAAGCCTACAATTACGCCAGGCGTCAAAACATGTGAATTGTGCAACAAATGGTTATTTTAAGTACGCAGTCATTACAAAGCGCTCAGACATATTCAATCATGAGCAAAAGCATAAGAAAAAAGTACCACCAGTAAAGCTTTAAGGCGTGTTGCCTTACAGATACGTAGTGGGCGCTTTACTGATTCGCAAAAAAAAATAATTGTGTCGTTGTGGGCACTTAACAACCGTGCTTGTAGTAGGCATTCTAGAATACTTTAAAACGGCGAATGGTGCGCGCACAGGCATTCATATCTTTACGGTATGGTTGAGGTATGCACCGAGAGAAATGTGGAACCGATTATGCTATCGAGTTCTACGCTTGGACGCGAAGCTCGAGTTCCCTTCACCTTTTTATTGTATTCTGTCTTGAAAGGCCCTAACTACAAGAAGTTCATAAAATGTTACAAAAGGTCGTGACCAAAGTAATCACATTTTCTGCCGAGCTAAGAGCACAACAAATGGCACAGCACTCGAATCCCGAACTAGTGACCTTATTCAGCTTGTATAATCTCCGAACTCTTTAATCAGTTCATCGTCCTTTTTTTTCTTATTCTTTACAGATCTTCCTCAGCCGCCCGTTAGAGTGAGAATAATAGGTTCATTTATTCACTGTCCAATTTCATTGTTCCTATGCGAATTTTAAGTCAAAATGCCCCCGTACAAGATTGTTAGAAAACTCTTTAATGTCGTGCATCAGCTGTGATTGTCAGCTGAGGCAGCCGTCTAGACTTAACGGCTTGTTATCTTATAGATAATAGAACAGTAGGCTGACCTTTATTCAATGCGCAACGCAGTGAGAAATGCAAGCCATATAAACTGGACGCAGAATACAGTACTACTACTGCTGTTATTTATTAGCTTTATTAAAAGAGAAGAAAATAGAAATCGGTTGCCATGCGGATATGGCAAAATGCACGACTTAATAGAATTCGGGAGGGTTTTAACTTCGCGGAAAGCGCAGGGGCTGACTAGTGGAGAAGACTACATAGAAATTCAGGATGATTTAATGATTGATTGATATGTGTGGCTTAACGTCCCAAAACCACCATATGATTATGAGAGACGCCGTAGTGGAGGGCTCCGGAAATTTCGACCACCTGGGGTTCTTTAACATGCACCCAAATCTGAGCACACGGGCCTACAACATTTCCGCCTCCATCGGAAATGCAGCCGCCGCCGCCGGGGTTCAAACCCGCGACCTGCGGGTCAGTAGCCGAGTACCTTAGCCACTAGACCACCGCGGCGGGGCTGATTTAATGATCGAAAGGAATATCGAACTGTAAAAGTTTTTTCTACAGCATCTCAATAAGGTTTCACATAGAAATAAAAAAAATAAGAATAAAAAAGGTACAAGGCACCGCATTGCAACTCACAAGTTATTCGTGTTGCTGCTCCTTCTAGAACTTGATATGCAGCTTTAAGTTTGGCTCTCATTTTCACAAACGAAGCTGCAACAATGGCTACTCTCATTTTTTACAAGGAAAAAGTGTAGGCGTCAGTATTGGCATCAAAGACAAGTTTTATTTTACAGTGGGGCGAAAAGATATTATATTACCGGTGTTTGGCTGCGTCGACTTCATTTCCATTTAAAATAGAGCGTTCGCAGGTCCTAAAATAGTGGTGGTAAATTTTATTAACTTTTTTGTGATTACCATGTCTTACTTCATCAGCCTTAGTTTTAGACATTTGTTGCTGCCTGTACAGCACCTCTTTACATGGGTAGGAATCATTGAGCATTACATACAGGTTGCCTTGGGTGCTCAGATATACTGTTCAGACTTGACGGTGTTTCTGCAGCAAGTTTTAAGCAAAACAATTGTGCTGAGTGGAGTTGCATCTTTTCTATTCTATTTATTTTTCAGTGCACACTCCCTACATATACCACTGTCAGGTGAATACAACGTCTATAAACACAAAGGTGACTACAATTGGGTATTTTACGTTTGCCTAGATGATAATAGGCGCGGCTAAGGCGCTATTAGTGCACATACGTAAACTGAAGCAGTTTCCTACGTTATCAGATATTAAACAAATATATTTTTGCTTACCTTTGGTTTGTCTAGGCTCAAGTTTGGCAACAAGGACGCATTTGATAGTAGCAATATATCAGCATACGTCCTATATCAGCACTCGTGTGTGTCTTGTGTGTCTCCTAGGTCGTCGTCTAAATCGCGCTGAAGCCTATCCGACTATCAACATAAGATTTTGCTTTTGCTCGGGCCGTGAAGAAGTGGTAAAACACTTCTTCCGCCGAGGATATAAATAACTTCATTTTAATGCTCCTCTCCACCTATTATTTGGGTTTCCCAGCTATGCTCATTTTAGTGTAACAAGATTAGATAAAGGAAAACAGCTAGTTTTTACTGGTTGTACGTAAAGCACCAGCACAGTAACGTAGAGAAGAAGTCCATTATATACGATATCTCTGAAAGAAGTTCTATTGTAAAAGCGATGAACTCATAATTTTCCGGCTGCTTCCATAATGTTAAAATCGCCTTTGAATGTTTCGGAGTGCTAGCGTTGTAAACTGAAAAAAAAATCTATTGTTTTCTGCATTCCGCTTCCTTCCGTCTCTCCGCCAATCGATCATTAAATGCCAGATGCGCAATACCTGCGCATGCAGCATCAATCGACAACATAACATTATCGTATTACATGTACTTCTAACCATTATACGCGCAGCTTCAAGTGGCTGTTGTCTGCATCGCGAGCTGCTATGACTCGAGGAATCGCACCTGGAACGAAACGATGCTCAACGACGGACGTCTGTGTCTTGTACGTGTAACAAACGTCTTCACGTTTCGTGATAGTGGAGTAGTATCATTTGCAATACCACGGGTGTAGTTGTAAAGTTATTAAGGGAAAATGGGGATGTGGTCGAATGTCGAAAGCTTCTTTGAAAATAAGATTACCAGTGCATTTTCACTATACAACCATTCCAACGCTGTCAAACTTTATACCGAGTATTGAGATCAGTTACATAGTTCTGCTAAATATAAAAATACAAATTAGTCTTTATTACCAACAGCCCCCCCCCCCCCCCCCGCACACACTATGCGCTTTCGCAGACGTTTTGTCAGTATTCAAGAGTAGTCGTCAGATCACTGCACTGTGTATGAGGCCGCGAACTTTGTTGTAATAGTGTATTGAAATTGCACTGAAAATTACTGTTGAAATCAGTCACAAAGTTTGTAAGTCACTTAGGAATGTCTAAAAGTACAGAAACTCAGAATTTTTCAGTGTTGTCCCTAATGACTTGACATTGCTGCACGCATTCAAGAGAGCAATCTCAGAGAGCTAAACGACGATGAAAAGGTGAACACATCGGCAGAAGTGTGTATATTCAACGACTGTTTCCGTTTACTTTTGGGGGAGGGGTAAGGGGGGGGGCTATATAGTTGCACACACAACATTGTCGCTGCTTTCGGAACACACCAACCATTATCCACCCTTCGTGAGAACAATAAATAACTCCCTATGTGTTAGTGCAGCGTCATAGTTGTGTGCTGCGCACAAATTTTTGGTATATTTTGTGTGCTAAAGCATTCTTGCATTTTCACGTGTGGCTGATGTAAGTTTTTGTTTTTGCTAAAGTTTCTATACGTGCTTCTCTTATCGGAAAGCGCGCGAAGAATGGTCAATGCGATTCGCAGTTGAATTTATTTTTTCCAATTCGCTTCGAAGTCGAATATTTCGTACTCGCATACCCATATGAAGAACCATGTCAGAACCCTTCCTCATTCTTTTTTTTTTGCCTCTTCTGTATGTTTTGGTCATTAGCTACCGACCGAGAGTAACAACAGCAAGTACGTCGAAAAACCGGAGTCTGTCGCAACGGGACCTGTGTCACAGCAGGTACGTTCAAGTGTCACTTTCTCGCTCATATCATGGGTACTGGAACCACATTCACTGAATTTCGCTATGTGCAATAGATGCATGCACTCATAGTGTCAAACACTATTTGTTATTAGAAAAAAGTACGCATCTGAAGAAATGAAGTAAAAAAAAAAACGACCGAAGATTAGATGTAACAGACGGAAGTGCCGCAATAGAGCTGGCCCAGCACGCTTTCTGAGTACTTTGCAACAGCTAGAGCACGTATCATCTAATAATCTTTGTCACTGCTAGTGTGTATGACAATTACGTTTATTAGGTGTTCCTCATAGTACTCAAGTGAATACTTCCTCACCGGTTTGACGAAGCCCACTGCACGGCAAAGGCCTCTTCCACTGACCAGTCAATTTACCCAGTCTTCATTCCTATGGCCACGTTATCAATACGTACAAGTTAATCTCATCTCAACGAAATTGAACCGTAACTAGACGACAGTCTCTTAGCAATATTCGTTGCACGAAAAAGAACTCATTTTGGTTTTTACAGTTATTCTTTTAAGTTGAGGATGATCTTATACGAAAAGAGAAACAGGTAGTTTTTTCACCAAGGCAGCAGAGAAACGCATACGTAATACAAATTAGAAAAGAAATATGAGAACGTAAAAATGAAAACAGTTCAATCAATCTTAATAATAGCCAAATGTGATGCCACATAAAATATCACAGCTTTGCCACAAAGGTGAAGCAATGAACGCGATAGCAACAAATTAGAAGGTCACGGGAGGAATGGCAAGCAAGTAGAAACGTGCCCCGCGTATCTCCAGCACAAATGACGCACGAAACGTAATTACAGGTACAGTAAATAACTAAGGACAAACGGTACAGAACCTGCAAAACGTGCATAGCCACTGGATCTCAATAAACTGTCTTGGTGGCTATGTAAACTCGTGCGCATGTTGTCAAGTGCAATTCGCGACTGTGACAGGGACGATTGCACAAAATCAGTTTCACCGAAAAAGTGAAGCAATGAATGTAATAGCGACAAACTGCAATGTTATACGAAGGGAGGCTAGCAGTCAACTCATTCAGATCCGATCTCATGTAACTCTGCAAAACGCTGGCGTTAGAGAACACGGCCACTCCAGGAACATTCTTGGCATCCTTCTTTTGTGTTGAGAGCACAGCCCACAGGAGGTCCCACCTGTTGTGGAGGCACAAGGCGCGCGCAGATCATTGTCGCGATTGTGCGGCAACCATCAGCGCCCCCCCCCCTCCCTCCGTGTTCGCTCACGAGATAAGCGCGCGCGCAGACAACGGGGGCCGGATACCGGAAAGGTGATGTTCGCTCCTCAGAAGGCGGTAGCTAGCTCACCCTCCCTCCCATATGTGTATATATATATATATATATATATATATATATATATATATATATATATATATATATATATGCGTTGGAGTGAGTCACCAGTGTACGTACTGTTTCAGACTTTACGCCATGGACTCATCCGAACGGATGCGTAGACGCTACTACGAGGAGGAACGGAAAAGTGAGTTTTATTACGACTTTTTAAAGGAAAATTGACCAAATTTCAGCCAATTGAAGCTACTACACTTCATTCTGAAACTGTTAACTGGCTAGTGTTTAAAACTACAGAGAGATAAGCAATTTATTCAGAGATGTTTATGTTATTTGATCCGTAGAATTCTTCAATAATTTTTCCGAAATTCGATTCCACGCTTCCTTTCTCTTGTGTTCAAGAGTTTCTCGATTACTTTAGTTCTGAAACTCCAAAAACGTTCCCTGTCGCAGAATACGAGAATTGCATTGGTCAAAATCTTGTTAAGCCTTCTAACATTTCAACCACCTTCGGGAGGCAATACATATTATTAGATGACACATTATTGTATTTTTCATTGCACGGAACCTCGAGCTCTAATAGGTGAACAGTATGTCTGCTTTCTAGGTTTTCTCTTTGCACCATATATTATGACCACGTAGTTATGTGGCCTTCCTGTAGGTATGGGGCTTTAGCCGACCTTGAAAGAACTTATTTTCGCGACAATAACCTGAGCCGTAACAAAGAATATGCACGTCATCAGGTGCGTTATCGGTCCTTGCTCTCAGGTGTGCATGTTGGTTGGCTAAACTCTGCAGATTTCTCTTTGGGCAAGTCCAGATTGCAGAACAGTACTTCATCTTTGTTATGATTGAAGAGGGGTGCTTCTCTTTGTATTTGTTAGTCCCACTTTCTTTCATGTTTGTTGTGCAAACGAGAACCAACAAATGTGGAACAGCTGTGGGGGCGAAAATGTCAGACTTGTTTTTATCTTATTACACGCTTGTTTAACTTCACATTCCACTTGATGAATAAAAAGATTTAACGTTCAATTGAGAGAGAGAGAGAGAGATAAAGATACAAGGAAAGGCAGGGAGGTTAACCAGACGCACATCCGGTTTGCTACCCTGCACTGGGGAAGGGATAAAGGGGAGAAAAGAGGTTGCAGAAAGATGAGAAGGTACACACAATCACGAGCACACTCGGGGAGCACACACAGTCTACAGGCGGTCGCTCAGGTTTGTTGACTTTAGGTAAATTAGCAGTGCTTTAGTTGCTTTCTGCGCAACTGAGGCAGATGCCCAAGGTCCTAGTATCTTCTGCACACAAAATGGTCCGGGGTCAAGTCGATTCAAAACCATCCGTAGCTGGCATCGCTGTGTGTCGTAGCAAGCGCAGCTGCACAGGACGTGTTCGATGGTCTCTTCATCTCCGCAGTAGTCGCATGTAGGAGTGTCTGCCATACCAATGCGAAAGGAGTACACCTTTGTGAATGCAACACCCAACCAAAGGCGGCATAACAGTGTCGCATCGGAGCGGGAAAGTTGTGATGGTAGCTTTAGCTTGAGCGAAAGATCCAGTTCATAAAATTGACACCTTTGGAAGCTGGTAGACGACCAGAACGTGCGTGTGAGATCTCGAGCCAGCAGGTAAAGTTGTCTTGCTGCATCATTCCTTGGTAGAGGAATCGGAACTACACGGGTTTCTTCATGGGCTGAGCGGGCTGCATCATCGGCTAATTGATTTCCGGTAATACCGATGTGTCCAGGCAGCCATTGATATATAATATCATGCCCTCGTGCTAGAGCTTCATGATGGCAATGTCTTATTTCTTGTACCAGTTGGTCATGGCTCCTCCTACGCATGGCAGACTGCAAACTCTGAAGCGCTGCCTTCGAATCACAGAATATGACCCATTTTCCTGGACGTTCTTGAACGAGATATTGTAAAGCAGCCCTTATAGCAGCAATATGACAGAACCTGCTACGAGATCAATTCTGTTCTGCTTGGTTGCCACGCAAGGGTTCGGAAACTACTAAGTATTTATTGCGCGTAAAGCCTTTATCACTAGTGCTGACTTTAACACTTCGAAATAACGAAATTGGACATGATATAAACAACTGTTTGCCTTTGTTGTCCCTAGATAAGACGCCATTCGTCTTGCGTAAGAACACTCAAAAAGTCAGAAATTACTCACAGAAAATGAACCATTCACAAACACCAAATTCAGTGATGAACGTGGCCGCTCATACCACCAGAGAGCACATAATTAGGTTTACTGGCTTATGACTATTTCGATATAAAATGAAAACTAAGACAACTGCGATTGCTCACTACATACCAGTATACACTTAAGCTCAAGCTGCATTTAAAACATTTAACAGATAGACCTACCTGATATAACAACTGTAAAAGTGGCATCTGAAACCTATAATTAACTATGACATAGAATTGTAGTGCGGAACATAATGAGAGAAGTGGCCTGATTTTTGTTAGTCACCATCCTATGCGCCAAGATATATACAATGAAGCCAGGCACACAATTAGCAGGAGAAGTCAAACGTCATGCTTAATTGTAATGTAGAAGGGCTCGGCATCTTGCTCCAATTGAATGTGATAATTCATTACCTTGTTACGATACCGGATTAATTGTCTGTTAATTTGGATGACGGAACACGATTGAGTGGCGTTCAATGAGAGTGAAAGATAGTTATGGTGGACATAGCAAGAAATAAAAAAACTGAAAAAATACACTAATAAATGCTGAAATAAATTATCAGAATGTGATGAGAGCCTTAGCGACACCTACGTATTTTTCACATGACCTTGAAGTGCGATGCAAATTGTGCCATTTTAACGCGCAGTAGACCGTCAAAATCAAGAGCTGTCTCGTCGTTAACAATGCCATGTGTAGATGTTTTTGATGCACCAACATTGTCAATTAGCAGTATACGATCATCTTGACAATTGTTAACTAACCAGAAATGATTGGCATTAAACAGTACAACGTGTGTGTTAGAAAAGAAGGTCATACTATGGGAAAGAAATGCATATGTACAACGCGTAAAGCTTCAGTTCGCGCTGTTGTGTGTGAAGCGGGATGCAGTTCACCTTTTCAAGATAGCTGATTAATTGATACGTTGGGTTGAACGTCCCAAAACCTCAATATGGTTCTTAGATACGTCATAGTGGAGGGCTCCGGAAATTTCAACCACCTGGGGTTCTTTAACGTGCACCCAAATCTGAGAACACGGGCCTACAACATTTCTGCCTTCATCAGAAATTCTTTTCAAGAAGGTGAAAATGCACCTCAATCACTTTTAAGTATAACTGCTTGAAGCACTAATGGCTACAACCCACTCAGGCTTCACTGCGGATCACGCTTTACTGGACTCTCGGATGTACAAATTAAGTAAGTTATCGATAACAACTCAATGTACTTGACACCTCCAGATAATACTTGCATAATGGAAGAAAAACAGCTAGCGTTTGATCATTACTTGCAAGGTTTCCGATAAAGCCAGAAACATTAGAAAATGACGAGAAACGACTCTCAAAATGCTGCCCGCTTATTCTAAGGATCAAAATTAAGTTGTACAGTGCTTTTTCGGGACTACGTATAACAACCTACGCAGCTCAAAACTTGTAGGCAAAAATTTAAAACGTTTACTGAAACGGGTTTAGAGAGGCTGTATCTGTGTAAAATGCATTTGAGTTGGCAAGCATAATTAGCCGATAGGCCTAACTACTTTTTTTTGGCGCCAGATGTCAGCAAACACGACTAAGAACGAGTGTTCAGAAATAGTCTCTGTACACATAAGTGTTTTGAACACACCGAGCTCGTAGTGAATGTCACATTATTATCGTGAACTGGATATCTTTGAGTAATTACATATTTTTTTGCTAAATTTATGAGAAGAACGTAAAAATTTGATATATATTGTTACGACTTGTCTGGAATAGTACACAATAATGAGCTTTCTTTCAACGTGAAGACAACAGTATACGAGTAGAAGCTTTTGTCTGCTCACTGCCCCTACTGTATACCGGCATTTTTCTAATGCATATACATTGAGTAGTGGGGTAGCCTTCGTTGTAGGCTTAAATAAGTCGTACTGAAGGTTTTGCCGATCTTCTCGCGTAACAGCTTCGATATGTACACTGCACGAAATCAACACACGAAATAAATCCGGAATTTACGAAGTTCGGCCTGAAGTGGTGTACACTCTAAATGTCCGTCAATATTTGAATATTCAATAAATGCTCTCTTAGTATTCATATTATTCTAGTCTTCTCCCCTGGTTAACAGGTCCTGGCTGTAAGATGCACCGATTTTTGCAAAAATAAAACTACGCAAGAACTACCGGACGGAACTCCGTGCCTGGTAAGTGCACCCAGCGTTTGCCACGTTAATTCGTCGAACACTGTCGACACGCATGCGCACACACTAAAACAACGCAAAAACATGATATTTACGGGTTGGGAAATGCACTCTTTCATCACTTTGGGGCAGTTATTTATAAAATCTAACGCTTACGAGTTATCTAACGCTATAGAGAAATAAAAGCAAAGTGGCAAAAACCACAAAACTTCAGGAAAAAAAAATCAAACGCATTCTTTAGCGTATACATCATCATCTTAGACCACCATTGCTGAACGTACTGAACATCGCTTATGGTAGTTATTCGCAAATTTAGATCTATAAATTGAGACGCTAATCATAGATATACTAGTGACTGTGTATGTTAGATAAACACAAAAGGCTATCAGCAATGCTCGCCGTAATGGATAAGCCGACGAGCCTACTGTATGCCTACCACGAAAGATGATGGTAGGCATATAGTAATTAGAATACAATCGTCTCTGGCTAGCGATAACTGTTGTCCCTGTGTTGATAAAATTTTTACTCGCATGCAACAAACATTTTTCAACAGCGTATATCTTGCACATAAGTAATTGAAACGTGGCTTAATGAATTACTTGAAAACATACAGATACATGACACATCGTAATCTTCATCCTAATATTCCCAGCTCAATTATGAAAGGAAGGTGCACATTCCCACTGTCCCCGATCTAATTGTCGAGGGGATTTGCAAGAATGGCCATTGCATTGTAACACGTAAGTGAAACTCCGTACTACCGTAATGTTAAGCGTGATATCGACATAATATATGTGGCTTATGAACGTTGAATAGCTATAACACGTCATATAATCCTCCATCACCCACCATCATCATGCAGAAGCGTAGAAGCATGTCCAGGTCTTTTGAGATCTACAGATTAGTGTTAAAAGGCCAAATGAGGGGGCATTTCTACTTTTTTCCCCTTTTTTCAGCCTCTCTTGTTTGGTGTCTTTTCCAGTAAGTGCAGGAAGCTTGACCGGATTGTATATCTCCCCCCCCCCCCAATTTCCTCCTACAATTATCTTTCATTAGATGTATTTTGGCTGACATGTTGTTAGAATAAACTAGCCTAATGTGCAAAACAGATGCGACGTGTCACCCGAATGCAGCATGGTTAGTAAACAACAAAAGCCGCAATACGTCGAAATCGGATAAAGCAGAGCAGTAGAAACAGAGACAGAGAGCACAGACAGAGTCTCTGTTGCTACTGCTCTGCTTTTTCCGATTTCAACGTATTGTGGCTTTTGTAGTTTACTAAGTATGCACCAATTTGCCCAACAAGCAGATCTCCTGAATGCAGCATGACTTAAAAGAAGTCATAGATAACAGATGCATATGAGTGCCGAAGAGACACAAACGGCGCCTGTCTGTGTCCACCTGCCTTCTCTCTTTGTCTAACTCGCGCTACATTTGTCCGAGTTGGAAAGAACTCGTTCAAGTGAAGTTGCTATTGGGAAATACCAGATAATAATTTTTTTTCATAAGCTTGCCAATTTTTCTATTTCTCATCATATAATTCTTTTATAGATTGAGCTTACTGCTTTTCTCTGTAATACGCCGAAACAAGGAAATAAGCAGAGTTTCCTTCTTCGGCCTTTTCACTAGGGCTAACAAAGGCATGAAAATACTTACTTTTGAATGTCTAATATATAGTGAAATATATGCTTTTGTGAAATCCAGGGAGAGTATTTCCAATTGACGGAAAAGACGTGCCAGGTAACAAGGCTAACGTGGTTCCACGGTGTTCTTTTAACAGCGCCCGCTATTCCTGCGGTAATGGTCCACATTCCCGAAGAAGGATGTGATAAATTCGTCTCCTCCGTCAGTTATACGGTAAGTATGCGTGTTAGTAACCTAGGCTTCGTTCTGCGATCTCACGTGCTTCCAGATTACACGTACACATCCGTATGCAATTTAACATGAACTAAACGTTGCCTGTGAACACACAGAAAGGTTTACTTGGTCAAGTGACATTCTATTGTGGAGGCAA
The DNA here is from genome assembly GCF_013339725.1 of Rhipicephalus microplus. Taxonomy (NCBI): domain Eukaryota; kingdom Metazoa; phylum Arthropoda; class Arachnida; order Ixodida; family Ixodidae; genus Rhipicephalus; species Rhipicephalus microplus. The sequence goes on from NC_051165.1 coordinate 137,260,039, forward strand.
GCAGTTCTAGCTTGAAGCAGCATCTAAATAGACTGCGGAAGTATTACTTGACAGAACTGCCATTTCACTGTGAGATCCGCAGTATATAGTGGGGACTACGGATCGATTTTGACCTGGCGGGGTAGTGTGTATAGTGTATTTAAGTCTACGTGTTCTAGTGGCATTGGGTTTCACCCCCGTAGAACAGCAAGCGCTGTGGCCGGGAGTCGAACCTGTGTCCTCGAGCTTTGCAGCGGAACATTTGAGTCCATGTTCTATACAGTGGGTAAGAAACACGGCCAACATGGCCAGCGTTAAGAGAGAGGGATAGAGAAAGGTTTAGTGAGAGGCAGGGAGGTTCACCAAAAAAAAAAAAATTCTGGTTTGCTAGCCTGCACCAGTGACCATCTTCGTTGCTTTCTTGCTGGAGGGGCTCTAAATAATCTCCGTAACTTCAAAACATTAACCTGTTTTCTGTTCCGGCTTTTCCTGTGTTGTCATCACACGTCGAAACGGCGATAAGTTGATTAATGGGACGCCAATACGCCTGTCATCTTTCTGGACGGACGGCGACTATAGTGGACATAGTGTAGATGAGAGAGACAAGAAATATTTACTTTCAGAGTTATGTACAAGTGCCACTTCAACAGTGATGTTGCAGTAAATTCACTGATAATGATAAATCTGTAGAAAAGTAGGGTCGTCCACGAAATGGTTGTTTTTCCCAGGTGGGTTACCGAAATATGTCATGTAGGTACGCACGAAAGGAGAGAACGTCAGGTACGTTGTGGAGTGTGTGCTCCTGGAAAAACGTGGCGTTATTATGAACGAAGTTGCTGGCAGTTCCCAAGAACAAAAGTGACGCAAGTTAGCGATGCTTTTTTGCATTCCCGGAAGACGACTCAAAGCCGAAAGCCGTTTTTTGCTCAGTCGAGCTGTTGATGCTCCCCCACCACGCTCCAAAAGCTTTCTGGACAGTAACGTATTATGCACTGCCTCCAGGATTAGAGACATTGTAAGCTTTCTGCATTTTATCTGCTTTTACACTGCCTCCTCATTGCCCTACCTTCAACTGAGTAATGGATGACTTCACGAAAGGAAGTTATGCGTGGTCGCGTTATATGACGTCCTGGTGACGTTACAAATGTTGGGAATTCTTTAAGTCATGATCGCGTCATGTGGCAAAGTATTTACGTGATAATAGTTTTTGTATCAGTCATGCGAACGCTGACCACCAATTTTCAAGTTTCATGAGCCATTTATGGCTCTTGCCTTAAAAAAATCTACAGCAACGATGAAGTTAGCGTAGACGACAAGAACCAACCAATGTGAGGGTCAGTATTAAAGCATGGTCAAAAAAGACATAGAAGTAGATGAACAGGAAAATACAACGAAGGTAACCTGGTAGAAGCAACCAGATTTCTACCCTGTGCAGGGTTAAGAAAATATGGGTTGTAAAGAGAACAGAGACAGAGAGAATATTGTCAAAGTGTCCTTTAAAGTTAGCAGTGAAAATAAAATAACACCTACTGATAGAAAACAACACTGCTACCTTGGTGGCCATTAAGCATAACGGTTTTTTTAGAACTTCTCGATTATCAATCTTGAAGAACCCAGCAAGAGCAGGACTACAACACCGTTTCTTTGATGGGTCGCATTCTCTTCGAATCGTCGTGTGAATCTACAATTAATCTTCGTTTCTAATGCAGAGTCAACTGAATGGATAGTACAACGTTCTTTCCCAATGAGATTATCACTGAGCGTGCTGTATGCACTTCTATAACGCCTAAAGCATATCTGTAGCACCAATAATATTAATAATAATATCTGAGGTTTAACGTCCCCAAACCACAATATGACTATGAGAGACGCCGTAGCGGAGGGTTTTGGAAATTTAGACCATCCGGTGTTTTTTAAAAGTGCACTAACATCGCACAGTACACGGGCCAGTATGATTTCGCCTCTATCGAAATGTGTCCGCCATGACGGGGATTGAACCTGTGACCTTTGGGTCAGCAGCCGAGCACTGTAGCTGCTGTTCCACAGAGGCAAACCTTTTGTAACCCCAAACAAGTATCTTGCGCAAAACGTTTCTCTAACATCTGCATGTTGTGCTATACTTGTAACGACATAAATGTTACACAGCCTGTAACATGTCGCCGGCTATGCAAGGTGTGCGATAAGCTTAGAATACTCGCTAGCAGATCGCTATTATATCACGCACTTGATACCATTTTCAGAGAAAGCGTATGGTTGATTCGCGGTGTTCAATTCACAGGAAAAGGTCGACACAACATGCTCCTCACTATGCCCTGGGAAGAAGAGGAAAGCTGCGAAACGCGGAACCGAGTGTGCCGTGAGTTTCTGAGCATTCACGGCCATGGTACCATATAGTGTGCGAAAGTTGTAAAGTCAACACAAGATGTCGTAACAAGATTCTGCGCATATCGGAGCTTACTCTTCGGCAGAGTGGAATATTGCCAGCCTTACGATAAGAGCCATTTGTGGGTACACGCAGTTACGCGAACGTGGTCACAAGTTCCTGGACTAAGTTCTTGTTCCCCCGCAATGTGCAGTTAACAAAAAAATAGAGTATTAGCCTTTCCATTTACGATTTCTTATATTGTCCCTTGCTTATTTCATAATTTTTATGCCAATACACTAACAGCCGCGTCGCATCTATTACTTAGCGAAAACTTGGGTCACTGCGCAAAAATCCTCTTCTCCTTCTCACAAGGAAGGAAAAATATATAAAAAGGATACATATGACAGAAAAAAGCACGAGTTTATGGACTTCCTTCTGACATTGACTGAAATAAGCCAAGCTGGTTAAATATGGTGAGCGAAGCGCAGCTCATCAGCTTTTGAACACGCCTTTCTGACGAGTTTTTAAATAGTTACCCGCATAAGGGGAGTTCGTATATAACCCAAGACATTTGCACTCCGTTTGATTAGATGGATAATACATGAATAATTTATGCAGAAAACATATCTTTTCCGTCTTTAGCTTTGCTGATAGTCTCAGAATACCTATCTTCGGACTTCGCCAACCGTGATAGCTGTAGCATGCGACGTCCAAAAACCGCAAACATTCACTACACCACTGTCACGAGTGAGTATTAAATTGCATATTGATATGCGGAACAAAGTGAAAAGTTTTGAAAGAGCCGATAAATGAATTTTTAATGGCTGCAGGCGTGGTGCTCTGGTCGTGAAGGCACTGAAGTCCCATGAACAGCGACTTCGGGCGTAACAAATATTCGCTGTGGCAGGACAGCGCAGACGAGCAGTCCTTTTGCATGTGCGACAACGCTGTCTGAAGCTCTCGTTGCCCAGGAGGCGTCATATTTAAGCCCTTAATGCTAGCCATTGTGAACGTTGCAGGCTAATGCCAGGTTGGTGAAGAGAGTGCACCAAAGCCAAGGCGCGCGCTCAGCTTCCATGTGAACCTAGTGTTCTGCTTTCACTCTGCCCTGATATGAACCTTCTCCACATATGCGCACCTATTGATTCACACCTGAAAAGAAGGGAAGAAAAGTATTTTCTTAATAGGTGAGGACGATTGTTTGAAAGCAATTAAGATAAATCCCTGTATGTAAGGGGGGGGGGGGCTTCTTTGTTCAGAACAACAACAACAAACAAGCGACCCAGAAAGAAAAGAAGTCACAGTTTCGCCGCAAGGGCGAAGCAATGAATGCGGTAGTAACTACTTGAAATGTAATGCCAAGAGCGGCTAGCAGATTGAAACGTGCAGCGCGCTGCTCACGCACCAATGACGTACGAAAACAACGCACACATGACGAAAGCTAGCAACGTTTATACCTCGATGTTTAACGCACTGTATAAACAAAAACGAGACACAAAACGCAATCACAGGTACAAATATGAGTGCGATGAATGTCCCGGTTGTTTCTTCGCTGCGTTTGAAAAACGCGCTCTTTTCGCAAACAGGGCCCCCTCAGAGAGCGAAGTGATCTTTGTGGCCCTGACAACTAACACAATCGTTCCGATGAAAGACCAAGGTATTGGTAGGCTGATTTGTCGATGCGCCGGCATAAATGGCATGCCAACATGTAAATGTGCAAAATGTACATATTCTTGTTTTTTTTTGCATCTCTTGATTACCTTCAAATATTTTTTGTGGCTGTGTTTGTGTGAACCATCGAATGTACATGTTATTTCAACGTCATCTCATATCCATGTTCATGTAAATGACATCTGTTTTGTTATCGTTGTTATTGTACGTCTAAGAAGAAAGTGTTCTGTTAAATGTTATTGACGTTTGTGACAATAAATTTTCTAAACAGGTTTAGGGAGGGTTGGACCGCAGTGCCATGAATATGGTGAACTATACTCAGCGACAACTTTTCTTGGCATTGAAGGGAAAACCTACGAAGGCGGCGCTTCTGCACATATAGCACCACGCGAAAGAGTCCGTTTTGGCGAGCGTCTCGTAACGCTGTGGAAAGTGACGGGGCCGCAGCATCAGCGTTTCATGTAGACACAGACACTGCTAAGAGCATGAGGTGCACGTAAAAAGGCGAAAATTTTACACGCGTTCAAAAACACGAAGTCACAACTAATATTTTACAGGTATGAGCTGCTTCTTGTCTCAAAGAGATCCACGTAGAAAATAAGAAAAAGCAGCCTTTATATTTCACGTTGAAAATATGGGCGCTACTTTGCAACTACCTTCACTGGCGGTAGGATGCACTTGATTTGGCTCCGTAGCTTTCCCTTCAGTTCCAAAAAAAGTTGTCGCCCTATATAGCCATGAACTAGAGGCGCTAAAGGGTGGGAAGTATACACGAAGCGCTGGCCGTAAGAATGTGAGTGAGTGCCATCTCTCGTTTAGTCATGAGAATGTCCGCTGGATGGCCGTTCTTCTATATGCTGAACATATGATGAAAAGATGCGAGATGGTGGTACTTGGAGGGTTCACAAGATGGACGGACAGATGGATGAATGGACGCACAGATGAACACATGGATGGATGCTCGCGCAGACGGACGTATGGACGCATAGATGGAGGGACGCACGAACGGACTGATGGACGTTTCACCCCACTCATTCATCATCATACACTCTGTAAATATGCTGTGGTTTTTTTTCTTAGTTTTCACACACACACACACACACACACACACACACACACACACACACACACACACACACACACACACACACACACACACACACACACACACACACACACATATATATATATATATATATATATATATATATATATATATATATATATATATATATATATATATATATATATATATATATATATACATATAGTTATAAACTTCGAGAATAGTGTAGTATAGGAAACAAAACAATAAAATATTTATTTATTCCTAACAGTTTCGGCTGGTGGACCAGCCTTCTTCGGAGGATGTAAGTGAAATGGCACAAGTTCCTGTAGCAGAGGGTCACCCTCTCAGTTTGAAGACCCTCCAAAACGATCAAAAAAAGAAAAAACGAAAAAAAACGAGACCTCGTTCGCCCGTATGTCTCGTTTTTTTCTTTTTTCCTTTTTTTCTTTTTTTGATCGTTTTGGAGGGTCTTCAAATTGTGAGGGTGACCCTCTGCTACGGGAACTTGTACCATTTCACTTACATCCTCCGAAGAAGGCTGGTCCACCAGCCGAAACTGTTAGGATTAAATAAATATTTTATTGTTTCGTTTCCTATACTGCACTATTCTCGAAGTTTATAACTTTTATTACGGTAGCCGGATGAAACTATGATCATTTATTTCATCTATATATATATATATATATATATATATATATATATATATATATATATATATATATATATATATATATATATATATATATATATATATATATATTGTAGTGAAGAAGAGGAGCTTCAGCGGCATTTCTCGGCGCATCAGGGGCATCGCCACCAGCATAAGCTCGTGCTTGCTGCGCTTGGCCGGACGCTGCTGACTGCTTCGCTTTCTGCGTTCTGCGCTGCAAATAAACCCTATTACAAGTGGTGGATTCTGCTGGGTTTCGATCACCCTGGAGCTTCGGAATCGCATTTTACCATCCATTATGCCTACCGACGCAAGCGCCGCTCCAACTCCTCCACCGGCACCGCCTACTGTTCTCTGCGCTGGTTCTCTGCGTCTGCGAGATCCCCCTGTCTTCTCAGGCACAGAAGACAAGGACGTTGACGACTGGATTTCAATGTACGAGCGAGTGAGTACTCACAACAAATGGGATGACACCACCAAGTTGGCCTACGTCTCTTTCTACCTGTCGGACGTGGCCAAGCTGTGGTTTATAAACCACGAAGCGGAACTCCCTACATGGTCGGTCTTCAAAACGAGCCTCACACAAGTTTTCGGGCGGCCTGAGGTACGCAAACGCCGTGCCGAACAACGCTTACATACTCGGTCCCAGCAGCTTGGTGAGAATTTCACAAGCTATGTTGAGGACGTTCTGGACCTTTGCAAGCGAGTGAACGAGTCAATGTCCGAAGAGCTTAAGATCAAGCATATCATGAAAGGCATTGAGTACGACGCTTTCCAAATGTTGCTTTCTAAGAGTCCTCGCACTGTCCTAGAACTGACCGAGTTATGCCAGAGTTTTGATGAGTTGCGCAGGCAACGTCTTTCCACCCGACGTCCCTCGGTGCTCGACGACTCTTCGTCCAGCCTTTCTACCCTTGGCATAGGAGAAGACCATGCCCTTCTTCTCTCCAAGATCCAAGAGTTCATCCGCGCTGAGGTCGCTCGTCAGCTCTCTTTGATGTCCTGTGTACCCGATCAACCACGCAGATCGCCGTCTACACTCCGCGACTTCATTCAAGACCAGGTCACACAAGTTCTTCCTCCCGCCCGTGAACCTCCCCCAGTCGCCGCACCTCTCACGTACGCCGAAGCCGTTGCTCGACCTCGACAGCCTGCGTTCCAGCCAGCGCCTATGTATTCGCCGCCGCCCCTTTCGCCGCCGACCTATTCACCGCCGACCTATTCACCGCCGACCTATTCACCGCCGCCTATGCCGATACCACCTCGGCCGCAGTTTTCTGCCCCCCAGCCGCAAGTCGGAGTCTACTCCGACCAGTGGCGGACCTACGACAACTGTCCCATATGTTTTGCTTGTGGTGGTGTTGGCCACGCGGCACGTTATTGTCGTCGTCGCCAGGCTGCCCAGAACATTTGACGAATGCCTTCTTTCGACCCTCACTTTTCGTCTACGCCTTCAAGCCCTCCTGCCTCTTCCTTTCCTTCTGATCGTCCACACGGCCCGACCCGCCGCTCCCCATCTCCACGTCGACGTTCACTTTCCCCTATGCGTCGCCGTTCCGGACCCACCGACCAGGAAAACGAACGGCTGCACTTCCCGAGGCACGAACTGCGTCCCCGTCGCCATGCACGTCCTCGCCCCTGTCCAGCTAACGTCATTGAAGTGTCAGTCGATGGTATCGTCGTCATGGCGCTTGTTGACACCGGAGCCGCTATATCCGGCCCCGCCGCGGTGGTCTAGTGGCTAAGGTACTCGGCTGCTGACCCGCAGGTCGCGGGCTCGAATCCCGGCTGCGGCGGCTGCATTTCCGATGGAGGCGGAAATGTTGTAGGCCCGTGTGCTCAGATTTGGGTGCACGTTAAAGAACCCCAGGTGGTCTAAATTTCCGGAGCCCTCCACTACGGCGTCTCTCATAATCATATGGTGGTTTTGGGACGTTAAACCCCACAAATCAATCAATCAGCCGCTATATCCGTCCTGTCCATGAACCTGTGCTGCAAACTCCGCAAAGTTCTGACGCCATTATCCGGCCTCTCTCTTAGAACGGCTAACGCAGAAAGTGTAACACCTCTCGCAGCCTGCACCACACGAGTCGTCATCGAAGGGATTGTGTATATCGTCGAATTCGTAGTGCTGCCCTCGTGTTCCCATGACATGATACTCGGCTGGGACTTCCTTGCGAATAATAATGCCGTCATTGACTGCTGTCACGCTGAACTTGAGCTATCTGCACTTCCTGATGTTGACGCTGTCGAAGCCTCCCTGCCGTGTTATAAACTGTTTGTTTCCGACGACACCACCGTACCACCGCGCTCTTCTCTGCTGGTGACTGTGTCGTGTGACGCTATTTCCGACGGTGATGTTTTATTTACGCCCTCTGCCCTGTTCATTCAACGCAAATGTTCTCCACTGCCCATTGCTCTCCTACCTCTCCACCATGGCGTCACGAATACGCTCGTGTACAATACGCTTTACCTTTATTCTATGGTGAATGTCTCGGTCACGTGCATCCGATCGACGCCCGTCACATTTTTGACGCTCCATCTAGTTTACTTTCTACGGACCTCAGCGCACTCATTTCTGACTCTGTTGTTGACCAGTCACTCCTTGACGCTTTCCACCGCTCCATCGATGTCGCAACGTCTTCGTCAGAACGAAGCCAGTTAGTGAACCTGCTGCAAAAGTTTCGTACTTCTTTTGACAGCCACGCTTCTGGCCTCAGTCGCACATCGAACATATCTCACAAGATTGACACAGGAAGCCATACGCCTCTACGGCAGCGCCCCTACCGAGTCTCAGCGTCGGAGCGCTGTGTTATTGACGACCAGGTTGCTGACATGCTCCAGCGGGGTATTGTACAGCCTTCTAACAGTCCCTGGGCGTCACCGGTCGTTCTTGTTAAGAAGGACGGCTCCATTCGGTTCTGTGTGGACTATCGACGTTTAAACAAGATCACCCGCAAGGACGTTTACCCGTTACCACGAATAGACGACGCCCTTGACTGTTTGCAGGGAGCAGAATACTTCTCTTCGCTGGATTTACGGTCTGGATACTGGCAAGTTCTTATGGAAGCATCTGACCGACCGCAAACAGCATTTGTCACACCTGATGGGTTATACGAGTTTACCGTTATGCCTTTCGGCCTTTGTTACGCTCCAGCCACTTTTGAAAGAATGATGGACGCTATTTTACGAGGCCTTAAGTGGAACACTTGTTTATGCTACCTCGATGACGTAGTTGTCTTTTCCACCGATTTCGACACCCATTTAAATCGTCTCGAGCACGTCCTCACACGTCTCACCGACGCCGGCCTTCAACTCAACCTCAAGAAGTGTCGTCTTGGTGCTCGGCAGCTCACCATTCTTGGCCACGTCGTATCGCGGGACGGCATACTTCCCGACCCCGCCAAGCTTCGAGCAGTCGCCGATTTTCCGAAGCCAAAGAACTTGAAGGAACTTAGAAGTTTTTTCGGCTTGTCGTCATACTTCTGACGCTTTATTAGAAATTTTGCTTCCATATGTGCGCCCCTTACGGACCTTCTTAGCGGCGACAAGGACCTTTCCACCTGGTCACCAGCATGCGACGATGCATTCACCAAATTACGCCACCTGCTGATTTCACCACCCATCCTCCGCCACTACGATCCTGCCGCTCCCACGGAGGTTCATACTGATGCCAGCGGTGTTGGACTTGGCGCTGTGCTCGCGCAACGAAAGGCAGGGTTTGATGAATATGTCGTCGCCTACGCAAGCCGTACTTTGACGAAAGCCGAGGCTAACTACTCCGTGACCGAGAAAGAGTGTTTAGCTATTATTTGGGCCCTTGGAAAATTTCGCCCCTACCTGTATGGTCACGCATTCGACGTCGTCACTGATGACCACGCCCTTTGTTGGCTATCCACACTTAAAGACCCTTCCGGACGACTTGCTCGCTGGGCGCTCAAACTTCAGGAATACGGCATCCGCGTTATTTACAGATCTGGTCGTAAGCACACGGACGCCGACGCCCTTTCTCGCTCACCCATATTGGATGAAGGTGTTTGCCTCTCTTCCCTCGAGCCTGCACTTGCGTCATCCGCCTTGCGCAACATGACGGTGGAACAACGAAAGGATCCCTGGATCAGTGGCCTCATAAGCATTCTTTCTGATCCTCTCATTCCTTCGCCGTCTCGCGCTCTCCGCCTCCAGGCTAGCAACTTTTGCCTAAGGGATGATCTTCTTTATCGACGCAACTACCTTTCTGACGGTCGCAAGTGTCTCCTTGTGATACCCCGCCATCTTCGAGCTGCCATCTGCGAAGCTTTTCACGCGGACCACAGTGCGCCACGCAGGCCTCTTCAAGACATACGCTAGGCTTCGACTCAGATATTATTGGCGTGGCATGTATAACTACGTGCGAAAGTTCATTCGCTCGTGTGCTCAGTGCCAACGACAAAAGTTACCTCCCGGGCAAGTCTACCCGTCACAACCTCTTCCTTGTCCTAGTCGACCTTTTGATCGCGTCGGCATTGTCATTTACTGACCACTACCATCAACTCTAGCTGGTAATCGCTGGATTATTGTTGCGATAGACCATCTGACACGCTATGCCGAAACCGCCGCGCTGCCGACTGCCACAGCCCGTGACGTTGGAACGTTTCTGTTGCAACGTTTCATTCTGCGTCATGGTGCCCCTCGCGAGCTCTTAAGTGACAGAGGCCGTGCCTTCCTTTCTGACGCCTTGAAGGCACTACTCAACGAATGCCGAATCGTGCACCGCACAAGTACAGCGTACGACCCTCAAACAAATGGCATGACGGAGCGCTTCAACCGTACTCTTGGCAGTATGCTGTCGATGTACGTCGCCTCTGATCATTCAAGTTGGGACCAAGTTCTCCCGTTCGTCACCTACGCGTATAATACTGCCGTACAAGCTACTACTGGGTTTTCGCCATACTTTCTTTTGTACGGACGAGAACCTTCAAATACAGTAGACACTATTCTTCCATATAAACCTTATAAGTCCGAAAGTACAACTCTGTCCGAAGCTGCCCGACATGCTGAAGAATGCCGCCAGCTTGCCCGCTCTTTTTCTACTGAGGACCAGTGGCAGCAGCAATCCCGCCAGACTGGGGACCGTTCGGCTCCAAACTTTCCACCTGGTTCATTAGTATGGCTTCTTCCCAAATACATCGGGCCATACCGCGTTGTAGAGCAAACGTCACTCGTCAACTATATCGTGGAGCCCATCCTTTCATCCACAGACCTACGCTACCGCGGCCGCGACACTGTCCACGTCTCTCGTCTCAAGCCATATTACGACCCATTAGTCGTTTATTCTCCCTAATCCGCCAGGATGGCGTCTTTTTGTGCGGGGGGCGATTGTAGTGAAGAAGAGGAGCTTCAGCGGCATTTCTCGGCGCATCAGGGGCATCGCCATCAGCATAAGCTCGTGCTTGCTGCGCTTGGCCGGACGCTGCTGACTGCTTCGCTTTCTGCGTTCTGCGCTGCAAATAAACCCCGTTACAATATATATTATATATATATATATATATATATATATATATATATATATATATATATATATATATATATATATATATATATATATATATATATATATATATATAAATATATATATATATATATATATATATATATATATATATATATATATATATATATATATATATATATATATATATATATATATATATATATATATATATATATATATATATATAAGTCAAGTAGATCCTCCAAGAGAACGGTAACAACGGAAGTGTTTAATTCGACAGTTTCGGCCAGAGTCTGGCCTTCATCAGGAGTCATGGTACATTCTGTTTGCGCTCACATTTATAGTATTTTGGGTAAAAAATGAGAGGGAAAGAACGAAAAAAACAGAAAGAAAGAAAGAGTTTGAAAAACGAGAGAGGAAAGGATATCCAGAAAGTTCCAGGTTCCACTGTGCTTCGCGAGTGGCGTCGTCAGTGTGTATTTCTTAGTATTGCTTTCAGTGCAGTTTGGTGGCGGTCCCTTTATTGTAAACGGGGCCTGGCTAAGGTAAGGGCTTGCGTGTCGCGAAAAATGCTTTTTTTTATTATTATTTTTTATTTTTTAAAGACCGTCACTAATTCGGCGTCGGGGACAGCGTTCCGAGGCTCCAGGAAGTCGGCGCGGGAGAAAATGTTTCTTAAGGCGCTGTCTGTCGTTTTGAATGCTATTTTGCTCTGCGAATCCGCGTTTGGGGGTTTTAATTGTGTATGGGGTGGCCCTTCTATATGTCGGGCTTTGTTGTCGAAATGCGGGAAGGGTTTCCAAACTGCGAGAAAGGACGTTTGAAGTGATTGCTATTTTGTACTGGGAAACCGCGTTCGGGGCGTTTAGTTGTGTATGTGGATGTCGGGCTTTGTTGCCAAAATCGGGGAAGGGTTGCCAAAAGGCGAGAAAGGGCGTTTGAAGTGATTGCATTTTGTTCTGGGAATCCACGTTCGGGGCTTTTAGTTGTGCATGCGGTGACCCTTCGACAAGTCGGGCTTACAACTATTGTTCGGTTATTCAGAGAAATAGAAATAGACGACAGTGGTTCACTGAAACACGCAAAGATATTTGTAGTTGTCCAGTCCTCGTCGCCGCCACAGTGCCGCGAAATCTTGAACTGTTATGATTACAATTATAAACTTACATATACACACATACACCCACATACATATGCGCATATACATAAGTACATATACACATATAATGCATATGTATATATTATAGTGCTTTGATTGCTGCAAGTGTACCCGGACTTTCATTTATGCCTTTTTCGAGGGTGTTAAATCGGTGTATGAGGTATGATTCACGTTGTTCACGTTCCCGGTTTGATTTAAATCCTGTTTCTAAAAGTGTGACTGACAATTTGTCGAAGGAGTGGCCGGGAAGGTTAAGGTGTTTTGATAGAGGTAGATTCGGCGCTGATTTCGCGTGGGCTCTGTGATTATTGAAACGAATCCTAAAGGGTGTTTCCGTTTGTCCGATGTATTGCATGCCGCACACGTTGCATTCAAGTAGATATACCACATTAGGGGAATCGCATGTTAGATTTCCTCGTATGTTAATTGAAAGTTGGATTGTGTGCTGCTTGCCTTGCTTGTATCTCGCATCGCTTTGCATACAAAACATCGAGGCTTCAGACAAGGTCGGCATGAACTGTCGGAAGTTGAAGTATTGATTTGGGAGTTTACAAGTGTGTCTTTGAGGTTGCGTGTTCGTCGGTAAACGACGCCAGGAGCCGATGGGAATGCACGTTTTAGACGTTCACTTTGTTCCAGTATGTTGTAATGTCGTTTAAGGATTTTGTTAACGTTGGGGAAATTCGTGCTGTATGTTAAACATAGGTGTGTCTGTTGCAGGTTGTGTTGTGGTGGCCGCTTCATCAGAAGGTCATCACGCTGAAGTTTTCTAGCTTTTGAATAGCGTCATCAATTACATGTGGAGGATATTTCTGTTTTTCGAGCACGAGTTTAAGCTTTTGTGAGCTCGCGTGGAAGTCAGTGTCTTTTGAGCAAATTCGCTTAAAACGGTGGGCCTGGCCGTATGGAATGCTGTTTTTACAATGGCGTGGATGATCACTTTGGTAATGGAGGTACTGTTGTCGATCTGTTGGTTTGCGGTAGAGGGTTGTGGAAAGTTTATCATCTTCTATTATTATGGTAACGTCAAGGAAATTTACGGTTACTTGTGAGTAGGTGTGTGTGAAGTGTATGTTTGGATGCACAGTATTGTAAGTATCGATAAAGTTTAGCAGTTCATCCTCGCTGTGAGTCCAAATAAGAAAAATATCGTCAATGTACCGCCTGTATAGGAGTGGTTTCAAGGGAGTTTGGGACAAAAATTCGGTTTCTAGTTTTCCCATGAAAATGTTAGCATAGTTTGGTGCGAGTTTGGTACCCATGGCGGTGCCGCTGATTTGTCGAAAGTACTCTTGGTTGAACTCGAATGAGTTCAGTTCTAATACAAGTCTTGTGAGGCTTGCGATGGCAGAGAAATCTGGGGTGTCAGGTTGTCTATGGTTTGTGTATGTGTTTTTTAATGCCGCTATGCCATCATCGTGGGGAATATTTGTATAAAGTGAAGACACATCAAGGGTAACTAAGTATGAGTGTTTCGGAATGCGCAGGTCTGCAATATCTCGAAGAAAATGTGAGGTGTCTTTTACGTACGACCCGAGAGTGCAAGGAATGTGGCCTATTAATTTGTCTACGTACCCTGATATGGGCTCGGTTACTGTGCCTATACCTGAAATGATTGGTCGGCCTGGATTACCGGGTTTATGAATTTTTGGGAGTATGTAGAAGCGCCCTGGACGAGGGTGTACTGGCCGCATTAATTTGTGCTCACTGCGTGTTATTCTTCCCTCGTCCAACAGCTTCTTCAGTTCTGTTGCTACAATACGCGTGTATTTCTCTGTCGGGTCCCCTGGGAGGCGTTCGTAGAATTTTAAGTCGTTTAGTTGACGGTATGCTTCTTGTAGGTAGTCGGTTGTATTTAGGACTACAATTGCCCCTCCTTTGTCAGCGGGCTTTATTATTATATCGGTCCTAGATGTTAGGTTTTGCATACTCTTTTTCTCGGATTTTGTCATGTTTTCCCGCTTTCCCTTCTGTCTGTGATACTCCTGTATATATCTTTCTGGACCGCGTTAATATAAGTCCAGACACTTGTCTCGATGACTATTTGGTGTCCAATCGCTTGTTTGGTGGCGGGGAGTCTTTGGAATGTTAGACGGCTTGTCCAAGAAATATTCGTGCAGCCTCAATTTTCTAGCGAAGTTGTCGAGGTCTCGGAGTAAGTGAAACTCATCGAAAGATTTTCTAGTTGGGCAGAAGTTTAGTCCTTTAGATAATAGTTTTACTTCATCAGTTGACAAACTCGTGTCTGATAGGTTTATAATCGCAGCGTCGTAGTGAGTGTTGATAGGTGTTTTCTTGTTTGTGCCGTGAGTTTCCTCGTGGGTGAATGTGTTGTAGTCATACAGTGTAGCGTCTGGTAGTGTGGGGTTGGAAACATTGTCTCTTTTAAGTTTCTGTATTTTAGTTTTCTTGACCTCTTGGTATTTATTCTGTTCGAACTCTGTTAGTAGGGTGATTTCCTCGTTTGATAAGTGGTTGTTGTCGCGCAGAATGGCGTTGGTCATGTTGGTCAGTTTCTTTACTTGTTTTTCACTGTGGTTGATTGCAATTTCTGTTAGCTTGAGTGATGCTTCTAGAAGGACGTTTTGCCATGCGGCCTGGTTGTTTTCGTCGAGATTTGTGGCGGCAGGGGTGATGGAGAGTGTCATTCCTTTGGGGGCTATTCTAGCATTTAGGTATACTTGCAGCGTCGATCTATGCATTGCATGTCTGATTCGTTTATCCGTGAGTTTTCTTACTTTAAGAAAAGTGGCACTGTAACCGGAGAGCAGAGAGCTGGACTTACAGATTGGAAGTCAGTCTTCTTTTGGGCGCGGGGACGGTACTGCAGAAGTCCGCAGGTTGTAGGTGTGTTGTGCAGGCCTTCGTCGTTGAAAGGATGATCCGGGCGTCGAGCTGCTGGCAGGCGTTGAGCTCCGAGCGAGCGTTGAGGGCAGGATGTCCGTGTTGCTCGATGTTTCTTTGGGTGGGGTCGGCAATAGAGCAACACGCCTCTGTTGGTCGGCAGGTTTCACCTCTTGGGAAGGTGCGGTACTGCTGTCGATGACGGTGGGCTGTATCGGGCGTCGAGGTGTTATACTTTCAACGATCGTTGGGAACTCTGTCGTGGTGTCAGAGGTCTGCAGTGCTCCGGGAACGTGTTGGTGACTTCTGGTTCCCTGGTGATATTCTTCTGTTCGCATTGGGATGGGAGTGGTAGGTTGGGATGACCACCCCGCGGCAGGCTCGAGGTTCCCGCGATATATTGCCCCCTTCAGCGTTTGAGCAATGAGTGCTACCCCCATGAAGCTCGGATGTAGTCCGTCCGCAGCAAGGAAACGTCTGGCTGGCAGTTGGTCGAATTCATAGTCGATTCATAGTCGATATATATATATATATATATATATATATATATATATATATATATATATATATATATATATATATATATATATATATATATATATATATATATATACTGTGCATGACGGCAGCGGTGGCTGCAAAAAAAAAACCAGCCAAGACGGACCTTATAATTGCTATCGCACTAAAAGCTTTTGCTTTGGTGCCTAGTAGTGAAGCACACACATCCTGGCGTTGGTGTTGGTGTACCGCAGTGTTTTCGTTGGGCTCACACAGTGTTAAATGAATAGCGTTGAAGAGCTCGTTTCATAGTAATTCTGATGTCGGTGTCCGCGCCGGTGATGGCATCGTTCATTGTGACGGATCCGAGATATCTCGTCCGTGACTGAAAACTCGAGAAAGATGCGAATGAAATAAACGCTAACAAACTTGGGGTATGAGTGAGAAGCGAGATCAAGGCGTCTGCGTAGCAAGAAGATGTTTTACCACAGAGTCACGTAACGTTTTTGAACCACATCAGAAAAAAAAACAATACTATATAGATTTGATGTTGTGGAAGGAGTCTGTAAGATTGCGTGGCAGAAGGGTGCAATTGCGCCTGGCGTCCAAACATGCTGGTTGTGTGACTAGAGGGGGTACTTCAAAGGCCCGCCAATTAATAATATTATTCATCCTCAGCCAAAACTTCAACAATGTGTGAACAGCAGCGCAAGTGCACGTGTTGCCTTATATACGGACGTGTAGTGGGCCCACCAATGATTCGCAAAAAGAAATAATTATGGCACAGTGGGCACTTGAACTGTACAAACAGTGGGCATTATAAAATATCTCAAAACGCCCAATGTTTAGCGCACAGTCCTTCGTTTTCTTACGGCATGGTTGAAGTGTGCAGCGAGAATCGAAGCTGGGTAAGCAATTAGGACGTCGATGCGCACGAAGCTTGATTGTGCTATCGCATTCAACTCTTGAAAGCGAAGCTCAAGCGGATTTCAGAGGCTATGTAAAAATTGGCGTATGTTTATTATCTGCTCCACCAGGTGCTTTAACATTTACAAGGAATCCATCCACTCTCTCAATGAACTCATGAAATTAAATTCAAACAGTTATTGTGACGGTATGTTGGTTGCTGTCTTGAGTAAACCAATTATCCGACATGATTTGTTTTCACACAAGCAGTAACCAGAACGACAACCATCAATTTCGTGCCAGTTAAATTTTCAATAACTTTTTTTCTGCGAATATCCGGAAACTGGAAGTACTTGTAAGAGAAACAAGAATGTCACTCAGTGCTCGCCCCGCTTAAATAGGTTGCGAATGTACTGCCAGGCCTATATTCGATAGACAAACGAGGAAGAAGAAATACGAGGTATTACAATAATAATGTAGTGTTTGGGGCACATGTAGCAGCAAACCAAAAGTACAGTATTGCTGGTTTGCGTTTCATATGCATGTACGTAAACATCGCAGCGCCTCATTGCATATACACATAGCGTCCTAATGAATACCCCCCCCCCCCCTTTCTCTTGTGATAACGAGGTCATAACTATGCGGAATGTTTCACCGAACAAGGAGTTTGAAAAAATGAAGTGTCGTCACGGAATTCTCGTGCGATTGAAACACTTGTGACGAAAAATTTCCTCTCCAGTTTGCAAATATAGTAACGATCTACCGCCATGTAGCTTCTCTGGAAAACGTTGTGCTCGAGCAGTTTCGACTTTAGAACGATGCAAGTTGTCTCGGCATTACTGTCTCTCCTTCTGTAGTGCGTAGTAATAGTATTCTTTAGCCATCATCACTTTCAGCAATCTTTTTTTATTTCCACTTCTTTTTCAGCTGCAAACGACCGGCAGGTGGTGGCCAAGAGTCACCCAAGTTGGCCAATGCCTTGATCAAACATGCGTCGATAAAGGTAAGCGAATTAGTAGATAAGCAAAATGTCTTGCGACGTGGCGTCGCATTTTATATTACTAGCCCCTTAGCGAGCACAGTTATTCATGTCTAGAAATTATGACGTAGTAGATTCATGAACAAATTATGGATGATAATTACCTCACTGCAGCAACTAAGGATATTATCCTATAGGCCAGTATAGGGAGGAACGTGTTACGCTCTATATACCTGGCCGAACCAAAAATATGTAATATAATCTTGACGCTGAACTTGTCATTAGCAAAGAGCTCCATTTATCCAATGGCAAAAACAGCTTATTTTGCCCAGGGAAATATTTATCAATTAGGTCGTTATGTACAAGAGTAATGAGTTTACTTGTTTTCAAATACACTACTGTAAGGTTATTCAGTGTATATTCTGCGTAAAGTTCTTTAAATATGCCACCAAAAACACACTGCGAACCACTCCGGTAGTTTAGTGGCTATAGTACTTGAACGCCGACCCGAAAGTCATAAGATTGAATCCCAGCTGTGGTCACTACATTTCAAATAAGGTGTAACGCTGCACGCCCGTGGGCTAAGATTCAGCTGCACGTCAAGGAACCTCGGGTGGTTGAAATTTCCGAGCCATCCACGACGGCACCCGCCATAACCATATCTTGGTTTTGAGACCACAATCCAAACAATTATTATTACAGAGCCTCTAGAGGCGCACGTGTCTTTAGAGGGTGCTGTCAGCCTTGGATATCGCCCCCACACTTGTTCCATGCAATGTGAGCAAAAAAAGCGTGATAGTCAAGTCTGAATCATTTTCAGCTCTTAGCACACTTAGAAAAATGGACGGCGTCTACAAAATTACTTCGCATAGAGTTTAATCCTAATCTGCGTCGTAACTTAAGCGCACAAGCTTACTGGGACGGAGCCGGCGTAACAATTTTTCGCGGATTAGAAAGTTTGTGATAGTCCTAATATTGTACTATTTTCATAATGGAATGGGAAACACACTTGAAATATCTCAGTAAATGGGGAACGGTCATGCTTATAGGTCAGCTTGAAATTGGAGATCGCGCTCGCAAGGGAAGAAAGCTTAAACGGGCCCAGAAACACTTTTTCAAGTAATCATGGAATGAACTCTCTGGAAGAGCTTATTACCTCAGGAATCAAACGGCGCTAAATTTTAGAAATCCGCCCAGTGCGAGTGGAGTTACAAAGATTCGTCACACTTGCCCCGCCGCGGTGGTCTAGTGGCTAAGGTACTCGGCGGCCGACCCGCAGGTCGCGGGTTCGAATCCCGGCTGCGGCGGCTGCATTTCCGATGGAGGCGGTAATGTTGTAGGCCCGTGTGCTCAGATTTGGGTGCACGTTAAAGAACCCCATATATGCAGGTGGTCGAAATTTCCGGAGCCCTCCATTACGTCGTCTCTCATAATGATATGGTGGTTTTGGGGCGTTAAACCCCACATATGAAATGATGAAAGATTCGTCACATGCTGCGATTGCATTCTCTCTTCTCTCGTCCCGAGGAAAGCGCTGGAAGCTGAGCAGGGAGGGATGGCAGGCGCAAAGAAACACGTCATGCGCACCACGTGACATTGAGCACTTTTTTCTTTTTTTCTTCGAATGCGCAGCTTTTTCAGTTGATCGTGTGCGCACGGGGGGACAAGTCGCAGCCTCTCACGGCAATCTCTGTAACGACCGAGCGCGCCATGTTCAAATCAGGGAATGGCTGATATACGAGTGATTTTTGGGCTTATTTCGTGATTTTTCGAGAGAACAAAAAGCAATTTTTAGCTGACTTTGAAAATTTATTGCGAATTCCAGGCCGCGTGTGGCGCTAAATTATTTGGCTCGAGTATTGTCGGCAGCCTCTGCTACCGATCGGCAGTGCTTTATGACCATGCTCAAAAAGTGTTGCAGGGTCCCTTTAAAGTAGCGTGATTTATTGTGTGTTGGCGGTAACATATTACATGTAGTGGTGTTACCGGCAGTGCGTCAATTTTTTTCGGTAACTTAGTAACGTTTGTCGTTACTTATGCGTAGCACATAGCTGGCCCGGCTTGTCCACCCACTGCCTCATGTCGCTTGGTCATGCAGTGGTAAATAGAGACCTAAAAGATGGCTAACAATGACGAATATCAATGTAAAATAAATTAACCAGATCTGGAAGAAAGAAAACTATACGGAAAACTTAAAAATAAATCGCATCATCTTACGTAAAATGACGAAAAACAATTCTGAAACGTTGGGCTAAGGCCCGCGTCAGGCGAAAAAGGGCACTACCACGCCGATAAGCGCGCAATTATCAAAAGAATCACTGGCTGTTGCTGCACCATTGTGCAAGTTTGGCGGTATAGTGGAGCTACATTAAGCACAGTATATATAGCTGCACCAAGACGTACGGAGGAACAATATGAGTGCCGCATATATCGCAAAATTAGTGCTGGACTAGAACAGAAGTAGCAATATATTACGCGCATGATACATTGTTAGACGGCTGCTGTTAAGAGCCCGTTTCTGCGTTAAGTGGTTGCACCGTCAGTGCTGTATTGTAACTGCGTCTACGAGTGCGTTCCACAGAAACTGACCAAATCCCCTACGTGTAAAGCATGGGTGAGTGTCAAACGAAAAGGATCAGCCACGTGAATTTGGCAAGTAATGTTGAAAAGGAGCTCGCTGGCAAGTAAGCGAAATAGACAACCAACTTTTTAATCCTCCCACCACCTTACGAATCCCCACAGAACTTCTTTGCATAGCTTGTTGGTAGTGGCTATGCAGTTCTCGCCCACGGCGCTTGCAACAGACGTCGTGTACTTCATGCGCCTCATATTAACAACACACTGACCCACACCAACATTAGTTGTTGGTGACTTCAATATATAGATGAAAACTAGCAAGAACTCTCTTCTGCTTATCCACGAGAACATACCGTTCCTTTCCATCGTAACTCACCTCACTGATGGGACGACCTCGCAAAACACTTGCATAGACCTCGTCATTGAGGACCAGACATGGTGCAGCAAGCTGAATTGGATCTCTACTCACTTCTGCGACCACAAAGCTACCTTCATCAGAATAAGAGACCAGCAAATGGGTGTTCCCCTAAGAGAGAGAGAGGGAGAGAGAGAGAAAGATGAAGAAAGAGGAATAGAAAGAGAGACATAGTTCTGGAAACCAAGGTGGAAAGGTGGGCATGTTGGTATTCCATGTTTAAGAAGGGTAAGAGCGCACTGAATACGAATACACAAAGAAAGGACACACACACACACACACACACACACACACACACACGCACACGCACACGCACACACACACACACACACGCACACACACACACACATAGCGCTACTTTCAACAGTTTATTTTTGTGATCACAACTCTACTTATAGGGCACAACGATAAGCACAACTCCTGCGCAGAAGCAACTGCAACATTATTACGCATCATAATGGACACCAAGGAAATCAAATTCTTTCTTCGTCAGCGCGATAGAAGGCATACTAACACACCCGTTCTGGAAAAGAAATGCTATGCAACTGTACATACATACATATCTCTCTCAAATTGTTTGTCTCGACTTATTTCAAAAGCAAAGCACATGAACAGCTGCGCTGACTATTCGTATCAGACAGTATCGTAATCATCGGTATTTTTTTAATGCGAAGCATTTCTTAGCGAACTTCGGCGACTTTGGGCGTATCCATCCATCCGTCCATCCACCCACCCACCCACCCACCCACCCGTATCTATCTATCTATCTATCTATCTATCTATCTATCTATCTATCTATCTATCTATCTATCTATCTATCTATCTATCTATCTATCTATCTATCTATCTATCTATCTATCTATCTATCTCTATCTATCTATCTATCTATCTATCTATCTATCTATCTATCTATCTATCTATCTATCTATCTATCTATCTATCTATCTAATCTAGCTATCTATCTATCTATCTATCTATCTATCTATCATATCTATCTATCTATCTATCTATCTATCTATCTATCTATCTACTATCTACTATCTACATCCTATATCTATATATCTATCTCTATCTATCTAGCTATATTCTATCTATCTATCATCATCTCTATCTAATCTATCGATCTATCTATCTATCTATCTATCTATCTATCTATCTATCTAGCTAATCTATCTAATCTATCTATCTATCTAATTCGCCTACGACATTCAGCTCTCCTGGTCGTTTCATGATGGTATCGGCACCAAACTTGGTATGGCATAACATGACTGTATGAAGAACATATCTGACTAGTAATGACATGAAAAGCATGATAAATATGTCATGAATGTCATGGTTTACATTTCATGGTCCTGCAGCTCTTGTGGTGGTTGCGTTCACATGTCATGTTGCAAAACTGGTATGATAGGACGTGTTTGCATGGCGAACACAAGCGACAGACCCTTACATGAAAATCGTTACATGCGTGTCATGTAACAACATGACTACATGCCACGATCATGATTCGCTCGCGGCCGTTTCGCTAGCGTCACATATACTAAATTTGGTATTACGGTACATGAATGGATGACGAAGGTATGATACGGGTGCAAACATGATAAACATGAGATGCGTGTCATGTAACAACATGACTACATGCTACGCTCACCATGCGCTTGTGGCCGTTTCGCTAGCTTCACATGTACAAACTCGATATTACGTGACGCGAATGGATGACATATGTAAATGACACATCCAAACATGATAATCACGACATGCGTGTCATGTAACAACATGACTATATGCCACACTCCTGATGCGCTCGCGGCCATTTCGCTAGCTTCACATATGCCAAATTAGGTATTACGTGACGTCAGTGAATGTCGAAGTTATGCGACTGGTGCAAACATGATAATCATGAGATGCGTGTCATGTAACAACATGACTACATGCCACAGTCAAGGTGCCAATACATTTCAACGCGCGTGTTCGCCGGCGTTCATTGCGTCGCGTCACGCTTGCGTTGCGATGCCAGGCGCCGGTTTCGCGATGTACTCGCAGGCGTGCGCCGCAATGGGTTGCTTTGACACATGCGTGTTGCAGCTCGTCCAGCGTCCCTCCGTCACAAAAAGAGGGAGACACAGTGTTGTCTGGGTAACGCATCGGCGCGAATTTCGCGCCGCCGGTTGCCGTCGTGCAGCGCCGACGGACGCTGCACGACGACGGCACGACCGCCGTCGTCGTGCAGCGTCCGACGGCACGACCACCGACGGCACCGGGACCGCCGACGGCACGACCAGCGCCGACGGACGCTGGTCGTGCCGGTCGCACGTGGCGTTAGAGTGCTCGCGTTTTGCTAACGAAGCGTTGCTGTGCCCAGCGTGCATGCGCGTCAACGCCACATAGGAGTATATTGGGCCCTTTGATGCGCTCGCGGCCGTCTTGCTAGCTCCCCATCTACCAAATATGGTGTTACCTGACGTTAATGGATGTCGAAATATATGAATGGTCCAAAATTGATAATCCTGACACGCGTGCCATGTAAAGACATCACAACATACCACGCCTATTGCGTGCTTGAAGCCGTTTCGCTAGCTCCACATATACTAAATTTGGTATCCCGTGACGTGAATAGATGACGAAGGTAAACGACACAACCAAACATGATAATCATGACACGGAAGTCATGTACGGCATCGTTTACCTCGACCTCGTAATGTTGTGCCGATTTTAAAATGACATATCAACCTTTCTTATTCGTGCTAGGCATATCATCAATTCCCACTGTACGTGGGATCTTCCAATTTTTTGCTTAATCGAGTATAGAATAATATGTGAATGCCTTCGAGCACAATTCGTACCCTGCTAAGGGAGAGCGGTAAGCCAAGGTCAGCTTTAATATTTGTCGAGTGACCATGCTCAAGCTCTCCGTGAACCTTAGTGGGAACTAAGAACCAGTTAGGTGTTGAGAATAAAAGGTGAATGTTTCAAACAGCAAACCATTTTGGCATTGCTTTCATAGCACCAATCCATGACAGAACTTCTCACACACACTGTCTTGCATAGCCTGCGGGCCGGCTTTGAGTATGTACCATAGTTAGCCTTCATATTATTTCAGTACATTGTCCAACCTTGAAGCATAAATGTACTTGTCACACAGCTCTGAGCCACATTAACGGCCTTTGTTTTAATATTTCTAAAACACCTTACCTGTGCAGTTAAATTGTATGCTTGACCTGTACGGTAAAATGTTTCCAGAAAAGAAAGGAAGAAAGCAATGCAAGAATGTCAACCTGACGCGCGTTTGATTTGGTATCCTATACGCTCGGGGAAGGGGATTAAAGTATGAAAAAAGAGAGATAGATAAAAGAAAACTTAATAGAAAAGTACACATGAGCATAAAGCACACTGCTGCGTTCGACAGTTATGAACGTAGGATTTCAAGCGTATCTAATTTAACTGTAGACCGTCCAGTTATGGTCCCTCCTGAAGTTTTGTAAGAACTGGGCATAGAGAATCCAGTATACCTGTTATACGAACTCTGCGTATGGTGATTTCAGCCTCCCGATAAACCTGTGAGGTGTGCCTAACAGTGATTGAAGTACTACGAGGATTAGCTTGTCTTCTTTTTTAGCAACTTGTAAGTCTCGGGCTCAAGGTTCACACTTGCCGATGTGCATAGTGAGTCTGCATGTTGCTGGGGCTTCGGCCACGGAGCCCTAGTGGCATCAGTTGTGTCCATGCTTTCCATGGTGTTATGATTTGTACCGACCGTCACCAATCCGTGTGACTGCTGCATCAGCAGCGTAGGCCCCGAGGAATCCACAGCAACCATGCCTCTCTTTGCATTCTTGTTCGTACAAGCCATGTAGAGTTGGGGTGGCAAAGGAGGTGAAGCAGGTCGTCGAATGCACTAGGGATGCAGAGGCATTAGATGTCGCTGAAGAATTTTGACGTCAACAGCGCCGCTTTTTGACGGTTGAGACAGACTCGCAATGTGATGAATGGTCTCTCTCCATTTGTCTCAATACAGTTCTCTCTATTTTAACTTTTGGCCAATAGTTTGTGGAAGCTTCGTGGGGTCCAGTACAATTGCAACACTTGAAAACATTGACATTGCAGTTGTCCGCGAAATGGAATTGAACGCAGCGAGGAGATACTCGTTTGCCATAGCATACGCTGCGGACGTGACCGAGTTTCATGCAGTTGTGACATGTAGTTGTGCAGTCATGAAGTTGCGACGGCAGTGGCTGCGACACAAAATGTCTTACAGGATGACGGAAGTGACCTACCTTCACGTACGAAGATACAGAGGTGCCTTTAAAATCTATTTTCAAGCAGCGTAAGGTACCCAAACGGGCTACCTTGGTGACGACGCTGGCACCCTTAGCTGCTTGACCAGGCCACACAAATAGGAGCAGGGAATGGCAGCGTCAACGTCGTAGATGACACTGGTGATGGCATTGAAGCCCACTAAGAAGTAGGAACGGACTATTATTCTATCCAGCTCTTCAGCATTACGTAGTATGCTCAGCGCGGCTGCATTCGAAATATCAATCGCCATGCCATTTTCACTCCTGTTCACTCTAACGTCAATGATTTCATATGGCACTAGTCCCTCGAGCAGCACCAAAACAGGTTGCCTGTTGAGGCACTTCATGTTGCCGTTAAGCACAAGAGGAGTAGGTTGGTATGTTGGGTTTAACGTCCCAAAACCACTATATGATTAAGAGAGACGCCGTAGTGGAGGGCTCCGGAAATTTAGACCACCTGGGGATCTTTAACGTGCACCCAAATCTGAGCACACGGGCCTCCTTCATTTCTGCCTCCATCAGAAATGCAGCCGCCGCAGCCGGGATTCGAACCCGCGACCTGCGGGTCAGCAGCCGAGTACCTTAGCCACTAGACCACCGCGGCGGGGCAAGCACAAGAGGAGTGAAAATGATGTTGTTGGCATCGGGCAGTTGAGGCGCCCCTTCATTTAGTGTGTTCGTGGATGAAGAGGCCCTGGTGTAACGCTTCTTCGCCTTTCAGCTCGTTACAATTTTGACGTTGTCCTCAGATGACCCCTCACCTGTCCATGAGTCGACAACAGTGTCCTCGCGGCTGCAGTGAGGGTCCACTCGTTTTCTCGACGTGGCCGCCGCAGAGCCTCCCAGGTATCCAAACTTGTCCATGTTCATCACCGATGTACGCAGAGGTAGGCTTCACGGGGTTCACACAATTTTGAGCCAAAAATGGAAGAAACAATGTAACAGCGTATTGCTAGGCAGAGAATTTGTTATTAACTAACTCACAGGGTATCTTACGTACTCGCCTGTGATGATGCGAAGGCAAAAACTATCTTTTTAAAGACGATGGTGTTTCTTGGGATATTTCAAAGAGGGAAGTTTATTGCATACTAGTAACAAGAGTCCAGGTGAGTACAACTGCACCGTGTAACAAAATGACTTCTCTGGGACGTGCAAACAAGAGAGCATAGGCACGATGTAACTTACAGCACTGAAGTAGAAAAGCGAACACAAAAGATCTCTAAGGTTAAACAGAATAACACAATTGTGAATAACATAAACATATTGTACGAAGAAATATTGGTCTGGTACAAAATTAAGCTAACTGGTCAAAGCTTAAGCTCTTGCTCAACGCCAAGCCATCTTTCATCTAGTGGCTGCTTTCATACTCGGGAACGCATTGTTGATCAAAAAGTGAATATCACGCAAATATAAGACGTAACATCAATATATAGGAATTAGGTAGCGTGTTCCTTGACTTAACAATACCTAGATAAAGTATCTTAAAGACTAGAATGTTTCTAACGCTGAGCAGCGAATGTGACGCCATGAACAAAAAAGCGGGTGTTTCCCACATTCGTTTAAAATGCGACCATAAGCAAAAAAAAAAAAGCGTTCTGCTGAGGATATGATGCTGCCACTTGGCTGTGGTCCTGAGTTCTACACAAGCTCATGTTTCCCGAACGTACTGCAAAATGGCGTACACATCTCACGCAGCGCCTCCCGATAGAAGACTACCATGTTTTGACCACATCTGCAACAAAGCATGGAGACATGCAGCCATTTTTTTAGGCAGAAGGCTTGAAAACTCGTCAAAAGCAACATTTTACAGCGTCCTGTGGTGTCGGGACAAGTGGTGCAAATCATCGGTACGTGATAACGACGCCCTATGACGTCACGACAGCGACCCACCCCACCAAAGTGCGTGCCAAAGTTATGACGTCAGCGTGACGTAGCACTCACGTAACGTGGCGTAATGTCTATGATGATGTCATCACATGTCATCGCAGCTTGCTGAAAAGTGGCCCGATCGCGGAGGCAATGCAAAGACATGTGATGTGCCTCCAACGGAACAGCACGTAAAATGCAGGAAGCTTTCGAAAGGTGGTGGGGCAGCTAGAATACATACATAGTTTTCGCTTTTGAATCGTCTTAAGTCAATGCGTGAAGCCTTGCGGGTTTTTCCTTTCTCAGTTTATGGATGAAACCCTACGCTTTATTTCAACATTGAGAATTTCGTGCACCTAATGTGGTTTTTATTCCACTTATCCCGGGAAGTTTACAAAAAGATCCTTCTGCTCATGGTCACCGATTTCAAAGGGCTTGTCCCGACGTTCTTTTGCCACAGCAGTGGCCTGCTGTCGGCCTTTCGAGCACCTATTAGAAATGCAGTTGTTGCCCAAGCTCGACAACAAGTTGAAGTTATAAAAAACTTCGTGCAGCACAGTGGCGCTCGTTATCAACTTTGTTTTTTAAGATGAGATTCTTCTATCGGCAAATGTGGGTGTACGTTTTCATATTACCTCAACTTTTTGAGCGAACGAAGCTCGCCTTAAGCATTGCAATTTTCTAGGCAGTTGTGCACAAGAAAGGGTGAAAATTGCATACCCGGGCAATTATTTTTGTTCTTAACTGAGTCATTTTAGCATTTTTTAGGAGTGAAATGTCTAAGCATCCATCTTATTAGTAGAACATGGCTCTATATATCGTAATCTTTTTGAAAGTTCGCTCAAGTTTTTTTAGGTCTTTCATGATCAAATCGTATTTCATAATTAATGTTACATTGAGACCAACGGCTTCATCGTAGGCCACAAAGCTATAAGCCGTTACATGTATTGCAACTGCAGAGCCATCACATGGAATTACAGCTACAGCTTGATTCCTGACCCGCAGGTCATGGGATTCTCGATAGAGGCGAAAATGCTGAAGGGCCGTGTGCTCAAAGTCAGGAACAAGGCGAAAAACCCCAGCTGGTTGACTTTTGTGGAGCCTTCCACTTTGGCGTCTCTCAAGATCATATTGTGGTTCTATTACGTTGAACCCGACCAATTAGAACAGTGCTGTCGTTCAGCACACTTGTGCAAAATTCTTGTATTTCTGTAAAAAAAATGTTATTTGGCCTGGACGTTTTACATGAAAATTAACTCTGCGCTTCGTTACATTGTTAACTTGCAAGGGGTTCCTCGAGGCAAGGTGGTTATTTAAATTTCTGACCATAGTATAATGTCAGATTATGTTTTTTTCAGTCATAGTAACAGAGTACCTTTCTTTGGAGGTAACGAGTTGTTTTTACGTTAGTGTAACGAGTGACGTACCTAACTATCTTCCGTCCGGTAAACCGAACAATACCCAATTTATTTCACGCCATGCTTCTTTCAAAAATTGACAGATCCCACGTACAGTGGGAATTGATAATATGCGAAGCACGAATGAGAAAGGTTGATATATCATTTTAAAATCAGCACAACGTTACGAGGTGGGGGTAAATGTACCGTACATGACTTTCGTGAGTGCTCGCGCTTTAGGGGCGAAGCTCCTTATAGCGGTACCCGTTCGTTCTTCGTAGCCGTCGTAGTGTGTAACAAGTATAACATTTTAACTCCAAGGTGGTGCTGGTGAGAGATTTCTTCTGTGCGTTGTTAAACAATAAAAGATAGTGCTCAATGTACATGCCACTGGCTGCTAAGGGGAAATGAGATACAGGAGAACTCGGCTTTTAGTTAACACGCACGCTGCGATTTTTTATCGTTCAACAACGCACAGAAGATAAGAAAGAGTTGCTACGTCACACTCGCTGGGCGTAACCTCCTAGGTTTTAGATAGGTTTAGCGAGCGTTGGGCCGCAGTGCCATGAATACAGTGAACTAGTATATACCATGAACTCGAGGTTGTTAAAGGTGGGAAGTAGACAGGAAGCGCAAGCCGTAAGAAAGTGTGCGTGTGCCTCCTCTCGTTCAGTCCTTAGAATGTACGCTGGATGGCGGTGCTTCTATATGAGGAATATATGATAAAAAGATGCGAGATGGTGGTACTTGGAGTGTTGAATAGGTGGACGAACGGACACACAGGCAGATGCATGGACGGACGCTCGGATGGCTGCACGGACGGATGGACGCATGGACGGAGCAAGGAGCGGATGCATGGACGAAAGCAGGGATGGACGCACAGATGAACGTGTGGACGCACGAACAGACGCACGCACGGACGGGCGGATGGACGCACGGGCGGCCACACAGACGCATGCATGGATGGACGGAAGCAAGAACGAACGGATGGACGGATGCTTCACCCCACTATCCATCATTCACTCCGTGGATATGCTGCCATTTTTTTCTAACGTAGCGTCGCTGTGCCCAGCGTTCGCGCGCGTCAACGCTGCATAGGAGTACATTGGGCCCTTCATATAGTGCTCGCGGCCGTTTAGCTGGCTCCACATATACCAAATTTGGTTTTACGTGACGTAAATGGATGACGAAATATATGACTGGTGCAAACATATATTCCTGACACGCGTGTCATGTGAGAACATGACAACATACCACGCTCATAGCGGGCTCGCTCCACATATACTAAACTCGGTCACACGTGACGTGAATAGATGACGAAGGTAAACGACACATAGAAACATGATAATCATGACTGTACGTGCAAAACCTACAATAGCTTCAGACGTCCCCCATGATCTGTCCACCTATGACGAAGCCATGACGTCGCGTGATGACGTCAACATGTGGCACTACGTCATGGGACATGAGACTTCGTGATGACGCTGTGATGACGTAGCAGATTTTGGCGTTATGTGATGACATCACAGGTGATTTTTTCGTATCTCTGGTGTTGCCGCCACCAACGCGGGAAGTCTACGGTCAATTTTCATGTTTTATGAGACATTGAAGGCTTTTACTTTAATAGCGACAGGAACAGTGGGCTATTCTTGTCGCTATTCCAGCCACGGGTACAAAGAAGGGTAAATCATAAATAGGGCAACACGTTTACCGGCAACCCAAACGGTTCAAAGAGTTGTTTTATGTACTTGTAAGCATTTCGGTTATTTTCCCACATTTTTGAGCGGAAGGCATTGGCATAATAACGCAGATAAGGTCCCTTTACTCGCCGAGCACGTGGAGACCCCCCCCCCCCCCTCATCACTTTTTTTGCACCAATTCTACTAACGTACCTTTCGTGACCGATCCAGCATGGTCGATTGTGCCATTCCTCTAGGTCATTCTGAATAATGCATGATGACATGCAGCAAGTGGGCTTTTTCGTATTACTATCGTCATATATGCGTCTGGCTCAAGCTATCAGCTGTCCAGCCTCGCTCCCATATTTCAAATGCCACTTCGTTTTAATGATCTTTATGGCATATTCGTTCCGAACACCGAGGAACTATTTTTTGCATTTCCTGTTGGGGAGCAGCGAACGCATCTTGTGGTGCTTAGAAAACAAGAAGTGCGTATGAAGAAAAAAAAGCGTGTATGAAAAAAAGAGAGCTCGCCCACTGATGCTGCGTAGACATTGTGTTTCTGATATACGTGTACGGTTGATGCGAAACAATATCAAGTGACTAACTTTCTCTTACGCTTTCTACGAGAGACATAATTGAGTGATGAATGGTGATCCGAACGATGGACGAAAAGTGTTGTTTAGGCGAAGCAATGGTTTACCTGGCCTTCCAAAATAGCCAAGTCTGTGGCAATATCACCGCCACCACCATCACGACCTAAAGAAAGAACACCCTGCAGTGTTATATACACTTTGCATCGTTGTAAACACACCAGTGGTGATGCTATGCATACCCGAATTTCATAGTAATTATAGTTATTGCTTTACGTATTGATTCATTCATTATTTCTTAACCTAAACGCTGTAAATACAGCGGCGAAAAGAGGCGACCTAAAAACGTACTGAAACGCTTCCACAAAGCGTTTCTCACACGACTTGTGATGAAAGAAAAAATAAGGAAAGTTACAGCGTGTTTTAAGAAACACGTCACTTTATACCTGGAAATCTAACGAAAGGATCTGAAGAACGAAGAAGTAGGATTACTTCAGCCGGAGAAACATTGAAAAATTTTTGGTGCTACTTTGACCAGGACAACATGCAACCTATTCTACTCTGTTTATTTTGGCCCCTTGTGTACTCCTCGTGAGCGGTATTTAACTGATTTTATATACTTGTCTGTTTACACACCACTTGAATAGCATATGAAAGAAATGTGGCTCAGAAGAAAAAGTGGAATGATTTTTTTTATGAATGATCTTGAAAAGGTTTTCACGACAGTTTACAAAGTCTGGCATTAACAAAAAAGTTGATAAAGCTCAAGGTGCAAAGCTCTTCGGCACCATCACACTCACTTTGTCGCGAACATGTGATACGGTAAGGCGTCGCATGATTTTTTGAAGTAAAAGTACAATACTCTAATACGTTCTAGACCAGGTGTGAAGAAAGCTGTAACAATGTCCAGTGTCCCATAAAATTCACCGGTGGAATGTCTTGCCACCGGGTGCAAACATTGAAATATCCACCGTGGCGGTGTAGATGCTATGCTGCTAGGCTGCTGACCCAAAAGTGGAGGGTTCGGTTCTAGCAGCGGGTGTCACATTTCGAAGCAGGGGCAATGGTGAAGGTCCGTCTACTGTGCAATGTCAGTGCACGTTAAAAAACACCAGATGGGCGGAATTTTAGGAGCCCTCTACAACGGGGTCTCACATAACCATATTGTGGTTTGGGGACATTAAATCCCATGAAATAATGATATAATAAAATTATTATTATTATTATTATTATTATTATTATTATTATATTATTATTATTATTATTTGAAATTCTAGTGGTTAGATCTTAATATCGCTTTTGTTTTGCTCTTGCAGCACCAGACTCTCCACCGCCGCACCAACTAAATAGTTCAGAATATTTCAACTGCAAGACTATTGACTACGTGACCGTCATACCTGCTCATGTAAGTGTGACAACAAAGCAGTTTTTTTCACTTGCGCTGTTACACAAGGCTCCGTCAACGTTTGTTTCGCAGTACCCTCCGTCTACATTGACATTCTCAAAATGGATTTTGTTCGAGGCAATAGCATGCGCACTGGCTGCTGCCTTATATTATATCTCAACGCTTAAGGGCGTAGAATGTGTTGCCTGCAAACAATAACAATAATAATAAACGGTGCAAGGTGAACGGCATGAACTCACAGAGTAGAAAATATGCGAGTGGCGCTACCCGAATGCGAACGCGATTGTGCTCTGCAACTTCACGCTGTAATTACAATACTCGTTTGCGAGCGGGAAACAAACATTCGCTCTTTGATTGCTTGTTGGTTCACGTACACTGACAGAAGCTTTACATATGACACAAAACGAATCGCTTCGGACAGGTAAAGATCTTCTGAATAACGCAGCCTCCGTGTATAGTGTGGAAACAAAGTACCATCAATAGTATGTTTACCTTTCTTAAATTTACTTTAAGAGCTTAACAATGCGCTTAGAATGGTAATAGGTGGTGAAACTCCACAATATCTATTTATAGTGTATATTGTACAGTATCAACTCAATACTATCCTACAAACTTTACATGCTCAAACCAAGTTATGTGCTCTAACACGCACCAGTTTGCTTACTTGAGTGTGGATAAACTAATAAAATACTATGCTGTAGTTTTCTATTGTTATTGAATGGCGCTTTTTATCTATTATTAGAATAGAAAAATTGATAGAAAAGCAAAGGTAGAGAGGTCAACCAGTCCAGGATAACCAGTTTTCTACCCTACACAGGGGAATGGAACTTGAGAGATTGTAAGGGGGATAGAAGAGAGAGGAAATGGACAGAACGATAGCACATCACACAGTACGTGCACAAGCACTTTGCCAGCAAGAGTTTATCAATCTGGCGTTGAACGCGACATCACTATCACAGTCGCTTTTCCAGGTTCGTGTTTCACAAAAAACTTCAGAAGTTCCTTGGTCGTCTTCGACTGCAATGTCATTAACGAACGACATGAAAGAACTGATTCGACAGACACTTGTCTATTGTCAGCACGGTCTATACTGGACGCTAGTGAATTCTTCGGAAAATTATAAACCGGATAGTCACACATGATATGATGTAGCATCTCGTCGTGACTACAGGCATCGCAGAGAGCACTGTTGGTCACTTCAATGCGGGAGAAAAACGATTTCGTAAATGCCACACATGACCTTAAACGTGGCAACGTGGCGTGTCTTCGGTGGAGTCTACTTGGCATATAAATACATCAAAGAGTGCCAGTGGTGCTAATGGTTGGTCCGGTTGGTCTGGCAGCTTGGTGGGCACCATAGAGATCGCGTGACCGCCTGTGCAAGCCATCGAAGACTGCTGGTCTCGTGAGATCTTGAAAGAGGTATGGTGTCCTTATCTAAGCCGTGAAGAGCAGCCCGAGCGGAATTATCAGCGTTTTCGTTTCCTGTGACGCCACAGTTACTTGGAAGCCACTGAAGCGTCACGTGGCTTTCTCATGCAATATATAATAAAGTTGCGGAATATAAAATGAGAGCTATTCGCATGGTCCACTACGCAGTGCCGATAGTATAGTTTGAAGGGCTGCCTTGGAGTCGGTAAACATCGAGCACTGTTGAGGTGGTTCCCTTTTGGACAAACAAAATGCAGCGAGCAGAGCAGCTAGTTCCGTAGCTGTTGACGTTAAGGGGTGGTCAGTCCTAAAGCTGATAGTACTAGATCTTGCTGGGACTACTACTGCACCAGACGAAAAGTTAAAGCTTAGGGAACCATCAATATAGATATGTATACTGTCCGCATGCCTCTGGCACAAAAGAAGTTGAAGCAGTTGCTTCAGCACAGGCGAAGCCAGCTCACTTTCCCAGATTTTTGGTATACTGAAATGGACTGTGAATCGAACAAGGCAACAGTAAGACATAGATGGTTTAGATGCCGTGGTGAAGCCCGAGGGAAGTTTGTTGCTGTACTGAGAATAGTTTTGGCCAACGATGCCACGGCCCATCTGCAGGCACGCGCTCGCTCCTTCAAAGGAAGCGAGCGCGCTGCTCCAGAGCCGCAGTGACGATGCTAGGCGTCTGTTGAAGGCAGTGCGGCAAAGTGATGACAGGAAGTACGTGCAAAAGCTTTGAAGTGCATTCTCAGAACTTCTACCATATATAGGGCTTGCACTGGGCGGTCATGAGCAATAGCAATAGTTGCCTTTGTTGACGTATACATCTATGCAAATGAAGGTTCACTGTGAGCGTTTGCGCTTGAACGGCCTACAGAACGCTCATATTTCTTTTGCAAGTACTGCTCAGTACATGCAGGCTATATCTCAGAAAACTGAAGAACGGCGCTCTGTAGAGTTTCAGAATCGTATCTACTGACATACGCCACATCTTTTCTGCCAAGAACAGGAACAGCTGAGAAATGTCATCAAGCGCTGCTTCGTGTAGGCCAAGTTAGGGCTGCAGCAGAGGTCGTTGTTAATGATTACGCCAAGAAACCTGTGAGTTCTGGCGTAACAAATGGGCCACCAGTTGATTGAGAGGACATAAGACGTCATTGGTCTGCGAGTGATGGCCACTAGTGCGCATCTTCATGGTGATAATCTCAGGCCTTGTTTGCACAAATAGCTCCCTTTCAAAGTTGCAGCTTCTTGAAGCCACGCACGTATCTGAGTACATGTGACTGTCGAAGTCCAGACACAGATGTCATCTGCGTATATTTAAATCTTATTGGTAGTTGGCAAGCACGCAGCTAAACCAACAAGTGTCTGGTTGAATAGCGTAGGGCTGAGAATTTCACCTTGAGGGACGCCCCTGGAGGTATATTGTCGTGCAGGTGGGCCACCATCGGTTAACACCGAGGGACCTTGCAGCCAGATAACTAGCAATCCACCAAAAAACTGGGCCACTGGCGTCAACTGCATTAAATAAATTGAGAGTTGCCTGATGTAAGACGTTATCGTATACGCCTCGCACATCAAGGAACAATGGTGCAGGTAGTCGCATACAGGGATTTTCGTGTTATACGTTAACAAAACAAGGTAAACTTATTGTTGGCTGAAAATTACGTGATGCCTGATTTAAAAAATGGGCAGGCGAAACTTAAGTGCAAGTTACTGTCTTTGACATCACATTTGCTAGCAAAAACAGTTACTTGAGGAGCGTGCAGCATGAGTGAAGGTTTCTCCAGCACAAAAAGTACATACAGATGCTTGCGTTCTTATTACAGCTCATCGTGGCGGCTTCCTGCCAGGTTGAATGCAGCTACACCGTGTTCGAACATCGCGCGGACGGTGTCAAATGCTTGGTGAGCTTGTTAAATTTTCACACGCGGTACATGACACGCTGCAGTGCGACTGCTGATTCGGAAGCGCGCATATTCAGTTAGTAAATTTTCCTGGTCTAATTCAGGTAATTCACCAATAACACAAGTTGCAGCAAAATACTGTTGAATACTATAGAATAAAGAAAATATTTTGGTTGAGCATTTTATAATAATTATTCGTATTTTATAAGGAACTTACCGTTACTCTTCGTTCGTGCAAGCCTGGCGTTAATGGAACATTCTCAGCTTTGGCCAATTAGGACTCGGACATCTAAGTTTCAAGCTATATTACTTTGAATGAGAGGGCATAAGCGGGCATATTTGTCATCACCAGTGATAGGACTCAAGCTTCGAATCTTCCGATGGGTGTTAGGTGAATACACGGGCAGCGCACTGCATACAACAGTCTTCCGTCGATGCCAAAACAAGGAAATAATATTATGAGCAAAGCACAAGAAAGCATTCACGAAAAATGAAACTCAAGGTCATTACAAAAGGCTATAGTACTCTTGAGATCATCATGATCCGTAGAAAAATTTCTAGCTTTCTAAGAAAGAAAAAGAAACGACCATAAAAAAGGCTTTCCATCATACGGAGTATACTGTTGTTGTACTATTATGAATTATTACAACACAAAAAACTAATAAACTGCCCATCGCATATGAGCCATAAGAGCACGCTCATTATCTGCTGTGTAAGACACTAATTCGAACCACGCTGACAAGAAGCCATTATGGCAGACAGCCCATTAGTTGTCAGATCCCGGCATTACTAAATCATCCAGAATTGACCGAACGCACTAAGAATTTGTTCAAATCAATGTTAATTAAAAAGATTGAATACAGCTGACTTCGTTTCAATCCTCCTAGTCGTCTCAAGTGGGCTGCTAATGGAGTGCTACTGATGTTAGTGACGTACAACTTGAATCACACAATGTTTTCAACTTTTGTATATATTTTATTAGCTGACGTCATATGCTGCTTATTGTATTATATTGTAAGATGATAACGTATGGCATGCCTTTATCGTGCAAATAATTCATTCGCTACAGCCAAATCTGTCAACGAAGCAGGAGCCTCTGTGAGGTCATTGTGCCTTTTGCTCTTGCCACATTTCTGTAATGTTACAGAAGAAATAAAGGATTACTTACTAGAATTGTTCGGCAGACTGATAAGTGTAAATGCGAATGTATTGCTATGTGTGTATCGACATTGCTGAACAGTCTGTGTCGGTTCTGAAGATTGTTGAAGAGGCTGTGTCGGTCATCGTGCGAGCCACAGTGGTGGTGCAATAATAGTTACTGCATGATGCGGAACAGTGCAGTAAACCGAGAGGAATAAGAGACTACATGATATAAAGGAGTACTGTCCTAGAGAATACCCGTTTTCTTGTCAATAAAGCTCTACTCCAGATGACTAACATCGCTGTGCTAATGATAATAATCATACCCAAATACTTGGAACACAATAGCGTACGCTTACAGCTGCTCGCCGACCCATATCAGCTATACTTGTCGGATTAAAGCTCTTCTTTAGGGTAGTTGGTGCATTCTTGAGCACATACTTAGGCAGCACTATACCGCTGCTGAGATTTACAGTCGGGGAAACTAAAAACACAAGAAGGAGACATCTCATAAATGCCACTCGCCATGTACACTACATTTTATGGACGACTGTAAGGACAATAGCCTTTCTTTGGATACTTCCAGACAGAACGTTTAGTCTGTATGTCTTCCTTTCTGTCTGCCTGCCTGTCTGTATGTTACCCGATAAAGCCACCCGACCTAAGTTCAGGCACTTGCTGAAGACCCAGCCATCTTGAACTGGTGGCTTTGTTCGTACTTGCGGACATTGTCAAACACAAAGCAAACATTAAGCATAGCTGAGGTGCAACATCAATACGTAAGTATTCTGTGGTGTGTTTCTGTACTAGAAAATACGTTCACACGTGTTTCTAAACACCCTAGTGTTTCTTACGTGCACTAAACATGCGACGGTAGGCACAAAATCATGGCCGGCAGAAGAATGTCGTCTTTCTATGACATTTGCAACGAAGCACGTCGATACGCTTCCAATTTTTTTGTGGTTGAGTTTTTCTCCCTGCACTAAAATACACTCATATTAGAAAAATAAAGAGACAAAACGACGAGGACAACAATTACACTAACGACAATGACAACAACGAATGCAGACGCGTTTACCCGAAACATATCTTCTTCTGTAATATAAACATTCGATAACTCATTTGCGCTGCATCACCTTTTCAGCCAAGACTTACGCGTGCGAGAACGTGAATGCAATGAATGAATTACATCTTCCTTCTTGCTCGTCTTTCAGCTGGAGTACAGTCGTACATCGAACATAGAGAAGTTAGGAAAAAGAACGGGAGTGTACAGAACTGGCGTTTGCAAGAAGGGCTACTGCACTCTTGGGAAGAATTCGATGAACATTACAACTGATGACTGAGTAGTGTGCAGGCCGTTTGTTGCAAGGCCAAAGTGCGGGAGTTTAAAACATAAAACAGAGTGGTCCCGGTACACTCTGCTACGCCTGCACTGTAAGAGAGACAAGCGACTCACTTTAAACTGACACTCAAGTAAAACAGTTGACGCCAATGGAAATAAATGCTTTGCAGACGGGTACATTACGTCTTGGACCTGTGAATTTATCGTTTTGAATAAAGAACTTTGGACTATGGCACACCTTCACGTTTCTGTAGCGTTTATGGCGCAAAGGTGCCTTTCTGCAGCTAGTTCGGCCGCTCAGAATACATGTTATTTTCAGCTGAGCCTAATATAGGCTGCTGACTAACACATGAAAAGCCTCTTTCCAAATAGTGCTGCCTCTAAGAGGAGTAGACTGCTTTCTCGCGTGTAAATTTTGTCAACCGATTGAAAAAAGCGCGGGAAAACGGGTGAACACAATCTTTAATCTTTTAGAATCCACACGTCATACTAATTACGCTTATTATATATGTTCATATCCTATTGCGTAAATTACGGAAAAAATGTCAATTTCTTGCGAATGATCTTTTGCATGACAGCTATGTTTTTCTGCCAAAGGTACTATACATAAATATTCTTTCGAACTTGAAAAAATAGCACCTCGCGCTTAAAGCCTGAAGTTAGAAGATACATTTTACTATGTTGCAAAATCTTGACATGGGGCTCTATTTATTGTGCCATATTGACTCTCCTTTACTCGCTTGACTACGACATTTGTGGTTTCGCGTAAGCGGCTTCGACCCCCACCTGTGTCTATCAGTTACGCTGATTAATCACTGGACGTTGTTCGTCACCGCTGTGGCTTACTCTCGACCTCATAATGCTGGTATTGACACTTCAGTGAGATTATATGGCGGGCTAGTTGGTTCATTTCTGTTAGAAGTTCTTAAACTGCGTGAAATGACCGGAACACGAGTTTAACAACGCACAAAACAACACGAGCGCAGACCGCCAACTGTTAAGTTGGCAGTAGGCCAACAAAGTGACCGCCATCTGCGATCCTTTTATTTCTTTCTTTGTATTTAAATAAAAAATATGGCGAGGTGGGCTAAGTTAGAGCCGGCTATCCCAACATCATGGCAGTAATGTAAAGATACGCAGGCAGGTACGAATAGTTAAGAAAAAAAGAAAATAAATAACAGGAGGCACTATGTACATACGTATGTAAAAAATAGTGTTTATAACGCATGGGCACAGTATATGGGCATAGTGCAGTCCATACAGCGTGATCAAATCGTGGATAAAGTGCGTACAAATAATGGCAGGGAGTAATAAGGACTAAATACAGTTAATTGAATCGGTCCCCGCTAAAAATCGCGAAGTGCGCCCTTAGCGTGCTTTTGATTATCGGAATGTGGCCACTGTCTGAGTACTTTGTCAATTGTGAACAGCCACCTGTCGAAGCCATTAGGTCGATCACTCAACTGAGCGTGCTGTTCATCGTATTGCAGGCATTCTATAAAGATATGCTCCACTAAAGCATCGACACGATCACAGCGCGGGCGTTCGTTTAATGCGGCATAAGAAGTGAAGTGTGTATGTAACACCTAATCGTGGACTGTGTAGTAGTGAAGACCGAATTGTCTATTGACCTTTTGATTGGGTGTAAATCGGAGAAACGGATCAATTTGATATAAGATTGAAGGTTTTGTATTTTCATCAAACCTAGCGTCTTTGCACTATTTCTGGCGCAGTTCGGAAAAAAATATTCTGGCTTTCGGAGAAATTAACGTACACTGTTTTTCAAGTGAACTTTTTTGTGTGCTGTGTGGGTCTGAAATAGAGGAGCACGCCAGGCTCTTGGAGTAAATGGATGCCGTTGACACGATCGGAACAAACCAAACAACTCACACTTATTTAACTGCTTTTGATCGATGATATCAACAGCCGACTTAAGATATATAATTGTGATCCACACGCTAAACAGCCTTACACAATATTACACAAGCGACAACACTCAACAATATCACAAACAAGGCGGTGTCACTGACGCCTGACTAACCACAATGGCCCTCGGCAGACGGCCCGCGGTTCCGTGAATTGGGGTCCCCCCTGTGAGAGACAACCGTTCGTGCCAAACGCCACCAGCCGGAGAGACTCGCTTCATTCTCTCGTGCCGCCACCTAGACTTGCCGCTAAGGATCACCACCGGCGCTACCGATGTAACCATGATGATGATAGTGGTGATCAACTCTCGCGAACACAATGCCATCTACCGCTCAATAGTGGTAGGCTGCTATAGCACTGGCTGTGACTATTCCCTCAAACACGTGCATTTTCACTGATTCTCGAACTACTGTACGAGCATTCATGACGGGGTCAGTTTGTGAGCAGGCGGCCCTTATTCTTGCCAAAATTTCAAATTGCACTGCAATCAATGGTCACATCACCTGGTTTCCTGCCCACATGTGCAAGGATGTCCACCCTGTTATTTCTAATGCAAATGAGTCTGACTGTGCCCGCGCACGCGCACTGTCCCACCATGACGGGTATTCAGCCTCTAATTTGAGGGAAGCCATCCAACAGCTTGATTCCCTCCTCACCTTTAAGGAAATATGTAAGCACTATCTACTGTCCAGGCATACGTTCCCGCCCCCGCACCCGCAACTCTCGAGGGCCCCGTTGATCACTTTACGAATGCTGCAAACTGGTACTTGTCCGTCGCCCTTAGTTTACAGTAGGTTTATTGACAGCATAAGCCTCATTGCCCTCATTGCGATGAGAGACGATGCACGTTATCCCACATGCTCTGGCAATGCAGGGCGCTGCTCGATGGCGAGCTTCTCAGCACAGAGGACGCCTGGAAGACTGCAATCACCAGCTCGGACAGGAGGTCCAAAATCGGGCTGTCCGGAGGGCCCGCAGTTAGGGGGAGGGGCGCAACCTACATGTGCCAACGTGGATGCAGACCACAGCCGACCCGCCCTCTTGAGGAGCGTCGGCTCCTCAGGACAATTTGTGAATAAAGTTCGCTGACTGACTGACTCCGAAATACGGCTTCTGCGCGAGATAAGTGCGCCACGCGGCGCAAACAGCTTCACACGGGGTGTCAGCACCTTCACAGCTGCAGTGGCTTACTTGTGAGCAATATCGTTTCCCATCACTCCTACGTGACTTAGAAGCCACTGAAAATAGGTCTCGTGACCGTCCAGATAGGCGATGGTGACTGTTTTTAAAATTTCGTATAATATGTTATTGTCTAATTGAAAATTACTTCCTTAATTATTTGTAGCACTCTTTTGGAGTCGGAATATGTTACCCATTTTTACCTTTGCTGGCTTTTCAACAATAAATTTTGAAGCTTGTAATGTTGCAACAAGTTCCGTTGCTGTACACGATGTCATTCAAGAAAGTATAAAAATTCGTTCTATATTACATGCGGGTACGTGGAAATCCACAGTCGAGCTTTCATCCATTGTGGATCCGTCAGTGAAAACGAATGTGAAACGGTCTCGATAACTGCACATTGGTTCAAGCGTGATAAAGTTCTGCAAGGTGGTTTATTACAATTTTGTTCTGTTTTTTTTAGGTTCAAAGTGACTGTTAAAGATACAAGCTGCCAAGAAGGAAAACTGATATCTGGACGTAAGAAATATTGTTCTTGTTGAAGTGTGACCTCATAAGATCTCAAGGTGTCACCGATTCGCCAGTTCCTTTGAATGAGTTTTTCACAAAGCGGATGGGTATAATCTCTTCGCACTAAGCGGAGCAAGTGGCGGCAGAGTACCTAAACTTGAATAATTTGAATGGGTGGTTTTTAAATGCGAAGCATTTTTTAGTGAACCTTAGCGACTTTGAGCATATCCATCCATCCATCCATCCATCCATCCATCCATCCATCCATCCATCCATCCATCCATCCATCCATCCATCCATCCATCCATCCATCCGTCCATCCGTCCGTCCGTCCGTCCGTCCGTCCGTCCATCCATCCATCCATCCATCCATCCATCCATCCATCCATCCATCCATCCATCCATCCATCCATCCATCCATCCGTCCATCCGTCCATCCGTCCATCCATCCATCCATCCATCCATCCATCCATCCATCCATCCATCCATCCATCCATCCATCCGCCTACTACTTTTAGCTCTCCAGGCCGTTTCGATAATGGCATCGATACCAAACTTGATATGGCATAACCTGACTGTATAAAGAACATATTTGACTAGTAATAACATGAAAATCATGACATGTATGTCATGAATGTTATGATTTACATTTCATGGTCCTGCAGCTTTTGCGGTGGTTTCGTTGATATGGCATGTTGGAAAACTGGTATGGTATGTCATGATTGCATGGCGAATACAAGCGACAGACACTAAAATGAAAATCATGACATGCGTGTCATGTAACAACATGACAACATGCCACGCTCATAATGCGCTCGCGGCCATGATGCGCTCGCGGCCATGACTAGGTGTCACATATACCAAATTTGGTATTACAGTACGTGAATGGAGGACGAAGGTATGATACCGGTGCAAGCATGATAAACATAAGATGCGTGTCATGTAACAACATGACTACATGCCACAGTCAAGACGCCAATACATTTATAAGTGGTGTGCGTGCTCGCCGGCGTTCATTTCGTCGTGTCACGCCGGCGTTGCCACGCCGCGCGCCGGTCCTGCCATACACTCGCAAGCGCGCGCTGCGCTGCGTTGCTTTGACGCATGCGCATTTCAGCTCGTCCGGCGTCCCTCCGTCCCGAAAAGAGGGAGACGCAGCGTTGTCTGGGTAACGCATCAGTGCGAATGAAGCATGTAGAATTTCGCACCGGTTGCCGTCGGGCTACGCTGACGGACGCTGGCCGTACACTTGTCGTACTGGCGTCAGACTCTAGAGTGCTCGCGTTTTGCTAACGTAGCGTCGCTGTGCCCAGTGTGCGCGCGCGTCAACGCTACATTGGAGTATATTATGGCCTTTCATGATGCGCTCACTGCCGTTTTGCCAGCTCCACAATTACCAAATTTGGTGTTAAATGACGTCAATGGATGACGAAAG
The DNA here is from genome assembly GCF_013339725.1 of Rhipicephalus microplus. Taxonomy (NCBI): domain Eukaryota; kingdom Metazoa; phylum Arthropoda; class Arachnida; order Ixodida; family Ixodidae; genus Rhipicephalus; species Rhipicephalus microplus. Next base: position 137,302,763 of record NC_051165.1, read on the forward strand.
TATATGGCTATAGTGGAAACATGATAATCCTGACACGCTTGTCATGTAAGAACATAGTGACATACCACGCTCATAGCGTGCTCGCGGTCGTTTCACTTGTCCTATGTTCCTTTCTGTTTATTAGTGTGCTTGAACTGACAGTTATACCATATTAATCATGACACCAAGGTCATGTGCGGCATCATTTACTCCTACCTCGTAAGGTTGTGCTGATTTTAAAATGACATATCAACCTTTCTCATTCGTGCTTCGCATATCATCGATTCCCGCTGTACGTGGGATCAGCCAATTTTTATTTTCCAAGCACTCACCTACAGTATTTAACGCCTAATGTGCACCTTAATCGAGGCCCACAATCAGTAACACTTTCTTCGTTTTTTCGTCATATCCAGTCACCTTGCCCTGGGGTAGATGTTTTGGACAATCCTATTGTTGACACAACAGGCGCTTTGTTGCTCCCCTTAGTTCCTCCGGCATGCCAAACCCGCTCTATTCGTGTGTCTTGGAGCACGCTGACGGCATCATTTCTGCCTTACCACCTCTGGGACTTCATGTGGTGGCTGGGGTGTGGTGTTCTTTCTACCCTTGATCGCCTCGAAAGGTGGGGGATGGTCCAGAAAGCAACATTCCCGAACTGCTCCCTACGGGAAGAAAAGAGGCATGTTTTGGGACAAGGCGTCGTTGCTCGTGTTTTCTGGAGGGCCGTGCATGCTGGATTTCATGGCCTCAGGGTACATTGCTTTGTTTCTTTTGGGCGTCATCACCGAGGCCGCTTCGCCTGACTTCTCATTGTTGCTGGTGCGTACTGTCTTTTGCACAAGCGCTGCGAGGCGGTTGTAGCAGTTCGTCACAATCATGCTCTTTTCCCGATTTTGGAGCGGCTGTACAAAGGACTACTATCTGTTTTGTCGGACGAACTCTTCCTTCTCGGTGAGGAGGAATTCCTTCGACACTGGTCCTGCGCTTTTGTGTTCGTCTGCGAGAGACGTGTAAAGCTTGTTTTATAGGTCTGCCTGGTTTTGGTAGTTTAACGTTTCTTTAGTACTCCAACAAGTACTTTGTAAATAGTAGGTAAATACTTAACATGTAGATCTTTACGTTTTATTTGTGTGTTCTTCGTTTACCATGTGCTGTACATATGTGAACATACCTTTTTGTCACAATTTTTGGTGTGCCTGTGGAAGATGTGTTCCATCGCGATGTTCCGTTGGATTGTACTTGATGTTTACTGTTCGTGAAATTAAATTTCTCTAAACAAAAACCACAGTCATTCCTCGAAGGAAGGGTGACTTTATTGCTGAAAGAGGGTCATCAGATCAAAATTTATGAATCTGAAAAGTCCGCCAAAACTTTCGAGGTGCTTCCGATTTCCGAGGTAGTGCATAGCGAAGTTAGGTGCTCGAAGCTTTCAAACTGTGGCGGGGCAGAATTAGAACATTTTTGTCGGAAATAAGGATAGTGCTGCAAGCTATTCCAGTCCAGGATTCCTCGATGCGCGTGTCTGTTGGAGGGTGGAGCCACTCTTCGAAAAGGTGAGTGCCACCTTCCATCGGCGGCCGTCCATTTATAGGTTCCCTCCGTGTCGTTGTGACAGCTTGAGTGAGACACGTGCGCGGTGTTTTCTCGGGCAAAATGCCCTGGTGTTGCGTGCCACAGTGCACAAGACTACTCGCGAAATGGCTACAGGATGTTCAGATTCTCAAAAGATCCGAAAAGGTGACTCTTGTGGATTGTAAAAATCAAGCGCGACAAGTAGCAACCCACGGACCGCTCGTGTTTGTGCAGCGTAAGTTATGCCATTTAAGCATTTCGAGAGTTATAACCTAAAGCACGGTCACACGGGCAATTTAAATCGCGATCAAGCCCGATGTGATTGACTCTCTTACGACAGCTGCAGAAGGATGCCAATCACTGTCAAGAAATATGATTTAAATCTGGCTTTATTGCGATCACCAGTGCATCGGGTGCAATACACGTCCATTTGCATGCTGTATACATGCGTATTTAACTCGTTCGTTTTGGATAGCACAAAATGCGTTGTTTTTAATCGCTTCTTGTACACAAGCTGTCATTGCGCGAAGGTGTGCGCCTACGTTGTGCGCTTGTTGCTGCCGGCGCCTTCAACTATTTCATTTAGGGGCAAAGCCCCTTACGCTTGGGTCCTATGTTCCGCGTCGTTGTAGTCGTAGTAGGCAGGTGCATTGAATTGCATGTGAATACAAACGGTGCCACAGCATATTCACGGAGTGAATGATGATGAGTTGGGCGAAGCGCCCATCAGTTCGTCCATGCTTCCGTCAGACCGTCCATCCCACCGACATCCATCCGTGCGTCCATCGCTGCGTTCGTCCGTCCATGCGTCCATCCATGCATCCATCCATCAACGCGTCCGTCCGTCCCTACGCCTATCCATGCATCTGTCCGTCTATCCGGCCGTCCATGCGTCCGTGCGTCCATCCCTGTATTCGTCCATGCGCCCATTCATCCGTCCCTGCGTTCGTCCATGCGTGTCTCCATCTGTCCGCCTATCCGTGTGTCTGTCTGTCCATCAGTGTATCTGTCCGTTCGTCCGTCCCTGCGTTTGTCCGTGCGTCCATTCGTGCATCTTTGCGGCCTCTCCACCCACTCATCATCATTCACTCCATGGATATGCTGTGATTTTTTCTCTTTTCTCTCGACAGCACGTGTTTTTAGGGGCGAAGCTCCTTATAGCGTGGCTTGTGCGTCCTTCGTGGCGCGGAACCGCCAGTGGTACATACCCGAAATAGCGGTCCTTGAGATTTTGACCTCCAAGGTGGTTCCGGTGAGAGATTTCTTCTGTACGTTGTTGAACAATAAAAGATAGTGCTCAATGCACATTGTAATGGCTGCTAAGGGGGAATGAGAGACAGGAGCATTCGGCCTTTAGGTAACGCGTACGCTGCGATCCCCATTAGCAGCTATTGGCATGTACATTGAGCACAATCTGACAAGAAAGGGTTGCTACGCTATACTCGCTGGGTGTAACGTTTTTGGTTTTAGAAAGGTTTAGCGAGCGTTAGGCCGCATAGCCATGAATACAGTGAACTAGTATATACCATGAACTCGAGATGGTTAAAGGTGGGAAGTAAACCCGAAATGCAAGCCGTAAGAAAGTGTGCATGTGCCACCTCCCGTTTAGTCCTTGAAATGTCCGCTGGATGGCGGTGCTTCCATATGGAGAATATATGATGAAAAGATGCGAGATGGTGGTACTTGGAGTGCTGAATAGATGGACGAACGGACACACAGACAGATGCATGGATGGACGCATAAACGGACGCAGGCGCGGATGCAGGGACGAACGCAAGGACGGAAGCATGAACAGACGCACGCACGGACGGGTGGATGGACGCATGGACGGTTGCACAGACGTACGCAGGAACGGACGGAAGCAAGAACGAATGGACGGACAAATGCTTCGCCCCACTCCCCATCATTCCCTCCGTGGATATGCTGCCATTGTTTTTTATTCACAGGTTGTTTTTTTCGCAGTTTTAAAACGCTTTACAAGTCGTACTAATGCGATTGCTTTCCCGAAATAGAGCCTGCCTAAAGCGATTTTGCCAACAAGCCACAGGCACCAGCATAGTTCAGTGGTAGTAAACTGGACTAGCACCCAGCAAACGCGGATTTCAAGCGCCACTGTGTCTTTGGTGCTAGGGCTTTTTGTTGTCTAATTTCGCACGATGTGGTTACGGACGGCGGTGGTGGCGGACAACTGCGCGTGAGCGGAGTTGTGATCTCATATGAGCTTTCGCTGTAAAATGAATATGCACCACAAAAATGGGGTAAACCCCACTAATCGCTGCCGGTCCAATAGAAATAGAGATGGCAACAGTTAACCCAACAAATAATCGACGACGTTAGTGAGAAATAAAACACCCATGGCTACAAGCCGTATAGAAAATTGAAGCCGGGAACCTAATTAAGAAGATGCAACACATTAGGAAGCTGCATTCCGATGACGGTGGTGGAGCCAAAACACTTCCTTAAATGCCCACTTTCAGGCTTGCTACCAGTAGTGCCTCATCAAAGAAACCTCTCTAAAAACACTGCATGCCTTGGACATCCCCAGTTTTAGCAATTTTTCTTCCCGACTCGCTGCCATTCGTGCCGCTCTGGAGTTCCTAGTTGAAGAACCGCAACAGACATGATCAATATTCTCCGACTCCAAAGCAGCTCTCCAGGGCATTGCCTCGCCATATTGTCATGGACCAAACGAACAGCTAATTGCTGAAATACGACTGCTTCATCACCGGGCTATAGAGAAACAACGTGACATAGCGTATCAATGGATACCAGGCCACTGCAGCATTGATGGAAATGACAGTGCAGATGAAGCAGCCCGAACTGCTCATGATGATGTCCCTTGTGTAGCTATACCATTATCAAGAACGGACGCCGCTGCAAGGCTTCGATCGATTGCACGAGAACTGACACTCGCTCAGTGGAATTCACCAACATTCACCAACGTCCGCCTTCATAATTTGGACCCACACCTACAGCTCCGTCTTCCATCAGGAATAACCAGAGCAGAGGAGATACTTTTGTGCCGTCTGTGAATTGGGGTGGCCTTTACGAATGCTTATTCGTTTCAAATCGGAATGGCCAGAAGCCCGACATGTGACAACTGTGGCTGCGCAGAGACTTTCTCCCATCTTCTCTGCGAGTGTCCCCGCTTCAGCGTGCCAAGAAAAGAACTGTCAAAAGCTTTAGATAGAATAGACAATCGCCAATTGTCGGAAGAAAGGGTATTAGGACACTAGCCGAGACCGTCCTCTGCACGCAAGGCACTGAGAGCGTTGTTGCGCTTTCTGCGGGCAAGTGGTCTTAGAGACAGGCTGTAAAAAGCGTCGTGGATCGTCTGATGACCTTCTCTCCCTTTTTTTATAACGTCTCTTTTCTCTCATTCTTTATCCCCCTTACCCCCTTCCCCAGTACAGGGTAGCCAGCCGGTCTGAGAACTGGCTAACCTCCCTGTCCTTCCTCATTTATTCCTCCTCCTCCTCCTCTCCCGTTTTATTGAATTAGTTGTCCTCGTCAAGCCGCAAATGCTGGTAAATTTACAGTCGCAAAAAACAGCCCGTTAATGTTAGCTTTCTGCTATACCACTTAGCTTTGTAAAGTACACCAGGTGAAGAGAAATTTCGTGACTGATCAGTTCAGACACTTTATTTCGTACACATTGTAGCGTCTGATATTCTTAAAACTGATGGTGTACATGTGACAAATCAAGCGTGAAATACGAAATATTATCACCGCTCAGGCCAGGTCTATGCGATACGGGTGACGTTACAGTCTCTGATGAAGTTAGTACTAGATCTATGAGGGAAGAGGTTTGAGTAACACACGTGGACGAAGTGGCCATTTGTGTTAAACCAAATTTTTTTGCAAGTGAAGTGGTCTGCTTCAGCTGTCGGTGGGTTGGAAAAAGAATATGCTTACAAGCAATGAATATTCGGGTAGTGTAGTGGAAGTCCCCATTAGTATTAGTTGCGCATTGCAATAACGAACCGCAAGCGAAAGTGAGCCATCGTGCCGGTTATCACAAAACGACGTATCACTTGAAGGAGATCGATGCAAAACGCCATCAATCACTCTCTTGAAATTTGGATTCAGGTATCACAACACAGATTAAATGTTGAAAAATTATTTGTTTGCAGTAGCAATCAAATGCCCACCCGCGGCCAGCAAAATATCCTCCTGCACACTGAAGCGCGGTGCCTGCAGTAAACTACTTATGTTCGTTCACTATACAAAACAATTTGGTGTTGGTTATCTGGCTGCAGTTAACGCGACGAGATTGGCTTGCAGATCGTAAATAAGGCACATAACTCATACTTTTGTGGTAGATACTACGAGTGCTGGTACCATTTAAAATAAAAAAAAATCTGATTTCAAGCAAGCAGCATTGTTTCTCCTCACGTATCCTTATCGATCACGTATCCCTATCGATCATGTGCTGAGGATGGCTGCCAAATCGGAGGGGTTGAGTGGATGTACGATGTGAATTTTGCGTGATTATCAAAATACAGATCTCAGCAATAGTGTCATCTAGTCACCGTAAGAGTTTCTATAAGGCTGTTTGCCAAGTATGCCACGATGGCGGCACTGCGAATGGCGTTCCGGTGAGCAGGGGGTTTATTTTTCAATTTTCTTCCTTCTCTCGAATCACCCCTCCCCCCCACACTTCGCTGACAGGATTTTTCTGCTAACGTTATGCACGGCCAGAGCTGAAGCCTAAAACTGTTCTGCGTAAAAATGTCAAATATTTGGTTGGAATGCCAGACCTTTTTTTTTCACAAGAACGGTGCTGTGTACATTCATAGACCTTTCTCCTTGTATTATCAAGGTTTTAAAAAAATATATATTGATGTCATGGTCTGAATGAAGGCTTACTGCATTTTGCCTCTCAATAGCTTTCTACTGTTCAGCCATTATGCAGAAGATGCTCCTAAAGATTTTTGGTGGTATTGCGATAGCTAATATAGCAAAAGTTATGAGGTCGAAACTTGGGTCACGCACGGCGCCCTAGTTGTCCGCCGCCGCCACCGCTGGTGTTCGTAACCACATTACAAGAATATACAAAAAAAGACCTAGCATTTGTGTCAAAGTGAGACCCGAACCCGAGTCTACTGAATTCCCGCCCAGTATTGTACCACTGAGCCACGCTGGTGCTTGGAAATTGCTGGCTAACTTGCCTTAGGCAAGATTGATGTCGGGAAAGCGATCGCGTTAAAAGGACTTATAAAGCGTTTTAAAACAGCGAACGAACAACCAGTCGTCGCACAATGCGAATAGCGTATCGAGTGGGCCGTCCAACGGTGACACCTATTACAAAAGCTTGTTGTTGTTCAGCTATTAACTGTGGCGCATAATCACTTCAGGCGTAAATCTTCATCATCGTCAGCCACTGCATGAACAATTGGCACAAAATTCCTCGCAAGTGTTAAGCGGATACTATGCTCCTCGAAAGAATGACGAAAAATAACATAGCGAATGCCGGCCTACTATCCAAAAGTTTTCATTAATAGTGCCGTAGTGGGTATCAAGCAACTGTGCTTGCACTAGTTGCCAAATGAGTGTTTAGAAAAGGCTCTGAAAGGCCGCTCTTCTAGCTTTCGCTGTGACTGTGCGGCGCCTTCCGCGCAGGCCTGGTGTTCACTATAAGGACACATGAGACAGGCTTTTAGGGGCGAAGCTCCTTAGGGCGTGGGCTGTGCGTCCCCTGTAGCCTGTATGTAGCCACCTCTAGTTTAGTTCTTGCAGTGTTCACTAGATGGCGGTACCGTCCCCTGTATGTAGCCACCTCTAGTTTAGTTCTTGCAGTGTTCACTAGATGGCGGTACCGTCTCCTGTATGTAGCCACCTCTCGTTTAGTTCTTGTAGTGTTTACTAGATGGTGGTACTTGTAGCTGATGATGAAAAGATGCAAGATGTTATAAACTAGAAAGCGGTACTTGTAGTTGATGAAAGACGCGAGATCTTATAAAATAGGAATGATGTCACATATGGCGCGTGTCATTGGTTGAAGGCAATCGTTCGATTTAGTGCGGCGACGTACGCTAGGGGGAGCGATGTAATAAAATCGAGTGGGCAAAATGTACAGAGGATTCATGGTTTACCAGGTTTACCTCTGGAGCTTCGCCCACTCATCATCATTCACTTCGTGGATATGGCGGAATTTTTTTTTGTCGTAGTCGAGCTAACCATAAAGTTCAAATCAATAAGATTGCCTGGTTCATCACATATACCATGGCTTAGTAAAAGCACGCAAACGCTGGGGACGAACGCATTGATGAAAGGTGCCGGTTATCTCCATCTCATGACGGATGCATGCGATAAGATGAGACCTGGAGTAGATGGCTCTTCAAGCAAGAAAAAAAAATGTGCCGGCTATTCGCGCTTAACAAATGAGCATTCGTGAGAGAGAGGGGCCTGGAGCTGTGTTGGGTGAACGACTGCGAACTTGGCCCATGGATGAGGGCGTCGTTCGCAAACGCTGGCCCTGATGCTGTCTCGACAAAAATGAAGAGACGCCTCGTGATGATGCCATGTTCTCTTTTAGAGCAATGACACCACAAAAACTCGTACGGTACTTGGAGCAGCTGCAGTATTTTAAACTAACATTTTGTTGAGCCATGCCAGATTCAGTCCAAAAGAGTTATGGCTGAAGCCTGTTTAGATGACATTGATTTTTGTTTCTACACCATCAACTGCTGAAGACCTGTGGTGAAACTGATGTTCTTGGTTAATATTAATTGTCTGAAAATGTCACCCTAACGCTGATACAGCTCATAACGTGCACACAACGGTCACCAACGGCACATCAAGCAAAGCGGATGTCAAAAATGATAATATGATATCTGATTGATATGGGGGGTTTTAACGTCCCAAAACCACTATATGATTATGAGAGATGCCGTAGTGGAGGGCTCCGGAAATTTAGACCAGATGACAAAAAGGTGACTCCTATAGTAGAGTACAAATAGTACTCTAAATCGTTACCCCGTTTTTTGTAAACACAAACGTGACACGTGACACTAGCTATTCTCGGTTGAGAAAGATTTTACTGCTGTAAACCTGTGGCTGCCGCGCAGCGAAAGTATAGTTTGACGCTGAACTCACTGCCCCACCAGAATTTTTCTTTCTCGTGTTGCAGAAATGTTGCTCTAAATTCCTTGGCCGTGATAACCTAGTACGACTATTGCGCGCGTGCCTCAACAATGCTGCGACATCACATAGACTGTGGAAGCTGCAATGCATTATAAATAAAAGTTAGACCAGGGGACTCGTCTGGCACTTTAGTGAATATCACGTGTACAATTGCTTGAGTACTTCTCCTAAAATGCGTAGAATGTTTCAGTAAGAAGTAATTAAATGCTAACGTTTGATGTTTGGTCAGGGAGTCTGGCGCAAAACTTAAATAATCACCAAGTCACAATTTGCCTCAAAATAAAGGTAGGTGTGGGTAGAGTATCAAAATGTGCGCACCTGTGTGCATAGAGTTTGAAAGATTACCATGAAATTGTGAGAAGTGTGAGTGTAAATCTAAAGAAAAGAAATTGTGTGAACGAATAGCTTTATCGCTTAATAGCTGACTGGGTTAGTTCGTTATTCAAGCTCAATCCAAGCAACGTAGACAATAGCACGATGATGAAAAGCAAACGCACAAAAAAGCGCCGACTCCCAACTGAATTTTACTTTACGTGGCAACGTCATATAAATAGTATGGCCCAGAACTGTTACAGATGCTTCCCATTCGAGCTTTTTGTTCAAAAATGACTCCGAATTCTCAAGAGGTGCTTTTGTTAATGAATGATATTGGGCTGTTTTTGGCACTGATTTGTTGTACGATGGTCATTTCCCACTTACGTACAATGGACATCGCCTGCATAGTCTTCATAATCACGGTTCGCATTCGCAAACGTTAAAGAGAGCCTAAGGGCAATTACGAAGTCCACGTGAAACCTTTACATAGCGTCCTAGAAACCTGGTTGTGCTTGTTTTGCGCCAAAGAAATGCCTACAGCTTGAACAGAAAGTCATGGTTTAGTGGTCTGCACATGGTTACTGCCATTCAAATCACCAGCCTTGTAAAATGACCTCCAGATGTAAAGTTTGCTTTACCTCAAAGCTCGACAGCTGGCGCAACGGAACAAGGAACTTTGGCAGAGCACAGCCCGACAAAGCAGAAGCCACGTTATTCTCCAGGGTAAGGCGAAAACGTTTTTTTTAAAGACGATAGTCTTTCTTGGGGGATCTTCAACGAAAAAAATTTGGTCTGTCTGTCTGTCTGTCTGTACAATTATGTTTGTCCATCCTTAACGATACTTCAAACGGCTACAAACAATTTTCTAGAGCATAACATCAAATAAACATTTTGTTCACTCTCTTCAGACGCAAGACTATCGTCTTTCGATGACATTTGTAGTGTAACGTGCAGATCCGGGGGCATTTTTTGTTTCTTTTAACCAAACCAAAACGCACAAAATTTATGTTATTTCATCTTGTGATGAAATGCCCTTTTATGCAACCGATAGTTCCGAACCTTGCGAATAATTTTGCTGAGGCCTTGTTACGTCGTCGGGCTTGTGTTCTAGAACATCCCATTAATGGCGCGAATCATGTTCTGAGTTTGCCTTCTTTCTATATTGCTGATACACTTCTACGCATATTATTTTCATTTTCAGGCGTCAGCACGTATTCGCCCTTCATGAATATCTCGCTTGAAATGTTATTGTAATTAAGTATTCATACAAATGGGCAGAGAAAATGTCAATGACGAGTTTCTGCCTGCCATTGTTAGGAATACTGTTATGCGAAACGCACCTTGTGTCTCTGGAAAAAAGGATTACATTTTTATTAAAAACAGCAATTTAGTGGGATGGGCCTATAGGCCTTTCGCGTGGAGACGTTCAACCCCGAGTTTTATTATAGTCAGACACAGTATTCACTGAAACGCCTTGCGCTCTGCGATGTTGTTTCTATATATGGTTCAGAAGCATCTGAGTGTCTTTAAACATACCAATAGTAGGTGTAAGAACTATTAGGAGAGGAATGGCAACAAACTTGAACTATAGTATTGACGGTGGTTGTGTGATTCAGCGGGGAGTACCGACCAGCTCGAACACTGCCGCTGTTAAGTTTCTTCACTTTTGCCCATAGAATCTCACATAAGAGTATAATGGGGAGAAACAATAATGGGTAATTGTCCTTGCCGCGGCATTGCACAGCGAAAACAATACATCGCAAGACATGTTTACAGGCACCCACCTCCTTTTCGATGCGATCTTTGCGAGATTAAACTAGCTTGTGTGCTACGACAACTTTCTGTAATACATTTGAGGCTGTTACTTTACTATACTTTTTATTGCCCCACAGAACCTGTTTTCGGCAAATTCATTTTTGGTATGCAGTTCTAACAATGAAGCTTTAAGCTATTCGTAACTTTCACTCGGTCATGCAATGCTCCACAGGTTAATATGCGTCCCGAAAATTGGGTGAGGTACTACCAAGTGCAGCAGGTGCCCGGGATAAATTAGTACGTCTTCTCGGCGAAGTGTAGCGTGTAAAACACGGGGAATAAAGAGAAATCAAAGGTAGGGAAATAAAAAGAGATGGCGAAAATCTTACAAGAAAAGTAGGCGATGGAAGCCACTGGGGAAGATTAAGCCAAAGAAGAGAGCGTCCTTTCTTCAGCTTATTTTTCCACGGTGATTTCATTGCGTCGCCTATTTCTTTGTAACATGCACCAACTAGCCCAACAAGAAGTTTTACAAGAGAGCAAGCAGGCGATAAAGAGAGAAAAGAAAGTACAGATATATAAAGATTGTAAAGTCATGAAAATATGGAAACAAAGTGAAATAATTAGTAAGAGACAGGAAGATATTTTGAAGCAGACACGAAAAAGAGTAAAAAAAGAAAGAACAGAGTGCAACACTAAAAGAAGAGAGAAATAAATATAAACAAGGAAAGGGACTACAGAGAGTACGTAACGGCGATAGATATAGAGCAAGAAGAATTAAGAACAGAAGGAGCGAAAAGAGATAGAAATAAAAAGAGAAAGACAGAATATAAAGACAGATATAAAGAAGACATAAAAAACACAGAGAAAGAGAAAGAAAGAAAAAAAAATGGCCACGCGTCTGCATGTTTCACTGAAAATGTCGTCGATAGATGGTAGTCTTGCGTGTGTAAAGAGTGAACAAAACGTTTATTTGATATTCTGGGTGAGAAAATCAGTGAATTGTATTCTGGAAGCGCTGCGTTAGAGAGTCTAGATCCGTGCGGCAAAGGCGAACGAGCGCATCGAGGCACGTTACACACGAGCGCAATCCGGCAGTTATCTTCGAAAACGAAGGAGGCGTGCGCGCCCACGGAGAAAGATGCGCTCCTGTATCGGAGGCGACAAGGTGTAGAACGCGAAGCGACGGTCAGGTGCCTCCACCGTGTCGTCTTAGCAAAACGTTGCAAACACTTGCCTTTTTGAGCATCGCGTTGCGCTGTCAGCGCAGCCTGATAAACGCTACGGTCCTTAGAATTACTTATGTGTGCCTTCTCTAGTATAAAGCCACATATACAAAATATTGACGTGTTGTTATGGTGCCCCAGTTGTGCGCAATTGCTTTTTAACTGACAATCGCACAAGAATGAACACTGAGACATGAGCAATATTGGTGGGCGCTGATGTTGGGGTTGGCCGTTTGGGATATCGCTTGATGTCGTTTGGGGCATCGTTACGGCGAACAGACAGAACAAAAGTTTTGCGTCGAAGTACCCCAATACACTATCGTCTTTGAAAACGTGAAGAACGCTTGAGCCTCGCCTTGAAGAGATGGATGCGATAACCTAATGGGACCCAACGTTACTAGAATAAACTTTGGTGGGATCCTGGTCGCATCAACTCTAAAATCGCAAATATAGGTCCTCTTCTGGGTAGACACCTAAACCACACTGCAAGGGTGGGTGGGTGTTGTCTACGACGTAATTGATTGTTTTGCTTGTTGGCGAGCTATGCATTACGTATCGTGAAGGCAAGTTCACACATGCACACGTTGTTGAGGCTGTTTTTTATACTGATACTATATTATTCAAAGTCTTTCTCTAATGTATGGGCTCTTGAACGAAGTATTCGTCACTCGAACTTCGTGGTTTTGTGATCCTACATTTTCTTCCACACGCTATTACACCAGTTGCACTCCAATAATGCTTTGTTTAAAACAGTTTCGAGGACGGGTGTATTTCTGGGGTTAAACGCTTGCTTGCCACGCACGTTCGATTCGAAGTCGAACAGAAGATTTTCAACGATTTCTTTATTTGACTGCTTTAAAGTTTGCGCTCGCAAAAAAACGTTGATTTTTCGCTCACTATATACCAACATGGCCAATGCCAGCCAGAAAACTTCCGCGAAACGAGCTTTTACGGTGACGTAGCCAGGAGTGGCGCACTGGGCAAGGGTAATTTTTTATAGCGTGATTGTTCAGGCGTCATACGTTAATCAGTTGGTGTGAAGCATGGTAAAATCACAATAACAAAAATATTCACGCGTAGAATTCTAATCTGTTATGTTGCAGTTTAAAGAGAGGTTTTTTCGTCTACAACGATGTTGCCCTTTGGAATTAAACAATTTTAATCCGATGCTGTCAGTTAGCGATGAACTTTGTAAAGTATCATTAAACACTTGAATCAACACCGCTTGTTGTGCAGATAACTGTTAATGACTAAGCGGTAAATGTTGATTGGACATTGAAAAGGCCCCAGTCAGCGTTCATGGATGCTACTTTAACTAATCTGTTATGTTGCAGTGTAAAGAGAGGTTTCTTCGTCTACAACCATGTTGCCCTTCAGAATTCTACAATTTTAATCCGAGGCTGTCAGTTAGCGATTAACTTTGTAAAATATCATTAAACACTTGAATTGACACCGCTTTTGTGCAGATAACTATTAATGACTAAGTGGTAAATGTTGATTGGACATTGAAAAGGCCCCAGTGAGCGTTCATGGATGCTACTTTATAAAGAGAGTGACATCAGTCAGCACTAAATATATATAAGTGAAACATCATTTTAATGGTTGCTACAATGTAATAGGTTGATTGTGTGTGAAGAAGGAAAGAATTTGTGAATTGAGTGGTTCTGTGCAACAAAAAGATCAGAAAGTACTAAATGAAGCCGGAGCCTAATCTTCTTGGAATACTTGTACTCGGCTAAAAAAGATTAAAACTCGATCCTATTCAGGCAGCGCTAGAAAAAAACTATCCTCAGGACACACAAAAAATAGTACGGAAATACATACATTGCTATATAGATAAAAAAAAGGGACCATGCCCAACATTGCTATCTCTTGAAGATTTCTGAAGCTACCGATACCAAACCTATCAGAAAAGCCCTGCTAGTTAAAAAAAAAACACCGACTCTTTTTATTTTAGATCAACTATTCATTCACAAAGTTTATGATAAAGACGAATCCGTTACACATGAAAACTGACATCTTTGTTTAGTGGTAACTATAATCTGAGTCCCACTGTGACTACGAGAAAATTCGGGATCATATATGATAGCTTTTTCAGCCTCCAAGTTCTTCTTAAGGTGTTATGATTACATGATGACTTTCTTGTAATCTATTTTTTATGATAATGTTTCATAAAACACCCTACCCCTTTTATAATATGCCAAGTACCGGGGTTATAACGAAACCTCAATGGTTCATACAAAAATGAATGGCAAAGATGGACACACCAAGCTGTATCTATGTGGAGATACTTACTAAACTAAATTTGGAGAAGAAAATGAGCCTTGTTCGTCTCCGTATGATAAAAAGTAATCAGTTTGCTTAGCAAGATAGTGGACGTGACTAGCTCCATGGTTGGAACGTCATCTACACTGAAGAAACAAAAACAAATCTTGGTTGTAGATTATGCGGAACTTCTGGTGAACAGTGATGTGTCTGTTCTTCACAATCTGTTTCGGTATGAAATGTTTTCTATACTTTTCACGACAAAACTCATAATATTTATCAAGCAAAATTTTGACTGGGGGTGCATTTGCCTTGCTACTACCCAAGTCTGATTTTCTCAAGGTAAGAAATTGCGCTTTTTTTATTCTCATAATGATGCTTCTACCAAAATCTGATGATGCCAAGTTCCGCTAAAAACATGGAGGGCAAATTTAAGTAAATTTTTTTGGGTATTATGCATCAAAGTCACGATGTGGTTATGGCCGTAACGGGGCCCTTCGTATTATTTAGATCACCTGGGAACCATTAGGTGCCGCGAAAATCAACGCACACAAGTCTTGCGTTACATCAGCACGCAGTCGACGTGGCTAGGAAGTGAAAAGAAGTCTTTGAGGTTCTCAGCCTTACCTTAAAGAGGCCGTGCAACACTTTTACATGCGAAGCATTTCTTAGCGAACTTCAGTGACTTTCAGCGTATCCGTCCGTCAGTCCGTCCGTCCGTCCGTCCATCCGTCCGTCCATCCATCCATCCATCCATCCATCCATCCATCCATCCATCCGTCCGTCCGTCCGTCCGTCCGTCCGTCCGTCTATCTATCTATCTATCTATCTATCTATCTATCTATCTATCTATCTATCTATCTATCTATCTATCTATCTATCTATCTATCTATCTATCTATCTATCTATCTATCTATCTATCTATCTATCTATCTATCTATCTATCTATCTATCTATCTATCTATCTATCTATCTGTCTATCTATCTATCTATCTATCTATCTATCTATCTATCTGTCTGTCTATCTGTCTGTCTATCTATCTATCTATCTATCTATCTATCTATCTATCTATCTATCTATCTATCTATCTATCTATCTATCTATCTATCTATCTATCTATCTATCTATCTATCTATCTTCTATCTATCTATCTATCTATCTATCTATCTATCTATCTATCTATCTATCTATCTATCTATCTATCTATCTATCTATCTATCTATCTATCTATCTAGCCGCCTACGATATTTAGCTTTTCTGGCTGTTTCGATAAAGGTATCAATCCATACCTAACTTGGTATGGCATAACATGACGGCATGAAGAACATACTTGACTAGTCTTAACATGAAAATTGTGCAATGTATATCTTGAATGTCATGATTTACATTTCATGTTCCTGTTGCTGTTGCGGTGGTTTCGTTCACATGGCATGTTGCAAAAGTGTTATGGTATGGCATGATTGCATGTCGAACACAAGCGACAGACTATAACATTAAACTAATGACATGCGTGACATGTAACAACATGACTACATGCCCCGCTCATGATCTGCTGGCGGCCATTTTGCTAGTTTCTCTTATACCAAATTTGGTATTACGGGACGTGTATGGATGACAAAGGTATGATGCTGGTGCAAACATGATAGACATGAGATGCGTGCCATGTAATATGACTACATGCTACGCTTATGCTGTGCTCACGGCTGTGTCGCTAGCTTCACATGTACCAAACTCGGTATTACGTGACGCGAACGATCAACATAGGTAATTGACACATCCAAACGTGATAATCACGACATGCGTGTCATGTAACGACATGACTACATGCCACATTGATGGTGCGCTCGTGGCCGTTTCGCTAGCTTCACATATGCCAAATTTGGTATTATGAGACGCCAATGGATGACCAAGGTATGTGACCGATGCAAACGTGACAATCATGAGATGTGTGTTAAGTGATAACATGATTACATGTCACAGTCAAGGCGCCAATACATTTCAGCGTGACGTGGCGCACGTGCTCGCCGGCATTCATTTCGTCGCGTCATGCCCGCGTTGACATGCCAGACGCCGGTCCTTCCAGATACTCGCTGGTGTGCGCCGCGCTGCGTTGCTTTGACGCATGCGCGTTCAGCGCGCCCAGCGTCCCTCAATCACGAAAAGAGGGAGATGCAGTTTTGTCTTGGTAACGCTTCGGCGCGAAAGGCAGCATGTCGCATTTCGCGACGCAGTTTTGTCTGGGTAACGGACCGGCGCGAAATGCAGCATGTCGCATGTCGCACCGGTTGCCGTCGGGCCGTGCGGACGGACGCTGGTTGCGCCTGGCGTCAGACTATAGAGTGCTCGCGTTTCGCTAACGAGGCGTCGCTGTGCCCAGCGTGTGCGCGCGTCAACGCTGCATTGGAGTATATGGGACCCTTCATGATGTGCTCACAGCCGTTTCACTAGCTCCACATATACCGAATGCGGTGTTACGTCACGTCAATAGATGACGAAATATATGACTGGTGGGAATATGATAATCCTGATACGGTGTCATGCAAGAATATGACAACACACCACGCTCATAGCGCGCTCACGGCTGTCTCTCTAGCTCCGCATATACCATGTTTGGTATCACGTGACGTGAATAGATGACGAAGGTAAACGACAGATTCAAACATGATAATCATGACATGGAAGTCATTTATGGCATCATTTACCTTCATATCGTAACTTTGTGCTGATTTTAATGTGACATATCAACATTTCTAATTTGTGCTTTGCATGTCATCGATACCCTATACGCGGGATTTGGCAATTTTTTGAGCCTGGTGACAAAACGCTGCCGATCGGTAGCCGACGCTCCGAGAACACGTGAACCAATTATTACAGCGCAATACATGGCCTAGAATTTACAATAAGTACCTAAAGTCAGCTAAAAATTGCTTTTTTATCTCGACAAAGGATGATACATGCCTAAAAAATCACTCGTTACAGCCAGTGTATCAACCATTGGATGATTTGAGCAGAGCGCGCTCGGTCGTTACTGGGGCCGCAACTTGTCCACGCGTGTGTGCGGAATCGCACCCTAAATTCACAAAAAAAGAGAAAGAAATACTCAAGGTCACGAAGTGTGCTTGACGTATTTTATTTTCTTGTACCATCTCTTTCTGCTTAGCTTACAGCGTACTTATTAAGCTAGAGATGAGAGGGTGTGATTGCATCCTGCGTCAAATCTTTGTAGCTCGTACTCTACTCGACTGATTCAGAAAATGTTATGCGGTGGTGAGCTTTTGAAGCAGCGAGCTCCTTTAGTGATCTTCGATACTAAAAACGTGTTGCAGGGCCTATTTACCAAAGGTAATACGGCAGCACATTAAACGTTATGCCTAAATATGGCCCAAAGCGTTGGAAGTTAATTAAACAGTAACATGCGGTACTCTTATGCTTTTTCTCCGGCCAGATCACTGACACCATATTTGAAGAATTTTCAAACGCTTAATAATAACAGGACAAAACGACTTAAAACGTTTTCGTTCAACCTTTACTACTTTTATTTTCTACTCAGATATCTGGGTAATTAGAAAAGAAGTCACAGCTTTGCTGCAAAGGCGAAGCAATGAACGCGATAAGAACAAATTGGAAGGCCACGCAAAAAATGGTAAGCGGACCAAAAGGTACCCCGCGTTTCTCACGCTGTGAAGGGTAGAGAAGTTGATCGCAGGAACGGCGGGCTTCTTTTTAGGGTAGTTGGCACCCCGCCGTTGTCCGCATAGCTGATCTTCGCCAGTGAGGAGACGCATTTGTGAGAGAGATAGAACGAAGGTTTATTTACATTATTGCAGAAAGATAGGAACTGTACAGGGATCGAGAAGATTCTGCATTATGTACAACAGAGGTTCAGCTCATGATTCCGTACAAGATTCAGCACTATTTACAAAAATGCTTCGGCTTTTATAGCCCGTCGTCAGCACCGTCTGAAGGAGGCGCTGACGACTCTTGCCACACAGCAGGGGACGAAGTCTTTGTGCTCCACCCACCAGAAAGGGTGCAGATACGGCACCACTCAGCTGGGCGAAACGGTCCAATGATAAAGGAACGCACCACACAAAGACGCACCCGGCCCACGCCTTGAAGGCACCGCACGGCGAAGAGGTAGAGCATGGAGAGGGAAAGTCGAGCTCCTCCGGGTAGATGGCCGCTAACCCGACCGTCAGCAGCGGTGCACGCTGCTTTCATTTTCAGGCAGTCCAAACGCTCGATTACGGTGAACGGCTTCTTCGACGCGTTCCCACGCTTCCGAGCTGTCGGTGCGTTGAGATGGCCTCGCGTAGATGCCAAAAGCCGAGTCGCGAGGTTGTCTTAATGAGACCGCCACAGAGGCGCCGTTCCCTCGCTGATCGCGCCCGTTCAACAAAAGGCTTGCCTCGCGAAACTTTCGTTGAGACCCGACTGCTTCCCGGAACGTCTACCGGACAGCGTCTTGCAGACTGGGCGCCGATGGGGTTGAAAGCCTCCCTAGTAGACAGGCTTACGCACAATGGCGTCTGCCTACACGAATTGCCGGCCCAAACGTAACAACGCTCAAATGACGCAGCAAACGTAATGACAGGTATCTGTGAACGCGAACAGCTTATGACAAATGGTATAGAAATCCTGCAAAACGTGCATACCCGCAGGATACCTAGCTCTGTCACAAGAAGCTTTCTCGGTGGTTATGTATACTCGTGCGCATGTGTTCAAGTTCAGATTGTGACTGTGGCGGGGATGATTTCACAAAATGAGTTTCACCGAAAAGGTGAAGCAATGAATGTGATAGCGACAAATCGCAATGTTAGGTAAAGTGAGGCTGGCAGTCAACTCATTCACATCTGATCACACGTAACTACAAAAAGCTTGCGTAAATAACACGCCCGCTCTAGGTACACTCTTGGCGTCGTTTTGTCGTGTTGAGAGCGCCGCCCGTAGAAGCTCCCACCTGCTGTGTGGAAAAACGCTCGCGCTGATCGTTGTCGCGATAGCGCGGGAACCATATGCGCCCTCTTTCCTTTTCGTTTACGAGAGAAGCGCCCACGCAGATGACCACAAGCCGGAATATGGGTCACTCCCTTTCCTAGCTCCAATATATACATATATATATCTATCTCTCTCTCTCTCTCTCTCTCTCTCTCTCTCTCTCTCTCTCTATATATATATATATATATATATATATATATATATATATATATATATATATATATATATATATATATATATATATATATATATATTGTGAGCATTATTCATGCACGCCATCTTATCATAAGTACATACTCATCATCATCAGTCTGACCTGTGTTGTGGGGCAGAGGCTCGGCAAGTAAAAGTGTCTTGCAGACAAAACGTTACCTTACAAGTGGTGGAAAGTGCTTTCCGGTCCCCTGGTCCTCTCCCTGCAGCGCTTTTTCGTTATCTTCGACTACTAACCATCCCTGGAGCTCCGGTCGGGTCGCCGTCTGCGCAGTCAGCCCCCGGTCATCTCTCAAGATGAGCACAACATGGCTCCATCCACCCCGCATACACCCCTGGGCATGCCTTCATGGACTGTCACCGCCCCTTAAAAAGATCCTCCGATGTTCGCCGGCCTTCGCGGTGAAGACGTTGAAGACTGGTTGGATGAGTACGACCATGTGAGTGCGCTTAACTATTGGCATGATTCTGTGAAGCTGTCCCGCGTACCGTTCTATCTGACGGGGGTCGCTAAGACATGGTTTCTCAACCATCAACTGGATTTCCCGGACTGGCCTACCTTTAAGCAGCAGCTCCGTCAGATATTTGCCAACCCTTCTATCCGTGCAGACATAGCCAAACGAAAGCTTGCTGAACGTGTTTAGCATTCTCGCGAGTCTTATACTTCGTACATTGAAGATGTCCTCGCCCTATGCCGTCGCGTCGACAGCTCGATGGCGGAACATGACCACGTTCGCCACCTGCTCAATGGCATAGGCGCCGTCGCATTTAACGCTTTAGCGGCAAAGAAGCCCACCACGGTCGCGGATATCATCAGTACGTGTCAGGGACTCGATGACCTTCAACGTGTACGTTTACAACCTGAAACAGGAGATCTAAGGCCAACGCATGACAATGAGCTCCGTGCGTTGATACGGTGCATGATCCGCGAGGAGCTGCAACTCCAGGCCACCTCGTCGTCTTATGAGCTCCACATAACGCCTTCTGCAGGCAGCCTCTGCAACATCGTCAGGGAGGAACTGGCATCCATGACGTGTGAGCAAGTCCGGAGCTCACATACCACTCCAAAGCCGACATACGCTCAGGTGGTTGCAGCGTCACCTTCTCAGCAATCGTCGCAGTATGTGTCAACTACGCAGCCCTGACTGAATGGTTCGCCCCAAGGGCACCGCCTCCTTGTTTTCATGCCTGGCGTCCAACTAGACCGGTTTGCTATTATTGCGGAATACGTGGCCACATCTCACGGTTCTGTCGTCGACGTCAACAAGACAAAAGGCGGGGCTATGGTAGCTTCGAGAGGGATGAGTTTGCCCCTGCTCCACAATATCGTTACCGATACCAACTGTACCAACGCTGCTCACCCTCTCCACAGCACTTCGACGCAGTCAGTACCTTCCGCTCCTCGCGCCGTCGTTCCCCGTCACCTATGCGCCGTTCCTCGTCACCACTTCGTCCGGCTACCACGGCGTCTGATCACCGCCCGGAAAACTAAACAGTGCAGCTTCAGGAGGGAAAGCTGCATTTGGCGGACTGCATCGAACTCCTCCCGAACGCCCTTCAAATGTACTTTCAGTGTGTGTTGAGGGTATATGGACTGAAGCCTTGGTGGACACAGGTGCATCGCTCTCAGTTATTAGTGTGAACTTGTGTTCCCGTTTACGCAAAGTGAAGACACCGCATGATGGCCCTCTCCTTCGCTGTGCTAATGCGGTTTTTCTTCAGCCTTCTCGTGTTTGCACAGCACGAGTTTTTATTGAGGTCATCCTTCACCATATACAGTTCCTCGTTCTGTCATCGTGTATGAATGCGCTCATTTTAGGGTGGCACTTTCTCTCCTCAGCTTCAGCCGTGATATCTTGCCGTCAGAGGGTCACTCGCATGCAGATACTGCGCTTTCGTCCAATGAAGATGCTCATAGCCAGCGCTTCTTCACCGCTGATGACTGTTTTATTCCTCGAGGCAATGAGCATATTCTGGCCCTGACATCAGATAAGATCAGTACTGGTAATGTGTTCCTAGCACCGTGTGGACGCTACATCTCTGGTGGACTTACCATCGCCCATAGCCTGGTGCGCTTTCATGATGGCAGAGCATTAGTTGCGGCAGTTAACCCTACTTCTTTGCCTGTTGCACTGTCCCAGGGCAACAGTGTGGTTTGCTTCACAGGTACCGAACCACCTTCTCTGGTGCCCCTTCACACAGACGCACCATCTTTCTCTACGAGTACTGATGACGATGCTACGATGGCTGCTTTAACAGCCACAATAAATCCCGATCTCACGTCAGTGCAAAAGCAAGAACTTTTGGGTATCCTTCAAAAACCCAGTGCTTCATTTGATGTGAATTCCAAGCTTTTGGGTCCCACTTCCGTCGCCGTACATCGAATTGAAACGGAAGGCAATACATTTGTACGCCGCCGCCCATATCGAGTGTCATCCGCAGGGCGGAAAATCATCGATAACAACGTTGCTGATATGCTCAAACAAGACGTTATCCGGCCTTCGTCCAGCTTGTGGTCATCACCTGTAGTGCTAGTCTGAAAGAAGGATGATTCGGTGCGATTCTGCGTCGATTGTCGAGAACTTAATAAGATCACGCGAAATAACGTGTCCCCGATCCCACGAGTCGACGACGCACTTGACTCTTTGCAGGGCGCTGTCTTTTTCTCCAGCCTCGATTTACGGTCTGGTTATTGGCAAATACCTATGCACGAAGCGGACAAAAAAAATTGCCTTTGCAACACCAGACGGGCTGTATGAATTCTACGTGATGCCATTCGGTTTATGTAATGCTCCTGCCACGTTTGAACGCATTATTGACACAGTTCTACGTGGCCTAAAATGGAAAACATGTCTCTGTTATCTAGATGACATCGTAACTTTCTCCACTTCTTTTCGTCAGCAACTTGATCGTTTAGACGAAGTTTTGACGTGTATTTCTAATGCTGGACTTCAGCTAAACACAAAGAAATGCCATTCCTACAACAAGAACATCAAGGTGTTGGGCCACCTTGTCAGCAAAGATGGCGTTCGCACCGATCCTGACAAGCTTGCTGCCGTGATACGCTTCCCTCAGCCAGGAAATCAGAAACACCTACGAAGTTTCCGGGGCCTGGCGTCCTACTTCCGCCGCTTCATCAGCCATTTCGCTGCCATTACGTCACCACTGCATAAGCTGCTGACATCCGGATCAACTTTCGCTTGGAACGACGACTGCAAGCGTGCCTTTCAAGCCCTCAAGCATGCTTTAACATCCGACCCTGTTCTGTGCCATTTCGACGAGAATGCACCTACATATCTCCACACCGACGCGAGTGGCCATGGCATTGGTGCAGTTCTTCTACAGCGGAATGCCACTTCACGGGAAAGAGTTGTTGCGTATGCTAGTCGTGCTTTTCCGGCTGCTGAACAGAACTACTCCATAACTGAGCAGGAGTGCCTTGCTGTCGTTCGGGCCGTACAAAAATTTCGACCGTATCTTTACGGACGCCACTTCACAGTTATTACAGACCATCACGCCTTGTGCTCTCTATCGTCACTGAAAAACTTGTCTGGTCACCTCGGTCGTTGGGTGCTCCGCCTACAAGAGTACGATTTTGACGTCACCTATAGGTCTGGCAAGAGACACCAAGATGCAGATGCTCTCTCTCGTTGCCCCCTTCCACTGTTCGAGTACGTGAGGTGACTGCTCGTCTGGTGGGCAAAACACTGCGTCACCCCTCACAATATCAGAACTTGCGGTTATCGACACGCCGGCTTCAAATCACTACACCGAGTTCGCCACACGCCAGCGTGATGATCCATATTGCAATATCATTATTCAACGCCTAAATGATATATCACCTACTCTTAATGCTAGATTGCGCCGACAACTACGGCAATTTAAGCTCGACAACAATGTGCTCCATTGTTACGTTTACACTACTGATGGACACCACTGGGTTCCAGTACTTCCGTGTTCTCTACGTCACTAAGTCCTCGAACCCTTTCACGATGACCCATGTGCAGGCCACTTGGTATTTCACAAAACACAAAGCCGCATCAGGAAACGTTTCTTCTGGCCTGGCATCTCTACCTTTGTGGCCAAGTACGTTGTATCTTGCCATCTGTGTCAACGGCGGAAGCGACCAACTTTGTCTCCTGCTGGCCTTCTGCAACCCATCCCGTGTTCCGAGACTCCTTTCGCCATCGTTGGCATAGACCTACTAGGACCTCTCCCCATCACGCCAGCAGGTAATCGCTGGATTGTGACTGCTGCCGATCATCTGACACGGTACGCCGATACTGATGCACTACGCACAAGTTCTGCTTCAGAAGTCGCAGACTTCTTTCTCAATGCCGTTGTATTGCGTCACGGTGCACCTCGCGTCCTCCTGAGTGATCGCGGCAAAACGTTCCTGTCCACCATAATCGAAACCCTGCTCCCAACCTGTGGTACAGTACATAAGACGACGTCAGCCTACCACCCCCAAACTAATGGGCTGACAGAAAGATTTCATCGGACACTAACAGACATGCTATCGATGTACATCGCACCAAACCACGACAACTGGGATACGATTTTGCCTTTTGTGACGTTTGCCCATAACACGGCTGTTCAAAGAACTATAGATACTAGCTACTCGCCTTTATACCTCGTGTATGGCGGTTCACCGACATTCACCATCGACGTCTCTTTTCTAAATGTTCCAACTGACGCCTCGGCAGCCGTATCCAAGCAGTTCATCACAAGGCTCGAGGAATGTCGGCAACGGGCTCACCTTAATACAGAAGCCAATCAGCAAGATCGCAAGCAACCCTACGACAGCTCTCATCGCGACGTCTCTTTCAGTCCGGGGGATGAAGTGTTGCTTTGGACGCCCATTCGTACTCCAGGATTGTGCGATAAATTTCAGTCACGCTTTATTGGACCCCATACAATCAATGAACAAACGTCACCAGTGAACTACCGTGTCACTCCCAGTGACCTTTCTTCGGATCGTCGCTGTCGTGGTTTGGAGATTGTCCACGTATCGCGTCTGAAGCAATTCGTTCGACGTTCCGTTTCCGTCTAAGACGCGTCTGGGCTGGCCGCTCACGCGTGGGGGGAAATAAGTGTGAGCATTATTCATGTGCGTCATCTTATCATATGTACATACTCATCATCACCAGTCTGACCTGTGTTTAGGGGCAGAGACTCGGCAAGTAAAAGAAGTGTCTTGCAGCCAAAACGTTGCCTTACAATATATATATATATATATATATATATATATATATTGACTTGAATGATGGCGGCGACGGTAAAAGAACCAGCCGAGACTGTCTATATAACTGCTATCGCAATATGAGTAGAAAGTTCATAAGCAGAATTGATTGATTTGTGGGGTTTAACGTCCCAAAACCACTATTAGATGCGGAAGCATCTTATACTCGCGCCTTGTAGTGCGCCGTCCGCGCCGTCCGCGCCGTCCGCACCGCTTCTCGAACATTCGACAGCTGACGCGCGCGCATGCGCCGTCGCGCCGTCGCCCACCACCTGTGCCGCGCGCGCTTCTCCTTCGAGAACATTCGACAGCTGACAGCGCATGCGCCGTCGCGCCGTCGCCATCTGTGCCGCGCGCGCGCTTCTCCTTCGAGAACATTCAACAGCTGACAGTGCATGCGCCGTCGCGCTGTATATATACTCAAGGTCGGCGCTCGCTCGCTCAGTTGCCGCTCGTCGGTTGGTTTGTACGGCGCGTCGACGTCCAAGGTCGCGGTGAAATGAATTCCAACGAATCCACAAACACAATGATCGACGTCCCTTCGACCAGCGCCGTCCTTTCGCATACGTGTGTACGTGTTCACTCATTTAACACCCCCTCCTACAACCACGTTAACCAATTTAGCCATCGACCCAAGTAAGTCGCAATTTAACACCCCATTTCACAACCACGTTAACCAATTTAGCCATCGACCCAAGTAAGTCGCACTTTAACACCCCGTTAACCAATTATATGCTCCGCATCCTCCTCAGTGTTCCCCCGAGGGAAGCTGCGGGCAATTTTTTTTTGATTATGAGAGACGCCGTAGTGGAGGGCTACGAAAATTTTGACCACCTGGGGTTCCTTAACGTGCACCCAAATCTGAGTACACGGGCCTACAACATTTCCGCCTCCATCTGAAATGCAGCCGCCACAGCCGGGATTTGATCCCGCGACCTGCGGGTCAGCAGCCGAGTACCTTAGCCACTAGACCACCGTGGCGGGGCCATAAGCAGAATAAACTCTCTGTTTATGTCGACGTTACAAGAGCACGGCAACGCCCAATGCGCGGTGAAACGACGCAAGCCGATGGCCTGCGAGCGTTACTACGCATGGCATCGCTTGGGGCCTCTGACTTGCTCAACGATGACTTGAAATGGCGATATTATTCTGCTCCAGTTACAGGTAGTTTCTATGTACAGTACAGCCGAGTTTTTTGAAAATATCTGAAAAGCATGGAAGAACACAAGGTTGGTACGGTAACTGGTACAGGCACGCTTGTGTCGAACCATGCATCCTTCTTGATCCCGTCTTCCTAGAGATGAAAACGCTACTGTTAGGGTTAGGTAAGAGTAAGGTGGCCGTACTGAACCAAATTTAGTGATAAAGCGGCGACTTACGTTCAAAAGTCACGTCATGTCATCGGCAGGGTCCGGTATAAGCTGAACAACTAGTATCTTATAGTATACGGTACACATTTATCGAACTGTAGGGTGTTCTCGAATTTTGCACCCTCGAACGAAAATGCGTCTGCTGAAGGTAAAAATAAATTGCGCATATTCGTGCTGAACAACATGACCTCATAGCGGTTAAGCGATGCCGACAGGTAGTGGACTCACATACACGGCAGGGCGCCCCGCTAAAAAAAGAGAAAAAGTTATACGGCGTAAGACGTAACGTTTATTGCACTGGTAGTGTCAACAAGGGATACGTGGCTTTGTTGAGTAAAAAAAAAAAAGCTGGAATTGTCCTACCGCGCGTGATGTATGTTCTTAGCTCTGACGCCACAGGGATGCGCGATGACCGGTGGCATTTAAACGCACGGCCGTAAAAGCATTTTTAAACGTTTCTGCCACGAAGATCAAAGTGCAAAGAAGTGATGTGCGAAGTAAGCATGAAGTATCCTTCATGCTTTACGCAGAATCTCTAATCGCACTCGTGGAGTAAACGAACGCGAAATGCGGCAGTTTGTTCAAGCTTTTCTCGTCTCACGTATCATGTATGGACTGCCGTATCATCCGGTCAACCGTACGCAGATAATCAAACTCGACCGGCTGCTTAACGAGGCCAAACGCATGGTTACCGGACTACCAAGGTACACACGCCTGGATGCGCTCAAGAGCTGCAGCAAGCTCAATAATCTGACCGAGCTCGTCGACATGCACATCCACACACAGGAAACGAGGCTTCGCGCAACAAATGCCGGGCGATACACGCTCATGCTTCTCGGGTATGACATCAACACACTGCCCATGCTGCCTAACAAAACGCCGCCTTGGGAAATCACGGTACTCACCGACGGCAAGCCACTTCCGTTGAATATGGACCCTAATCAGCGAGCACGGCGCCTTAACTACGCCAAGAGACATGCTAGGGCCACGAGTTCACTCCCCATGACTGAACGCGTCGTATACACTGACGCTGCACTTCCTGCAGACGGTACCAGTAACACTTGTTATGCCACTGCGTGGTACGACCAGACAAACAGAAATCAGAGCCGACGTTATCATGCTTCAGCAGATGCGATGTATAGCACTCGAGCAGAGCTAGTGGGCATCTTAGATTATTTGGAGTGGGCCCTCGAAATGTCACCTCAAACTGACCCTGTTCACCATCGTGTGTACACTGATTCCCAGGCTGCCCATCGGGCATGCGCTAATGTTCTTTACACAGATCCTGTACTCCAGAAGATCCGACACCAGACGCGCCTGCTCCGCGAATGTGGTCATGACGTTACCATCCACTGGGTCCCCGGGCATTGCGGTATCCCCGGAAACGAGAAGGCTCACAGATTAGCGCGCGCTCATCTCCTCACCGCGCTAGCCAGAGCTTCCGATACTCCTTCCACTTTTCTGGCTACCCCACCCGAGCTAGCAGATCCGATAGCAGATAAGCACATTACCAAACAACGTCGCGCCGCCTACCTCACAGCAGTGGGTAATCCACTCTCGATACCATTGCTTCCTTCGAAGGTATTCACACGGAGAGAGTCTGTCCTGCTTCGGAGAATTCAGGCAGGAACACTCCTTACCCCTTTCTTGCTGAACCGTTTCCACAGGGGTGACACGCCACCACCCGTGACAGGTCTCTGCTCCACGTGCAACTGCCGGGCTGATCTCAACCACTTGTGCTGGGAGTGCCCTGTGTACAACCCGCCTAGGCTCCGTGCCCTGGCCACCATAAAACGGGGACCCTGGCCTTCTTCTCTCCGGACATGGGCCTGCCCGGAGCCTTCGCCCCCTGATCGCGCCATCGAGTTCTGGCGAGCACTCATCATGTTCCTCCAGGACCCGGCCGCGCCACCGGTTGGCGACCGGCTCCGCGACAGCCACAAGATTCAAGCCATTCAAGCGGCCCCCACTTAGCTGCCTCCATGACGTCCGGTAATAAAACGGAGGCAGCTCTACCCCCCCCCCCCCCCTGCTATAGTGCCCTGACTGTCCACCGCAGCGCCTTCGGCGCGAACAAAGTGGAATAAACATGGTTTCATTCATTCATTCGAAGTATTTTTATGTAGCAGTCCCACAGCTGCAGCATGGATTTTGTTACGTGGTAAGATGCCTTTTCGAATGTGATGGTTAACATACCTATTCGTCGGCATTCATGAGTAAGCACCTAAATTGATATGATGGAAAAATTGAAATTTTCCTAAGCCAGGGAGAATTTTTTTTTAAATTTGCGGTAACGTTGAACAGACATCCAGCGCATGTGAAATATTTAGAGTGCAGCTCTGCTGGCTCTCGTCTCTGCTCTAAGCGGCTTCGGCTTAGCCGTCATCATCGGTGACGTAACCACCCGATAAAGCATACACGACAGCGATTGGACAGTTCTGACTACCATGTACAGCAGGTCCGAGTGTCAAACTGAAACGAAGTGTGCGCCACAGTGAGCCACAAAAGAAGGTGAAGAAGAATTCGGTATCCCAGTTAAAACTGGGGTACTGTGCACAGCACGAACTTAGCCAGGGTTTTTTCTTTTCAGGGGTTGGGGCAAGGCCTAATTTCTATAAAAAATTATTTTCATGTCAAGTAGAAAGAAAGTTGCGCAAAAATATACAAGGTGCCTAAATACTAGAATGAAACGTAAACAATGTGGAATGCAGCACAAGAGGCGAGTTAATCAGTGATGGAAAGCAAATTATGACACTGCAGTAAAGCTAGTGCGTTTGCCCTTGAAATAATGCTTTTCTACCAAAAACTTCACTTTACTTCTATTCCTTATATAGTCTGACGCTTCATGTGACTAATGTTACGATTGATCTATGGTGCTTGGTTGTGTACTCGTTTTTTCTTATTTGATATCTACTGGCCCACAAAATTGACACATATTTTTGAAGCGAGCTGAAAGCATGTTCACAACATTCTAGTCAATATCAGATGCAATGAGTAACGAATGACACACGCATCCTCCGCGCGAGAGAAGAATCTTTGATAAAGTGAGCAGTTGATGTTACGATTTTTCTACAGGAAGCATGTAGCAAGAAAATGTAGACAAGATAGCGAGCTGACAGCGAATGCATGACCACCCCCCTGAATCGAACAAGTTTGCGAGCAAAGAATATCAGGTCCCAAACTGAGGACGAAGAGCCTTGCACGAAGTCATCGATTAACATGGTAACAAAAAGTATGTTAACATCCAGACTGTGATGAAGCCCTGTGTCAAGGCACACCCAGTGTACACCAGGCTAATGAGAGTCACCTATGCAAGAATAACCTTGCTACTAAAACAAGGACGTCCATCCTACCGCTCACGCGCGAGAACAACTCGTTCCCCTGTACCATAACTCACCTCACAAATGGGAAGACCTCGCGAAGAAACACTTTCATATACCTCGTTATTGAGAAACCGGCGCACTGTTGCATCAAGTCAATCAAATATCCACTCACATCTCTGAATGCAAAGCTTCCTTCATTACTGTTAAATACTGGAAGACATGCGCTCTCTAGAGTCAGAGATAGTTTGGAAAATTAATAGAGGTATGCAACCGTAGAAACATACACATCTCTCTTAAATTGTTTGTCAAAAGTTATATGCAAAATCAAAACACCTTGACAGCTATATACGCTCAGAATTCATGTTAGTGAGCATCGTAATTGTCGGTAATTTTTGTTTATAGACACTTTCATGCTATTAAAATTAATCAAAGTGTTGTGACTGAGCATTAGCTGATGCATGGTGCTTTCTTCCTTCATAGAATGACACCTTTCGAACACCGTGTAATCCTAGCACCTGAGGGATATTTCTGCATCAACAGAGCTGATGGGTACTGACAGCTAATTAACAGCGATGGAAGGAATTGTTTAGAATCAGATCTGTCCATGAAGTCAGACCATAAGTATCTATGGCTTTTCTTGTTTCTGAAAGAAATTGCTTATCACTAGTGCCTCTGGCTAAATCGGTTACTTGCAAACAGGAGCCTTACATGATGGCTGTTATCTCTAATGCTGAAAAAAGCAACAACAACTACATCACGGGATGCAAGTTAGGAATTTATGAGCGGGCAGTACAGCATCGGTGACTGCAGGACGACAATAATTTCACCTCTGGTTTCATAGGCTGGCGTTTTGGTTGACTGGAAAGTAGGAATACCGGAAACGCACTTGAAAACCAGCATGGTCTGCTCATAACAGTTCGTGAATATGGCTGGCTTGAGAATGACCATTGTCTATAGCTTTCTGGACTCCGCGACTAAGTATTATTTGATTTTTACATAAGGTATTATTCCATTACAATTCATTCTCGTGGCTCCGAAATTCTCTAAGCTCGACGGTCCCCCTTCTATATAGGTGCCACATGGTTTCAACGGGCTGGTTTCATCACTTGGTTTGAGTTGAAGTGATGTAGATTGAGGGCTACAGGAGATAGCTGTTAGCCTCGCATCGCATAAGATTCTGCGTAGTTGTTTTTGTATTCATTGCGCCGGCATTGCGGTGAAAATATGACTGCTTTGTATACAATGGACACAATCGGGGACAGATTGGGAACTTTTACTAGCCCTATATTCATCAAAAATGTCTCAGTAACTCGGCATCCTGTTATAAGCGATGTTGTTTTTGTCGCAAATTAAGTGGTGGTTAACCGGTCGCATTTCTGCACACAAATATTCATTAGTACTCTGTCGAAACTGTGACTGAAGCTATTAAAAAGCTTATTTCTGATAAGAAGACAAACACCACAGCTTTGCTGCTGCTTGAAAGACGAACTCCTGCACACTATCAATATAGCGAGTTCGGGAGCCTTGGATGTCATAATAATGTAAGGTCTTGGAATGAGCAGTTATAAATTTCGCGTAGTGCGCTAATGAACCAGCTTGATTTGTCAAACAAAGCCTCCTCTGTGAACGTAGACGTGTTACTGCGGATTTCTTACACGTGTAAAAATGCGGTTTGCATGCCGGCAACAGATGACGTCTGCATTTTTTTGTGATTTCGGGGATGACAAAAATGGCTTTTCATATGCACAAGCAATAAAGCAGTGTCAGTGGTCGTGACTGCAGGTGCGGTATTTCGTGGCGAAGTTCTTTATCTGGAATTCCTAATCCCGCCAAGTTCTGAACATGAAATATCACACTAGAGGTAGTGCGATGGGTGAGAGGCGAAATGCCTGATGTGCGTTGTAAAGCCTTTGTTGTATTGTTAAGCAGTTTCTTCATGAAAACGCAGCAGTCGAATGAAGTGGTAGAAAACCACTTGATCTACGTCGCTGATGGCGTCATGCTATCCTATAACGTTATAATGACATAATATATTGCAAAAATTGGTGACCTATCATATTGACGTTCTCATTTGACGTTCCATGATGGCATTATCACACGGCATTGTCACTTGGTCGAAGGTAGGCCGATCATAGAGGTAGTACAACACTGTGTGAGGTGCAGATACTTTCTAGGGGGCAGGAAGAACGCAATCAACTTTGCACGTCACTTTAATATATTGCGTGTCTCTCACCATACGGTCCCATTATGTCTGGCAAGAAGCTTGGTTCCCTTATGCATAACCTAATGCATTACAAATTTTCTTCGAAAACGCCGGCTATGTACCACATAGCGGCCCGGTGGTCGTGTACATTGGCTGTTGCTGTTGTATAAGGGTAGGTGCTTGGAAAAGCTCCAAAACTTCAATGACATGACCTATGACGTGCGTATGAATCATAATGTTACTCACGTGCTTTAGACAAGGCGGATAGAAAATGGAAACTCATATCATTTGTATATGCCCAATCGAACAGCTTGCCTTAGTCTACGATGGAAATATTTTAGGCCTAAAGAGATATTGGACAATTGAAGATACACGTACGTCCTTAGTTGGCTTGTTTCTAGTTATCACTTCGCAAT
Organism: Rhipicephalus microplus; assembly: GCF_013339725.1. NCBI lineage: Eukaryota > Metazoa > Arthropoda > Arachnida > Ixodida > Ixodidae > Rhipicephalus > Rhipicephalus microplus. Next base: position 137,334,787 of record NC_051165.1, read on the forward strand.
GCAGAACGAGTACACGGTATTCGTCACATCTCGTGGAAGCGCCTCAGTGAGCTTCTGGTACTCAGCAAATCGGAATTGCATCCATATACGCATGGATGATAAGACTGGTTTTTAAAGCAGAAAAGTATTCATACTCCAGAGCTAGACTTTTTCCATCGTACGACGAAGAATACAGTGGTCTATCTGAAGTTTTCTTCTCTTTTCTTTTTTTTTTGCTGAGGAGTTTCAGAAGAACTACTTATTTTGCAGTATACTTCTCTACCTTGTATTAAAATTATATACAGTGTTTACAATTAGAGGCAAAAAAAAAAAGATATGAAAACCTGCTACAACCTTCCTTTTTCTATTTTTTATGCAAACGTTTTCAGCACTCATTCTAAGTTTGCTGCTCGCGTGTGTCAGTAGTGACCAAGAAGGGAATGAGAGCAAAGGAACTCGTATGACAGAAACGGGCGATGTAACACCAGCATCGGGAAGCCCAAATGCCACTAAGAGATTGTGTGAAGTTCCGGCGATTCATATTAGAGAAAAGGTAAGTCTTTAAGGTAGTCGCTGCTGCGAACTATTGTAAACTGTACAAATTTAAGTTCATGCCACATTAGTAACTTATATTTACATGACAAGTCTTTCTTATTGCAGTATTGAGTATGCAGCAAGATAGGTTATTCAATATATCTGCATTGTGCTCTGTAAAAGCTGCACGTAAAAGTCAGAGTGGGCTGGAAGCGGAATAGACATATCTGTATCAAAGCATATATCTTACAAAGAAATCATCCAAGGAAATAAGCATCGGACATGAGCTCTATGGTAGTTAGCTATGATGATTGAAATCAAGATACACACGACAGCAATGAAGGGTGGCATGCTTATTTGTCATGCTATAAGGCCAATAGACTTACTGAGGTGACTGAAACAATTCATGAAACAACAAATAGATACATCGAGAACAATAAATGTGTTCATCTTTGCCGCTCCAACCCGATAGCGAAAATTACAATAGGTATATTTGTAGTCTCATTACAGTTAGGTAGATTACATTGGCAGACTGAGTGAGCAGTATTGTATCTCTACACTCGTACTCTAAGAAACTTCTTACGCGGCGGCTTGAACTTTGATGTTTTAGAAGTTCTAGTTATAAAATTGAAACACCACTTGAGGAAGAAGGATAAGCCTGCGTCTGTGATTGGTCTGCTTAGCATTGCTTACCTTGCGGTGGCTTGCAATGATCGTGAGGGCTTGCGACTAAGCATTAATTTAAACAGATCCCCAAACCAAGAGTCAGAGAACCAATTCCACTCGCGCTTATATGAAAATACACTACGTCAGCTTCGTGTAAGTTATTTGAAGCATCCTCGGTATATAAATATGCTTACGGACAATGAAGGCATATATACATGCGAGTGTGGAATCTTTATGTCGTGTTGTGTGAAGGTCCTTGCCTGCCAAAGGGTGATCGGCATACCACGGAGGCACCGTCACAAAAATAAGCGCCTTCCCAATGGTCTTCGTTTTTTTTTGAATGTGCAACTGGTGATTTACCAAATTAGGTAACTAGGTTCTAAAAGTGGAGTGACTGAAACTTATTAGCACTTCGTACGATTTTGCAGTCTTTAGGGTTAATAGCGCTAAAAAATACACGGCGGACAAGAAAAGGATGGGACAAGTGCTGCTTCGAACTAAAATTTTATTGACAAGAAGGCTGTTGATATATTTGAGTGAACAGAAAAAAACAGTAAAAAATGACACATGTAAAGATGCAAAATATCAACAATCGCTGAGCCTGCTACGCCGGCTCTCGCATCTAAAAAAAAAAAAAAAACATAGCTCTTTTTCTCAGAGAGCAACTGATGGCTTGCTTACGCATGTGCTCCTTTCAACCACCATCTGAGTAGCCTCTTAGATTATACGCTCGTGTTCTTCTTTAATTTTGCCGAGAACTGTTTTCCTTTCGAACAGTAGAGTGCACCCACACATGGTCACGTGTTGCTCCAGGAAGCCATCTTTGCCATTACGAAGATTATTGGCGTGTTTCCGCAAGCGTTCGTTTAGGAATTTGCCCATCTGGCCCACGTAACATGCACCGCAAGACAATTGGGTCCTGTACACCACGCCTAGCGCAAAGTCGACAAACTGCGTCCTGTGCCTAACCATGCACTGCTTTCCGTTTCTTTTTACGGGACAGGTCCTGTTTGTCATGTGGGACAACTTGTCAGGGGCACTGAAGACCACCTTCACGTTGAGGCGTTGTCCTATTTCCTTTAGGTGGTGTGACACAGAGTGCGTATACAGAATGACAGCCAACTTTTCCCGCTTTTCCACTGTGGTGCCCTGTCTGTTACTGTCGATGCCCATGCGTTTCCATTTCCTGTGCATTGCCTCCGCCTCAGAAATGAGCAAAGGGCGCGGGTACCGTTCTCTTTCTAGGCGCTTCAGTTGTGCCAGAAAATTAGCTTCTAATACGTGGTTGCAGGACCTCTCTAAAGTGCTTTGGAAACATGACTGTACGATGGCTTTTTTTATTAATTTACTCTGTGCAAACGAGAATAGCAGAGTGGGCTTCTGGGAACGAGAAAAAGGATGGGACACTGCTTGTACCGTCCTTTTCCTATCCGCTGTGTATTTTTTGCACTGTTAAATCTTAAGTATGCTAAACCAACTAGCCCAATCATCCACTTCGATTATGCAGTATTTTTTTTTTGACAGACATGCTTGAAATTATTCGTACATTTCAAACTGTACATGCTTCGTATTAATACTTCACACATGAACACATTCTAAACAGTAAGCAGGCTTGCAACAAAGGTAAAAAAGGACATCTACATGAAACTGACACGAGGAAACAAAAGAAACATATACAAACTTATGGAGTAAAACCGAACAAATGAGTGGTCATATGGAGAGATCTGAGTATAGAGCTTGGAACTACGGCTCTTGGTGGTCAGCCCTCAATACTAGTTAACCAAAACTATGGCGCGTGTATTACTAGCAGGACATTTGTGAAAGGTTTGACCCCTGTGTATGTTTAACCAGACTTTTTTTTGCAATTTAACCTTGAAAACTGTACACGCTAAACGACGATGAACTCACACGTAGCACGACAAGTAATTTGGAAATCGTCAGCAGACCAACAAAACTAGGTAGAGGCGAGGCATATAGGCATGCCTGCTTGAGTTTCACTAACAGAAAACGTGGATAGAGGTGAATCATGCAGTTTTATGAGAGAGATTTCTTTGATGAGGCACTAGAGGTGCCAAGCATGAAATGGGCCTGTAGGGATGAACGTTCACGCTTCACTGACGTCAACGGTAAGAAGCTTAACCTGAGGTGTTTCTTCTTCCCTGAATGCGTGGTTTCAGTTCCCACCGAAATGTAAGGAAGGTTGTTTCACTCCACTAACGTCATTGGCTATTTGATGAGTTAGGTGTCCCCTTATTCAGTTTAGTTGCACTGGTAGCGAGTAATGCGAGTCACCCATTTCCCGTTTTTGTGATGAACCATGTCTACATCACACACCGCGACCACAGGAGACGCCGATAACTTTAGGGCCTCAGGCACTTCGAACCTAAAGGTGTTTCCATTAAACATGTACTTCCATTAAAACAGTTTCCATTAAACTTGTACTCAAACTACGGACTTCTTTTTATAAGGCATTTTTTTTACAACATAGGTGTCCGTGGCGAAGTTGTGCTCATGCTCTATTGAAGGAGATGATACTGCTGACTACTACGACGATTACGATTACCAAGAAGAATCAGCTATATCAGCTAGGAGTGGTGACGCAACAAATAAAACCAAACCGGTGGCTTATGAAATATCTACCACAATAAATAATGAAAGTTTCGTCCACACGACAAAATCTCCTGTCCCAAAGGAAACAACTACACAAGCCGGAATACCTGCGAAGAACGGCCGCATCGCAAATGGAACGCCATGTCTGGTAAGATATCTGTTCATACTGTTTTTAGAGTTCTTCAATCTGCAGTAGTCATTCACGCTGACAAAGTGACGAGAATTCCCGGACTTTTGGTGAACAAGGTGGCATAAAATGTAATTGTTGAGACAGCCTGTACAAATATTGCGCCGCTTCTCTTTAATTTTTAGTCCTCTTGGAACGTACAAAAGAAACCAGTAAAAATTAAAAATTGGTTGTTGCTTGATTCAGTTATGACTTGGTATGCGTAGTAAGAGATACGGTTACTGTTATTATTTAGCCGTGATCTCTGAACGATTACGCATCTCGAGGGGTACGGTGTGTTGTTCCTCCGCCCTCTTGGCTTGCTGCCTCCTTTTGGTATTGTTCTGATGACAAAGCCTGGCTTCTTCTAGTCTCTCTAAATCACTTTTTATGTCTGCCGATGAATCCCACCAAACCGCTACTTCTCCTCTTCTATTGCTCTAACGCGGTTTCATCAGCTCCTCCTTGGACGTAATGCCAGATGGCGCGGCCAGCAGCGTTGCCAGCAGCGGTTGTTGCTAAGTAACGGCTCAGCTCGCAGCGCAGCCACTGGCCACAACACTTAGTGAAGTTATTCGATTTGGTAAGGAAGGATAAAACAACTATAGTAGGCAGCGAGGCTAACCAGGCACATGCCCGGTTGGCTACTCTACGCTGGGAAAATGGGAAAGGGGAGTGTTAAGATGAAAGAGAGGAGAAACGGAAGGTAAAGAGAAAAGAAAATTGTCAGTATATCAGAGAGCGGCAGGGAGGTTAACTGGAAAATAAGTGCCTAGTGTGCTACGCTGCACTAGGGAAAGGATAGTGTGCGACATATAGAAAAGAAAGTAGGTAAGATAAATAATTGTGATGTCGGAGTGCCTCTGCGCAATACGTGTAGGTTGCTACATCTGGGCTTTCGCCGTGCATTGATCCATACTTCCCACTCCAAAATTTTTCTGAACTACACCACTCCGTCAGAGCCGTTGCGTGCCTGCAGCTTGGAGCTCCATTCACAAACGTAATTGATTGCCGCATGAAAATTGCAGACAATGCTGCCATTTGTTATTAGGGCAGCGAAGAAACCATATAACGGCGTTCCGCTCGGAGGTGCCATGGCCCGCCTCAATGACCAGTAGCTTTCCATGTAATCCCCTTTGATATGTCGGTGACCTATGTGTAGCCACGTGGTTCCGGCAAGTGGCAGACCTTTAAAACTTTGTATGGGGTGATTGTGACATGCATTTCAGATCTGCGCATATCCACACGTTTTCTTCAGATAAGGTGATCATTGCAGCCAATGCTGCTTGCTAGTGGCTACTGAAACTATTTTCATTCCTATGGTTAATATTGTCCGGCCAAACTTGCTAGTTTCTTTTCTCACTTTTCTCTGTCAGCTCCACATTTTACGCCCACCAAAAGAGTATACTCAACATTCTCACCTTCGAGACCACGGGATCATTCAAGTGGACTGTATCGTTTTACTTAAACCTTAGCCTGAAAGGCATCTTCGAAAAAAAAAACGCAGGCATTTTCCTCAAAAATTTCTTAGCGGACATTGTGCTAGATCAGCGCTTATGATGAACAGAGATCTGTAGCTATAGCGTATATGTGGAATGATGTGCAGGTCCATATACTGCAGGCAAAGCAAGAAATTTGCGCTTGTTAAGGCTTTATTGCCATGTGAACACCTTCAAGGGTACTAACTGTACGTTACGATGTTATTTTCACTTGTTTCAGTGTTATATATGTATTTTTATTTGCTATTTGTATTGTGGGCAACACTTTCTTTTGGCCGCATAACTTTTCTACTTCTATACACAAGTTGTTTGCAGTACTGCCAAACGTGGAGCTCTCTCGTTCACTCAGGGCTGTAGGGACACTGCTAATAGCCGCTCATATATGTTAGCAATACCGTTTTATTTGCAAGCTACAGACAGAAATTTGAAACGAGGTCCGTATTACTCTTTAATAAAGCATGCAGAGGGTAACAGTCGTTGCTGTAATTTGTCGAGAAAGCCCACATGGACGCATATCTCGAAGACTTTTTGATTGATAGATTGATATGTTGGGTTTAACGTCCCGAAACCACCTTATCATTAAGAGACGCCGTAGTGGTGGGCTTCAGAAATTTCTATTATTAGTGAGGTTACTTGATGTGCATACGAATCTGAGCATACGGGCCTACAGCATTTTCGCCTCCAACGAAAATGGAGCCGCCGTGGCCGGGATTTGATTCCGCGACCTGTGGGTCAGCAGCAGAGTGCGAACACTTTTTGAGAAGTGCATGGTGATGATCCACCTTTTGAAAACATGGCGTTGTTCGATTTGTTTGTGTCTCTACAAGGTGCGCTGAAACTTTGCCATTCGTTCAAAGAAAGCAGGATGCTACAGGCCATGTCCACGATGACGATACAGAGGATGCTGAAAAATCTCGATCGTGAGCTTGGCTTGCAGTAAAAGAAACGATCTCGGAACGCTCTCGGAACCTCGGTGGTGCTTCGAAGCCAGGGCAGATCAATTTTTTTCTTAACCGCGAAAACGTGGGCCAACGCCCACCACACGCGTAGCCCGGTGTGGATAGAACGCACAGTCCTGTCCATGCGAGAAGTCCGTCGATCTAGTTTGTCGTCTGTTCTTCGAAACCCCAGTGGCAAAGGAGGCAGACCAATTGTCACGCACTGAGATAGGAAACATGATTTAGTTGAAGCCATAGCGGAAGTGTTCCGAGCTAAACAATTGCTCTGGTGGTAGCCACGAGGACCACAATGAAAAGTATTTTCCACAGAAGCTGCCTCCAGTACTACAATGTGGCAGTATTATACTCACGAATAACAGGCCTTATCAATCTGCACAACATAAAAAAGTGCCGCACATGAGTAGCCTCAAAAACAACATGCAGGCCTGGCTTTGATTTGATTGATTGATATATGGTGTTTAACGCCCCAAAACCACCATATGATTATTAGAGACGCCGTAGTAGAGGGCTCCGGAAATTTCGACCACCTGGGTTTCCTTAACGTGCACCAAAATCTGAGCACACGGGCCTACAACATTTCCGCTTCCACCGGAAATGCAGCCGCTGCAGCCGGGATTCACTCCCGCGACCTGCGGGTCAGCAGCCGAGTACCCTAGCCAGTAGACCTCCGCGGCGGGGCAACGAGAAATGTTGATATGCCACTTTAAAATCTGCACAACGTTACGAGGTGGAAGTAAACGATGCCGTACATGACTTCGGTGTCATTTTTATTATGTTTGAATGTGTCGTTTACCTTTGTCATCTTTTCACGTCACGTGATACCAAATTTAGTATATGTTGAGCTGGCGAGCATGCTATGAGCGTGGTATGTAGTCATGTCCTCACATGACACGCGTCTCATGGTTATCATGTTTGAACCAGTCACATACCTTCGTCATTCATTGGCGTCATGTAATACCAAATTTGACATATGTGAAGCAAGCGAAATGGCCGCGAGCGCATTATCAGTGGGGCATGTAGTCATGTTGTTACATGACACACATGTCGTGATCATCATGTTTGGATGTGTCATTTACCTATGTCGTCCGTGCACGTCACGTAATACCGAGTTTGGTACATGTGGAGCTAGCGAAACTGCCGCGAGCGCATCATGAGCGTGGCATGTAGTCATGTTGTTACATGACACGCATCTCATGAGCGACATGGTGAAGGTGGATCTCTTGAAGCTCATCGACAACATACATGTAAGCGGGGACTAATACTGTGTGGACTGAATTCCTGAGGCTGCTGGTCAACTCATCGTGCGGCTACGTTTTTACCACTGTAAACTGAACACCACAGATGCTGTTTGGAGCAACGTGGAGTGTTTCGTAGTGGTGGCAAACAAGACGTTTAAGATTAAAGACATTGGTGCTCTGCTGTGGTAATCAATGAAGCGAGTGACCTCTGAGACATGGCAGATATACGTGGAGGATGGAAGTGCTCAGGAGGATCAGATGAAAAAAAAAAACTGGACCCCTTCATCCATGATGCAGCTGTGCAGCTGTGGTAATCACCATAAAAGTCAAAACAATGACCACTTCAGATTCAAGTTTTGACGGGGACCATGACATGTGAACTCTTCTAACGGGAGCACGTCAATCATTATATGTGCGCGTACAGGTGCCGCTCATTGAGTATTATCGCAGTGAGGGTAGCCAAAATGAAAACACACAACTCTAGTTAGGTTTGAAGATTAACCTTCAGAATGGTTGATTCAATTATTTGTTCAATAACTGATTTCGTGACTGAAGAAAATATGCTTATACATGTTGCCGAAACAACTGAAAAATTTCGACGTGATCAGAACTTTAAGAACAGGTACCAATAAATATGAATAGAAAAAGGTCGGATCAGTTTCTTTAAAACGGTGATCATTCTGTCCGAAAATAAATAAAACAAATTAAAAAGGTACCAAGCGCCGCCTACTACTAAAATCAAGAGTTAATTAGTATAGCGTACAAACGCAGCCACCTGTAGAATTCACGGAATCGACATGCATGTATACTATAGGAACAAAATTATGCAGTGTGCTCTGTTGTGATTGATTGAGAGCTTCCGTAGATTTAATCAGGTCGCCAACAGCTTGGTGAACGGAGTATCGAAATTGAGTAGCCAAAGTGATAAAAACCTCAGCCTTTCCCCAGCGATCTAATTGGAGAAAGAACCAGATAATAATTTAGTGTCTCAATTGGCATTTTGTCAACTGATGGTGTGCATAAGAACTGTAGTGCTATACTGTTTGCCGTGTGGTTAGCGCACGTGAGCACGCAATGGTGGTTAGAGCGCATATGGCGGTTGCTTACACATATAGTAAGGAAAGAACAAAGACAGCGATGCCATCAAAGCTGACCAGAATTCAATTTTCCCCCTGAAAACAGGCTTCTATGAAAAGCAATGGAATAAACGGAGATACGGCAGCAGTTGGCGTTTGTATCAGGGGTAAATGCGACAAAAACAACCTAACTTTTTACAACTTGCCCCGACCTGGTAAGTAGAATAAGAAATTTCTACCCTTCCGTCTTTCTCCTCTTTTTTCATTTGTTTTTATTACCAACGTTCTGAGGTTATTATTGCCGTTCCCACTGCAACGGGTCATACGCAGCGACAAAGTTATGTGTTGGACATGATAACTGCTATTGACTGAGGGCCCATACTCCCGGAAAGCACTTCTTTTAGAATTCTCCGGAAGAAATTATTCCAGTCGATCATCATGCCGCACATGTCAATAGTAAATTTGGAGGGCCAGTGAAAGGAGCATTTACGTGAGAAATGGTGAAACGGGCGGCAGGAGCCGAAATAATAAAATTTGTATATCATAGGTGCTTTTGCACATTGGTGAGCTGGTTTCACTGATGATATGTTCCACACCGTGACTGTCTGAAATGTGCTTATCCGCAAATTTGCGGTGTGAGTAATCTTTGCTAGTATACGGGCTCAGATTAATTAGCTGGCTACAAAGCAGTCAGAGGTGAGTTCTTTGTTTGGACAGTGATAAATTTTGCCTTTATATGTGAATCAGAAACCAGCTCATGGATCGCCTTAATTCCAGTATTCATCGTTAGAAATCGGCCATCAACCGTCTGAACAAGGCCGAGTAGGGGAAGAAATCTTCGCTTTAAAAATACATACATAGCTCCCGGTAACAGAAAGTTGTCGTAACTGTCTTGAGTTGTTGATGCTGAGGACTGGCTAAGTGTGCTCAAACAACACAACTACTTGTCAACAAACAAAAAAAAGCACCATTGTAGATTTAAAACGTTCATCAGAATCAGTGTTGGCAACCATCCTAACAATGTTAACTTTTACTAGTCATTTAAATTATTATCTCAACGTTTATCGTATCCCCACAAAATATTGTGCAGGTTCAATGCTGCATGTGGTGAACAAAGTCTTCTTGCCGCGTTGTCCTGCTGTACTGGCGAAGTATGACCACCAGTTGAACAAGCGCAATCGGAAAGGCTTCTACAAAGCTGTTTCTTGGCCACTCTTATGGTGCAAGGATCTTTTAAAGGCAAAATTCCCCTAATTATACTAATAATCACACATTTTGCTCTTTTCATTTATACGTTTATTGATAGCAAGTAATCGTAGATCACCTAAACCGTAATCTAATTAGGCTTTCAAAAAAGTGATAAAATAGAAGAAAAAAAAACGTCTCATTCGGCCATTAGCTCTTGAATCTTTACACATTGTAGCCTTACTAATTAAAATTTAATGAAGCTTGAGCCGACACTATCCAAACACATGACTGACCGTGGAAGGTGGTGACGTCATGATGACTGTTGAACAGTGGTGCTTCCATTATTAGATTTTTTTTGCCTTTGACTATTTATCGATGCTTCTATCACGCCAGGAGAGAGATTTCGTATCACAGAAGGAAAAGTTCACTACGTTTAGTTTTCTTTTACAGATTTTCTTTAGGCCACCTGAAGTCACGTGGCAAGTAGCAATTTAGTGGAAGAGCCACGACGCACAATCAGAATGGACAGTCTACGTGTAATGCTCACAAGTTTCATTGTCCTTAAGGACACTAGCTAAGCACAAGTAAAAAAGTCGAGATCAAAGGACTGAGAGTTTCTGCCGAGCGAAAAGGAGATGAACCAACAGCATTCTTGAATACCGACGAAGTTATCTTCATCACGTTTTGTGATATACAGCCTCATTTATTAGTTCATCGCACGTGTTGTCGGGTGGTACTTTTGTTCTTAAGAAAGAACATAAGTACCAATAATTTTTTAATTGCTTGTGTTCTCACATTACCTAGCTGCATTCGCAAGTGATCTTCCTTGGTCGGCAGATAAATATTTTGCCGCAATAATAGATTCACTTAGTTACTACACAATTTTTATAGCTCCTATGCAATGTTTAAGTGGAAAATCAGACGAAGGCAAGTTGCTAGAGCAACTATTTAATGCCGAGCATTAGCTTTGATTGGCAGCTCAGGCAGCTGCCCGTCAAATGCAGCTTTGTAACTGAAAGATCAAAGGACAGTGGGCTGCCCTTTATTTTCTTTGCAATAAGGGGAAAAGAGCGAGCTATGTGAACTTAACGGAGAAGACTATTGCTGCTTTTGTTGAACAATTTTATTCAACAAGGAAATGGAAATCGGTTGCTATGCGTCAGTGCTCCAGGTATGTGAATAATGATGGATGATTGCATGATAGCCAGGACAGGTGCCGTCTGCTTCGGCCTCAGAAGCAATGAATGGGGTGAACCACTGGGAAGAACCTGATAGCAATTATAGATCTACAACATATCAAGGAGACTTCAGAAGTCCGAAAACTTATCTAACTCGATAAGCCAGATAATAGAACAAAACATCTCAGGAACAAGGCAAGCAAGGCACAGACTTGCAAGGAAAAAAAGTTTAATCTCACGGCGCCTTATAAAACTTGGCATGTGCAGTTCATGTTCGTAGTGACAAACGAAGAAGCAACAGTGGTTGCTTCTTCCGTTGAATGTGTGCGTCATTCCATTCCGTTTCCGTTGAATTCCTTCCATTTTCCGTTGAATGTGGGCGTCAATGAGGAGTTGTAGCTCATAGTGAGACAAAAAAGGATGTGTTCAACACTGGGCGGTCCCCCACCGCGCCAGTTTCAGTGTCACGCAAAGACAATAAATGGCACACTTGAAGAAAGTCGATTATAAGAATATTTGCATTTTAGCACTACCACTGCTATTGTATTCAGAGGTTAGCCGTCTGTCTCCGTCCTTATTGGCGCCTTTTTACCTGACACGCCGTACGTATGATGCACGCCGCACGTCAAACACTGGTTGGCACCTGGACTAGCCCCTTTAGGGGCGAAGCTCCTTATGGCGTGGCTTGGGCGTCCCTCGTATGTAACCACCAGTGGCACATATCCGAAATAGGTATAACACTTGACCTCCAAGGTGGTGCCAGTGAGAGATTTCTTCTGTGCGTTGTTTAACAATAAAAAACAGTGCTCAATGTACATGCCAATGGCTGCTAATGGGGAATGAGAGACATGGGCATTCGACTTTTAGTCAACGCGCACGCTGCGATCCCCATTAGCAGCCATTGGCATGTACATTGAGCACTATCGGACAAGAAAGGGATGCTAAATTATACTCGCTGGGTGTAACCTCTTTAGCTTTAGAAAGGTTTAGCGAGCGTTGAGCCGCAGTGCCATGAATACAATGAACTTGTATATACCATGAATGAACTCAAGGTGGTTAAAAATGAGAAGTAGATACGAAGCGCAAGCCGTAAGAAAGTAAAAGCCGAATTCTTTTGTCTCTCATTTCTCATTAGCAGCCATCGGCATGTAAATTGAGCCCTATCTGACACGGAAAGGTTGCTACGTTATACTCGCTGGGCGTAACCTCCTTGGTTTTCGAAAGGTTTAGCGAGCGTTTGGTCGCAGTGCCATGAATACAGTGAACTAGAATATACCATGAACTCGAGGTGGTTAAAGGTGGGAAGTGGACCCAAAGCGCAGGCCGTAAGAAAGTGTGCGTGTGCCACCTCTCGTTTAGTCCTTGGAATGTCCGCTGGATGGCGGTGCTTCTATATGGGGAATATATGATAAAAAGATGCAAGATGGTGGGACTTGGAGTGTTGAATAGATGAACGAACGGACACACAAACAGATGCATGGATGGACGCATGAACGGACGCAGGGGCGGATGCATGAAAGAACGCAGGGACGGGCGCACAAACAGACGCATGGACGGTCACACAGACGGACGCATGGACGGACGAATGCTTCGCCCCACTCTCCATCATTCACTCCGTGGGTATGCTGCCATTTTGTCGAATACACTGTGATTCCGTAAGAATTTCTCCGTACAAATAGAGGTTGGGGGTGGGGCTTACATCTTTACATCTTTGATTTCTCTCTTTTCAGTGTTCGACCCCTACGCATACCACTGCAAGGTGAACACAACGTTTATTAACACAAAGGTGACTAATTTGGTGCGCTTGAATTTGCCTATATACTATGGGCGCATTTCGTATACTGAAGTTTTACAGCTGCTTATGTTTTTGCCAAATAATTAGAAATATAGTTGCTTACTGGTAATTTTAAGTGCGGATGCACTTTATAAGCGACCCTGAATCCGTCGGCCTCGGTGCGCCTCCTGCTCTCCCCTAGCAACAGCGCGAGGAGCGTGGAAAGGGGCGTCTGTAGCAACGGCGCAGCGACGTCACACACCACGTGATTGCGCGCGCTCCGCCCTCCGCTCCATGGCAGCGCAGCCCGCGCAGCCACGGCTTGCTCGAGATCGGCAAGTCGTCATAGGTATGGATCCATCGCATACATCAACTTCGACTGCGATACCTCCAACAACGAGTACAATGCAGTCGAATGCGAGCATTGCACGCGTCGTTGAAGATACCGCGCCGGTTGAAGACAAGGCAGCGCGGCGAAGGGCCCGTGATGCCGAGCTCAAGCGGGCGAAGCGGGCCGCGGACACAAACATCATTATAGTGCGAATTTACTCTCACATATCCGCGTAAACGCACCAAGATTTCCCGAGAGGGTCTAATGGTTCCTGGGAATCGCAATGTGATCACACGGGGGAGTTTACGTTAACTCACTGGCGAATGCCAACGGATTTTACCTTTACTCCCCCTCATAGCTTCACCACGTGCATTCGCACTTAACCATGTTCACCCTCGGGGAAATGCTTGGGAGTTTCTTTTTTTGCACAGGTTAGGTAGCAACGGCACATTTAATAGTCAAATTCGGTAAGCATAACGCTTGCTACCAGGATAAAGCCTCGTTTAGTCCACAGTCGCATCCATCATAAGTGCCGTGTCACGAAACAGCTGTATTAACCGTTTGCATAAATAGTGACCCTACATGTTCTTATTAACCTTTTTGGTGCGATACGTTTGCTGCGACGTACATATCATCACTCTGTATGTTCCCTGCGTGCTCGCTGCAATTTCAGCCAAGCAGGATTCGCATGTCTGGCCCTGGGCTTCAGCTGGATGGTAGAGCTAAAGGAGAGACGCGACGAACGCTCCTATTAACTGACGTCCCGTCCGCCCTCCAATCTGGCAAACAAAGTTCACAGACACGCCCCCGCCGCGGTGGTCTAGTGGCTAAGGTACTGGGCTGCTGACCCGCAAGTCGCGGGTTCAAATCCCGGCTGCGGCGGCTGCATTTCCGATGGAGGCGGAAATGTCGTAGGCCCATGTGCTCAGATTTGGGTTCACGTTAAAGAATCCCAGGTGGTCGAAATTTCTGGAGTCCTCCACTATGGCGTCTCTCATAATCATATGGTGGTCTTCGGACGTTAAACCCCACAAATCAATCAATCACAGACACGCTGCGGCATGGCTTTCAAGACGCGCATGAAGTCGCGGAATTTGGGGAGGCCGGAAGTCCCGCAAAGGCAAAGTGAAAACCGAAAATGCTTTTTTGTCCTAGGTCTTAATGGTCAAATCTGTATTTTTCGTAAAATTCACGGACCTGGCAAAATTTACGTCTCTGACGTTACGGACTTAACGCTAATTACAACGTCTGAACAAGCTCATTAGGTTCCTTGCGTGGATTCGTACGTAGCGCGCGTAGTCAGAACATGGTTTTAACCTTTCTACAATTAGTGTACAACCTCAAATATAAATTGCTTTCTTGGTATTGTACACTTAGTCCGTGAATCGAGCCACCCAACTGGGCTGGTTTATTCTTTCAAGTCAAAAGGTACTACATCAAAGTTCCGTACTCGTGGTACCCTGCTCCAAAAATCGCCAACGCAGGACGACTTCCTTAGATTTTTCTCATCATCAATGCGGAATCATGTTTCTTTTTTCAATTACGTGTTTTTTTATTCCTCTTTAGTTGTGTTGGAGTTCGAAACAAGTCAACTTCTATAGTTAACTTCTTCGGGCTCGCTTCCTTTCTTTCTCTTGATCGTGAAACGACAAATGCGCAGAACCTGCGCATAAATCACTCGTCAAGAAGATGATCCGTTTTTTAACGTTATCATGCTCATTGCAACCAACTTGTGTTTCTCTGTAGCAATGACAGGTTCTTTTAACGGGTATACATGCAGCTCCATGTCGCCGTTGGATGCATGGCGCGTTGCTATGATCGAACTATTAAAACCTGGAGCGAAACGAAGCTCAACGACGGACGTCTTTGCGCGGTAAGTGTCGTGGATGTCTACACGTCTTGCTCGAGGGGATTTGTGTCGTTTGTAATACCAGGGGTGAAGCCAGAAACGTGTCCCTGGTCAAGGGTCGAGTTTTCCAGTGTGGATCACATGTTTGTGCGTGCATTCAAAGGCGTGTATTTTGTTACCTACAAAAAGCAAAATATCGAAACAAAGTGCTCGCCCCGCCTTTCCCGTCTGGGCAATCACTGTGCAATATACTGAAGAAAATCAGCACTTCACCTGTCCTCTCTCTTATTTTTAATTTTTTTCTTTTTCTTTATGATTTCTTCGATAGCTATCAAAAAAGGGCAGGGATTACCGATACGCCAAGAAAACCGGAATGTGTCGCAACGGGACCTGTGTCGCAGCAGGTACGTTTAACGAGTGCCATTTTGTCGTTCATCTAATAGAAACTGGTGCCAGAATCATGTAATTGTGTGCACTAAGTGCAAGGTAAGCAGATCTTCGTTGTTAAACTTTTAGTGATTATGAAAAAGTATGCATATAACGAAAAAGAGGGCACACATAGGGGGCCGAGGACAAATAAGGTACTCGGCTGCTGACCCGCACGTCGCGGGTTTGAATCCCGGCGGCGGTGGCTGCATTTCCGATGGAGGCGGAAATGTTGTAGGCCCGTGTGCTCAGATTTGGGTGCACGTTAAAGAACCCCAGGTGGTCAAAATTTCCGGAGCCCTCCACTACGGCGTCTCTCATAATCATATGGTGGTTTTGGGACGTTAAACCCCACATATCAATCAATCAATCAATCAATCAATCAATCAATCAATCAATCAATCAGTCAATCAATCAATCAATCAATCAATCAATCAATCAATCAATCAATCAATCAATCAATCAATCAATCAATCAATCAATCAATCAATCAAGGGGGCCGAAGACAAAATCTTAGCATACAAATGGGTGCTTTAGAACAGGCTTTTTAAAGAGTTTGTAAAAAGTTGTTGGAGCCCTCCAACGATATTTATCACAGCCAGTAGGTAAACCACTCTTGTTGATTACGTGTTTTTAAGGTAATTATCCCAACTTGCATTAGATCACATGGATACTGGACGGCATTTTTTTCAACGTTGTTGAAGAAAGAGTTCCAAGCGGGCTCGGTTGTATTGAGCGAACCATAAGAAACTATTAGAGGCGGCGATTGCTGGAGTTCTTGCATGATGGTGGGGTAAAGGCTTTAGCACCAGTCTTCTTTTTGTAATGAAGGCCCATGTTTACAGCCCACAATAGAAAATTTTACAGCTGTTACGAGATCACAACTGAGGTTACGCGCAGTTGTCCGCCGCCGCCGCCGCCGCTGGTGTCCCTAACCACATCACGCGGAATTAGAAAAAAAGAAACCTAGCACCAATGACACAGTGAGGCTCTAACACAGGTCCGCTGAACGCCAGCCCAGTATTCAACCCTGAGTTACGCCAGTGCTTTGTGAATTGTTGTCAAACTAGATAGGCTTGATGTCGGGAAAGCGATCGCGTTAATACAACTTGTAAAGCGTTTTAAAACAGCGAAAGAACCACCAGCCGTCTCACAATGCGAAAACCGTAACGAGTGGGCCGTCAGATGCTCCAACCCATCACAAACACTTGCTCTTGTTCCCCTATCAACTGTGGCACATACCTACTTCAGCCATAATTCCTCATCATCGTCAGCCACTGCATTAACAAGTGACACAAAATTCTTTGCAAGTGTTTAGCGGATACTACGCTTTTCAGATGAAGGACGATTAATAGCATATATAGCAAATGCCTGCAAACTATCCAAATAAATTTATTTAAAATGACCTAGTGGGTATCAAGCAAGTGTGCTTGCAGTAGTTACTCAATGAGTGTTTTGAAAAGGCCCCGAAAGGCCGCTCTTTTAGCTTTCACTGTGGCTGTGCTGCGCCTTCCGCGCAGGCTTGGCGTATTTTAGCATGCTTGTGTTCATTAGACATACTATAAACAGCAGAAGTTTGCGGAACACAAAATGTTTGATGAAGCTGAGTGCCCGCTTTCTCTTGGAATGTAATCTCAAAAGAAATGTTCCATCCTGTGTTTGGCCTTCTGAACTATACAGTCACCAGCTTGATTACAAGCATTAAGCCCTGATGTAGCAAAAATTCGCATTTGTTTTAGAACCAACGTCCCGCAAACGCTTGCTGTCGATAGTACATAAGCACTTAGCTAAACGTCCACGAATGTTTGCGTGTAACGTAAGTCGCAGTTTGATGCCAGTCATGTAAGTATAAATCCCTCCGAGGGTAGCTAAGATATTGTTGCAAGCATTTTAAATAAAGTATTGGTGCTGATATCTCACCGCAGAACCTCGAAGCTTAAAACCGAGCGCCAGTTCGTGGTATGCTCCAATGAGGACCCCTAACGCTGATATTAAAAGCAGCACCTTGGTTTTTTTTTTGAATTCAAAAAGATTTCTAAACTTTGTTCCCGCACATGCGGTGGTAGCAATAATGCATGCCAAATCGATTGCTGAGTCTGTTATAGCCCGTGCAGCACCTGTACTATAAATTCCATATCTCTGATTTGTGGCAAGGCCTCATCGGGCAAACCGGGCACTGCATAAATGAGCGACTTAGGGAACGTACGCAAAAACTAAACAATGTTGGCAAAAAAGCCCATTTTGTTGTTTCATCTTCATTCTTGCCATAGCTGGGATTCATGATTTCGCGAGACGATGATTTCGGACGGGAGCAAAAATTGACACGCGCGGTTTGCCTTGTAAGTACATAAGCAAAAGTAAGCTCATTGCATCAGTGATATGTCTAGAGCTCTTCACCTATCCGAATATGAACACAAGCCTAGACATCTTCTGTAGAATTATGTTTTTACGTATGCAACACGCCTTGTGGCGAAGGTACATGCAATATCTGTGGTTGTGCATTTATATGTGTTGTTGCGACGAGATCGAAGTAGTTAGTAAATGCCAGTGCTCGTCTCTTTTATTCTTTGTGGTCCGTATTAGTTCACGCTAACTAAGCCGAACCGAACTTTGATGGAAACTATATGCTGGAATTTGAATAAAAACGACTAGTATGAAAAAACAAAACAGATTATTTCTTTTAAGCAAGGATACGCCCCCCATCCTAAAAGAGAAAGCAGAAAAATGAAGGGATATATACACTATTCTGGAAATGTAAGATTAAAAAACAAAACAAAAAACAAAGGGACAGTGTATAATAAATAACAAAACGAAAGAAGGCAGCACTTGAAGTCTTCTTCGTCGGTATTTGTTATAAGCTATACCAAAATATAACGGCAACTTTGGTGCGCCTGTTCATGTACTATACAATAACGGCTGCGTAACAAAGTAGCGAACACTGTGGCAAATATGAATTTGCTATTTCAGACTTTACTCCGTGGACTCATTCGAACGGATGCGTAGACGCAACAACGACAAGGAACGGAAGGGTGAGTGTTACTGCGACAATCTTGTAGGAAAAAGACAGCGACAGAGTTTGTCAATATGCCAAACCTCGACTACCTGTACATCGCCACAGTGTGAATATTATTTTGTTTCTGAGGGCTGAAAGTTATACTAGCTGATCAGCGTTTACACTTGATTTCCTTCTATTCGTCCCAGAGTTCTCGTGTCGCAGGAGTTGCAAGGCCCCCCGTAGCTTCCGTGTAATTAAATGCAGACACTGCATGAAAGGCAGTGGCATCTTCTGATTTTTCAGTTAGCTCTGTCACGTAGAAACAAACTAATAGATCACATCTCTGTTTTCTTTGTTTTACACTGCGCGAAGCTGCAAGTATAATGAAGTCAGTAGTATGCTTACGTTTGCAGTCTATACACTGCCAGATTACGCAGCTACCACATAACTATTAGACATGTCTGAAGAGCACTTCTCCTATTTTCAGCCGCGGTGACTCGACCGCAGCGACGTGGTGTTTTGGCTGTCATTGCTGCCAGCTTGTGCATCTGTTGGCGAACGTTCATAGATAATTTATCTTTTGGCCTATGTCCAAGTAATGGAACAAAGCTTTACAGCTCGTATGATTGAAGAACTATTGTTATGTGCGTATTTGCACACTTTATTTTCTTCGACGATGGTTAGTGTCTGCTGAGCAACCTTGAAATCTCGAACAGCACAATCCATGTTCGTGTTAGATTCGTATAGAGGCTATGAGCACATCTGGAACACTTGTCGTTACGATGGTCTCTAGTTTTACGTTTCTTTGATTACGCACTTTTATTTTAATTTACACTTGGGCTGTCTTCCAATCACAAGATGTTAATTTTTCTTGGCGTATCTCGCATTGAAATTATTTTGGCTGCACTTGGAATATGAGGCTTTTCTTAATGAGATCCAATATTGTTTTGTTCCTCTATTTTGCTTAAAACATTCCGCACAAGTGTCCAACTTTCGATGCATTGTTAATGTAATTGCACGACGCGTTCTAAGCCACTCATTACGCTTACTTTCCCTGTATAGGACTATTCAGCTGAACCTCAGCGAAATTCAGAATTAAGAAATAATTGGCAGATAAATCAGGTTATGATGAACACGTTGACGTCGGTGACATCTTACGCAAAGGGCGACCTTATAATCAACATTTATTGTCTATTACTCGTTATATGAAATGCAAGACAGCGCAATAATGTTTCCTCGCTTTATATTGCGCTTGAAGAGCCCACATTGTCGCGGGATCGAATCCCGGCCGCCCCGGCCGAATTTTCGATGGCGGCGAAAATGCACGAGGCCCGTGTGCTGAGGATTAGGTGCACGTAAGAGAACCCCAGGTGGTCGAAATTTGCGGTGTCCTTCGCTACGACGTCTCTCATAATCATATTGTGGTTTCGGGACGCTAAAACCCAACAGTTAATATTATTTTTATGGAAAAGCTCAACTGTCTCTGCTCTTTACGAAAAAAAAATGATTGTCAAAGTTTGACCGAAATAAAAATTAACATATCCGACTCAATAAAACTGTAAGAGTGGCCTATAAAAACTGCGACAAGATTTGATTAGTTATAAAGTATGATTGTCATGCTGAAAACTAATGAATAAATCCAAAGAGGATCTGAGCGGCTTCATGTCTGACATTCAAAGTCATGCGGCTGTAATAATTGAAAATGAAGCGACAGAGAGCATATGCAGAAGATGCTTAATGTTATGTTTATTTCGGTTGTAAAAGAGCTCAGCTTTAGGTTCCTATTAAACGTAATAATTAACCTACTCTCTTATTTCACCGGCTTGGTTGCCTGTCAGATCTGGTGATGAAATAGTTAGTTGTTTCCGGCTAGAGTGAATGACAGTGTTTATGATATCCACCACAATGGTAAAGAATCCCATGTAATACGAGAAGTGAGTCGAACAAAAGTGTCAGAACAAATGACGAATAGCTGTCAGAACGAATTTGCCGAATTTTTTTGAAATGCTATGCTGAATTTACCGAGTTCACAAGCAACCTTCCATAATGATTAAGTGCTTTTCACGTCGGCAAAAACATCACATCTAATAATGTATCATGCGTCAGCGCCGTAAATTGAAATTCTGATAGATTTTCCGCTTATTAATCATTTGCAAATACCGTTCAGTACAATTCACAGTTTTTGTAACAAGAAACAAATGCGCATGTAGCTTACTAGAAGGTGAAATAAAAATTGTGGTCATGGTGTTCCCAGAGAACATTTGAGTGATTGATATGTTAGGTTTAACGTCGCAAAACTACTATATGATTATGACAGGCGCCGCAGTGGCGGGCTTCGGAAATTTCGACCACTTGGGGTTATTTAACGTGCACCCAAATCTGAGCGCACGGGCGTACACCATTTTACCTCCATCAAAAATGCAGATGCGGCCTCCAGAATTGAATCCCACGACCTGCGGCTCAGCAGTAGAGTATACTATAGCCACTAGACCACGATGGCGGGGCGTTAATTCCTGGAGAAGAGAGATTCATACTGCAGTGTTCAGTAAAATGCATTTCCCATAGCTTTCGAGTATAACTTACCACCAAACTCATCATACTGCCCCCTGCCCACGCTTTGCTCACAATCGAACATGCTTCCCCAAGACAAAAACAAAACCAAAGCTACAGTGTACAATAACAGTTCGAAAGCTTGCTAATTAGAACAGGAACATTAAAACACAGCGAGAAACGACTAATGAAATTCACCCAGTTTGTACTAAATTCCACGATTTCATTGCGTAGCACCTTTTGGTACTATGGAAAAGGTAGCTATAATAAAAAACTCAACAATAGAGACAGTTTGCATTAGTTAAACAAAAAACATGTCTAATTTTACTCCGCAGATATGTTTGCCTTAGGGCCGCCGATTTATTCACCTTTTTTTGCTGCACTTGTTGTCTCGTGTCGACAATGTTCGCGGTCACGCTGGCTCTCAAGTATATACGGTGTTCATGAAACAGCGGTTCGCTATGCGGGCAATCAGTGGGAAAGCTTCACTGCGACGCTGCTGCATGCGCTGACTTTTGGAGCGCTGTGACGTGGCGATTGCATTGCTTCGATCCAATAATAAGGAGCACCAAGGCACAAACCTGACAGTTATATAATACTAGAAAGGGTAACACGTCTAACGAACTTCAATGAAAAAAGCACTCAAACGCACACGTGACTGAAACAGCCCTGCCCAACATGTGGTGTCGCATCACGGGCACTCACTGGAGTGAGGCGGACCGATGGGTTCCGCTGAGAAACGCACGCTTGCACTGAAATTAAGAGAGCTGAAAAAGGCGTTAACCATCTAAACTTGCATGTGACAATTCCCAATTCTTCTATTTTCATTAACAACTGTAGTATGTAAAACCTACAAAGGACGCACGAGGAGGGGCAGTCCAGAATTAAAGAAATTCTGTCTTAAAGGGACACTAAAGTCAAATAACAATTTACGTCAGAGTTAAAGCTCAATGTATGACTGCATCTAAAATGACAGTATTATCAACAACAGTGCCCTACTTACCGAGAAATTAAAGTAAATGCACAAGAACACAAGCGCCGCAGGAGAACATTTTTAAAATAATTCCGATGACATCAGAAGGGCCATCTACAATTGATCTTTAGTAATCGATTTAACTGCGCTAATTGAAGAGCCTTTCATATATCAAGAGACGCAATAAAATACTGCTTGTTCGTTTCTGTTTGATTCATGGAAAAAGGAACAGCCGGACGTTACTATGGGGAAGGGTGCAGTGATTTAACAATTCAATTTTCGCGTAGTTACACGGGACAGGTGGCGCCATGTAGTGGGGTGCAGTTGAAACAAAATTGTCTACAATCTCAAAGCCAATGGCGGGAAATTGATCAATGGCTGGTGCTGCTGCTGTGGCTCCCGTTGCTTTCGGTCTGTTGCTACTAGCGCTGTAAAGCCGGGCAAAGTTGTGCACGGCAACAGTGACGGGAGTCGGTCCGGTTGGTCCGCTCCTTGAGGCGGGTTATTTGAAGAGCACTAACCCAATGCGGAGCACTAAAACGTAATTTTATTTCAAAATTAGCTCCTCCTTGGCACAAAAAAAAAAAAACCCGCTATGAGGTTTCTGGACAGCCATTTCAACCATTATCAACGCCGACTTAATAGTTGACTTTAGTGTCCCTTTAAGCAATGCGCGCTGTAAACATCCGACAAACTTTACATACTCAATAGATTCTCTGGTCAAAACTCATTTATGCTACTCCTTCAACCTTGGTTAACAGGTTCTAGTCTATAAACTGCACCGATTCTTGCGAAAACTGGAACAACACAAGAACTACCGAATGGAACACCTTGTCTGGTAAGAGCTTCCTTTATGACAATGATGCCATGCCTGAAAAAACAATAAAATCTTGACATGATGGAGACGAGCAGCATGCTTGATGCTCGCCTTGGTGACATTGGTGTTAAAGATGCAACAATTAGTCCCCAATTATAGACGTAGATAAATAAGGGCAGAAAAAAACATGGCTTATAGATAGCCAGAACATAAATGTTCCGACGGAACAGTGACAGCAACGAGCTAGAATTTTATACGAAGCGATTCAAAGAGCTCACTTTCCAATCATGCAACCTGACCTAACTAAACAAAACCCTGCGAAAGCAAAGCCGGTCGCTGCAGCCAGCGAAACGAGAGAGAGAGAGAGAGAGAGCAATAGAGCTTTATGATAAGTATCTAAGGTGGATATCTGGCGATGAAAGACAACACGTAGAAACGCATAAAGCATCTGGTAATGCCTAAAAAGATATGGCGCGCACGACCGGTGAAAGTACGCAGTTCTCTCCGGAGCCAGATAGCGACCCTCGCACGCTTTCGCTAGAACATAGAACATACGACGTGCGGCCCTTTATTATTATTTGGAAATACACGCAACATCATGGTGGCACCGTAGGCGATGCTAGTGATGTGCACCTTGTCATCCACTTGTACCTTAGAGCACTTCTTCTAAAGCTAATGAATACTGCGTGGTGACTGAAGAAATTCGTGAGATGTGTTAATTGATGGTTTGTTATAATGCATCATTGAGCAAGTTTCAGCAAAATTTCAATAACAAAACAAGCCCACAGCTAGTTTAGTAATCATTATTTTATTTTCGTCCAGCTGCTCAACCAGCCACCACCGGTGCTTGCCGGCGTTTTCTAAAAACGCCAGGCCTGTGCAGAAGGCGCAGCACTGTCACAGCGAAAGCTAACAGAGTGGCCTTTCAGAACCTTTTCTAAACAGTGATTGAGTAACTGCTGCCAGAACAATTGCTTGATGTCCACTAAGGCATTATTATTAAAAAGTTTAGGGTAGTAGGCCGGTATTCGCTATGGTATTTTTTGTGATGGTATTTTTCTTCTGAGAAGCGTGGTATCCGCCAAACTATTGCGAGGAAATTTGTGCCAATTGTTCAAGCAGTGGCTGACGACGATGAGAAATCATGTCTGAAGTGGGAATGCGGCACAGTTATTAGCTGAACAAAAACAAGCTTTTGTATTGGGTTCGACCATTGGACCACCCACTCGCTACGCTATTCGCATTGTGCAACGACCAATTGTTCTTTCGCTGTTTTAAAACGCTTTAAGGTCCTAATAACGCTATTGCTTTCCCGCCATGCATCCAGCCTTCCTAAGGCAAGTTGTATAAGAGGTCCCAAGCACCAGCGTAGCTTAGTGGTAGAACACTGGGCTGGCACCCAGCGGACTCGGGTTCAAGCCCCACTGTGTCATTGGTACTAGGTTTTCCCCTAATTTTGCGTGGTGTGGTTACGGACACCGGTGGTGGCGGCAGACAACTATGGCGCTGCGCGAGACCCAAGTTCTGATCTCATGGCAGCTTCGCCGTAACAAGAATGCGGTCATCCGTACAAATTTATATAGAAATAAGACAACTGTAGTCCCCGTCTCCACGAAGTTTTAAGGGGCGAATATTCTTAGGATGTGGCCGTTCCCTCATCTGTAGTAGTAGTAATAGTAGTAGTAGTAGTAGTAGTAGTAGTAGTATGTAGCCACCTCTAATCTATGAATTGCCCAATAGATGATGTGTATAAGACGATTTATGTTCTGTTCAACTGTTTTTCTTATGATAGGTTGAGGGCCATAATGCCTCGGCTATGAAATATCCAGTTAAAATACCATGCCCATGTACAATTTACTTGCAGCAGCTCACACTGCCATAAACTGTTCACACGCACACCTTTCTTTTCTGCTGTCATTATATGCACTAACACATTTTATATAACTCAATTCCTGGCTGTTTAACACATGCCCTTATCCAGTCCAGTCTTCACTAAGAAGTCAGGAATATGTTCGCCTTTTTCTGAAGATGCGTCTGAGGCCATGGTTCGAGTAATTTCTTTAGTGTGAGGGGCCGTCCGTTCAAACTTGCTCATTTGTCCCGTAATATTGTTCTCAGTTGCGTATTTGACGCACTCCAAAAGAATATGGCGAACATCTTCTGCATGATCACAATGGCATTCCGGGGAGTTAGATCGATGCATTTTGTGCAGGAAGCTGTTTGTGTATGCTACTTCCAATCGAAGTCTATGGATTAATGTCTCTAAGTGTCATGGGAAATCAGTCGCTATGAAGAAATTTCTGTGAGGATCAACTTCATAAAGTACTGACTCTTTTAATTTACGGCTATCAAATCACTTCCCCATTGAACAATGGTTGGCTCTTTGCGCTATCAAATGTGAAATATCCGCCCCAGACATAGGAATTGCACAATCCCGTTCTTCGTTCAATGCTTTCTTGGCAAGGCTCTCAGCCTCTTAATTTTCCTTTATTCCAATGTGACTGGGTATCCAATGGAATTCGATGTTGTGACTCTGCGCTTAGGCATATTCCACAGTTTCAGCAAAGCATAGTGCTATTTCGCCATTTTTGTAAAGTGATCTCACATTTTTGATTAGCTGAAGGGCAGGTTTACTATCCATGCATATCACTCACTTTCTTTGCTCGAAATTCTCGCAGTCAAGCTTAACTACTTCAAAGATAGCCACCAATACTGCTGTCGTTGATGAAGATTAGTGGGATAATATCTACATTCTCTTTTCCTGAATTTCGGGTATAAATACCGCACAGGCTGACACTTCATTGCATTATCCATCTACACATATCTTCGTTTTTCATAGTGCATTATATGGAAATGATAAAGTACCATCTGTGCCGCAACTAGAGGCGCCATGTTTGCTTTCTTCCGTATGCCGTCTATTTGACTGATAACGTAGAAAATCGGCAGCGTCCAAGGTGGTTTTGAAGATTTCCATTGTTTAAACCCTGGTGTGATGAGTGAAGAAACAATATGCGTGCAACAATATGCTTCAGAGAGCGAAAGATCGAGAGGAGGTACGTGCGATTACGAGGCAACTGTGCGCCAATCAGCTGATGACCAGTGGTGGCCCTTAGAGGCCATTTATTGTGATGGTTAAGGAACGTTCGTCACTATGTTTGTTGATAGCGGACGAGAAAGGATTAACATGAACTTTTTATTTCATGGCATGAGTGGAACGGCTGACGGCGCACGGATACGCTACCGTGTGCAGCGCCGTTGAGTCGGGCGTCACGGCCAACCCAACAGTCAGGGTCGCAACTCCCGAGGTCCAGGATCAGGCCACGGCTCACGAGGACCACACCCGGTAGGCCTCGCCCACGAACCTGCTCCCGGCCACTGCACCCAGGCAGGAGCCGTTCGGCAGGTCTCGGCCTTGGACCTTGAACAGACACACCGGAGCTCGACCTGGCCGACACGTACGGGTCTCACGTCCGGCTCAGGAACGCTGCCAGGAACTCGTCCTCTCGAGCGGCGCACCGCTTCCTCTGCCTTCGTGGCCTCAACCCTCGAGCTCTCTTTTCCGCACGTTCCTTCTTCTTGGCCAGGGCACCGCCAGGTACCCTCGGGTGCACACTGCAGCTCATGAGCTCGTGACCCACGTCCGAGTCTGGCGCGTCGCTCGGTACGACTCGGCACCGCTCGGCGATTCTCGATGCAGCCAGCAACTTCCCTGTCACCTGGATCCTCGGCCACCCGGGACCTCGCCCGGCTCCGTTGTCCTCCGTGCACACGCCCGCGTCTCGCCCGGCAGAACGTCTCGCTCGTCCCTTGCCGATGTGCGACGCTCTGGTGACACCGGCGCTTGATGGCATGGGTGTGGCTACGGAGCAGTCAACCGGCATCGGAGACGCGATGATCCATGCGGGGAATGGCCAGCCCGTCCAGCGAAGAGCGTGCGCCGAGACGCGATGCTCGACGCAACCGTGACCATTAGCCAGGCCACGTTCATCGCTGTGTCAAACGGCTGACCGTGGAGACGGCTCGCCGAGATCCGCGATGCCCTCGGCAAGGAAGAGAACAGCAGGCCAGGCCGCGCCCCGAGATGCAGTACTCGTGCCGGCAATGCCGCCCCAGCTAGTAGTTGGACGACAGTAGCGTGGACAGCCGCGTTCCCTGGCCGGAACCTGGATCGCCTGCGTCCGACGCTTCGGCCCGCTGTCTCCCGTCTGCCGCTGCTCCGGCTCGTCCCCAGCCACACAGCCTACTGCCACGTAATGGTCACACGTGGCGCAATCGTGGCACGCCACCTCTATGGGCCACCACAGGTCATCAGCTGATTCGTTGACACTCACGCGCACATTACACGCGCCTTGCCCCGCACTTCCGTCGTTGTCGTTTTCTTCACTCATCACACCTGGTACTACTGCTTGGAATGATGACACACTATCCTGTAGTCGCGTTGCCGTCCTTTTTGTTATTCCCCCGGTTAAAGGATGACTTCCATGTTGCGCTAAAGTTCAAAATTATATTTCTACATGTTTCTTTAGCTCAGAGTTATGCCAAAGGTGGTTGTCGAGCCTCTGCATACACTAAAGCACTGGAAGTAGACCGTGGCAACTTTTCCAATTACAAGTGCTTCTTGCCAATAAGAAGTGAGTAAGCTCCTTGCCAATAACAAGTGAAGTCTTCTTTCGGTGGAGGCTGCAGCATCCAACGAAAGAAGACTTCACTTGTTAGAAGACTTCACTTGCCTCTGCTGCACGGACTTCCATGGAAGTCCGTGCAGCAGAGGCAGCGGGTAACTTACACTGGGGCGTATCTACGCAACATGTAGGACTAATAGCGACTCTGTAGTACCGCTCCATTTAGCTCCGCAGAGATGTCGGAGGATTACAATGGCTGGATTCACTTTTTCTTCAAGGGACTAGACATGAGGTGACCATGTCTGCCTTTGGTATAAATCTATAGGTTTCTGTGAGAATCTATGAGTTTTTACCATTTGAATAGGCTGGTTTTGCAGAGCTTGACAATTTCGTATAGTTGACAGACGGACAGCCGGACGGGCGGGCGGGCGGGCGGGCGGGTGGGCGGACAGACAGACAGACAGACAGACAGACAGACAGACAGACAGACAGACAGACAGACAGACAGGTAGGCAGGCAGGCAGAGATGCAGACGGATGGACGTCGACAGAGAGACAGATGGAAGAACGAACGAACGCCTTGCTCCTCTCATTATCATTCACTCCATGGATATGCTCTTATTCTCTGATTCTTTTTTGCTCTGATGCAACGGACAATATTCATTGCCGTTAAACTTTGCACACAAGCAATTGAAACTTGGCTGGCTTAAATAAGACATTGTTCAAAGGTGCTGCGTTGTTTGTCGCACCATACTTTCACCATTTCATTTGCAGCTCAATCATCAAAGGAAGGTACACGTTCCCACCGTAAGCGACCTTATCGTCGAGGGAATTTGCAAGAACGGTGAATGCATCATAACGCGTAAGTAAACCTGATTAACACCATATTTAGGGCAGCATGATATCGGATATCGGATATCGTACCGATAACGAATTCGGGATATCGCACCGCAATAAGTCATTTTTCTTTCTTCACATTTATATTACAATTCGGTCTAGTACCTTTCACTATACTTTCCTTGGCATTATTGTCTCTTAGAAACCGGCTGGGTACTTTGAGCTGTGGGACGACGAAGTGTTTCTCTGCCGAACGTTGCTTATTTCGTTTGGTGTTTTATTTGCGAATTTACGCATTTTCCGAGGATCATCGCTGTCCCGCGGGAAGCAATGTATTCAGACCCCACAGTACGCAGTCCCGACTTGGTGTCGCCTTCGACGTCAACCTCAAGGATGCGCAACAGCCGGAAGGACGACAGCACCAGTGGCAGAACTGAACTGTACACGGCGAGAAGTGAAAACAGCGACGACAATTTCATCTCTGCAGTGAAGCGTAAAGCTAAAAGGAGAATGTTCGGCGCGTCTTCGCCAGATAGCGTCTCTACGTGAAGGCTGCGTGCAGTTCTAAACGCCATACCATGCTTTTTGTTCCTGTCGACTCTTTGATCAACCTGAAGAACATGAACAGTCAAGTGATATCGACACGTCTCGAAGCTATCGTGCCGAATGATATAAATGATATTAGACTCAATCCACGGAAAAATATCTTGGCCACAGATGTTGAGAAACCGGTTGCTAGACTACATACCTTGCGAACTGTCACGGAGCTTGGAGGCCTCAATTTCAGTGCTTACATTCCGCAGGATAGTGACACGACTACGGGCGTCATTTATGACGTTGATGTTTCCATACCAACCACAGACATTCCTGTGCTGATAAAGCCAGCAATTGAGGCAACGGACATATTGCAAGTATGCCGGCTGGGCAAATCTTCTTGCATCAAGGTGACCTTTGGAGGTGATTGCATCTCATCACATGGAAAGGTTAGTCACTTTCGTCACGTTGTCCGACCATACATCTCAAGGCTACTACAGTGCCACAACTGTCTAAAACTGGGTCTTGTTAGTGCTGTGTGTAACAACAAGCAAGCATGCCCATGTTGCGCCGGACCCCACAAAGCAGAGGCTTGCCAAGCAACTCTCCTAAGATGGAGCAACTGCAGCGGAAACCATAAGACCTCATCTAAAGACTGCCAAGTACTCAAGAAGAGGAAGAATGTTCTGAGACAAATGGTGAAAGACAGATCCTCACGAAAGGAAGTGGTAACGGTTGTTCAACGACGGCGTTCCCGTCGATGGTGGTGCTAGAAGAAAAGAAATAGCAGACCTGTGACGAATGCGCCTTCACTTACGCCGCCACCACCTCCACCACCGCCGCCACAACCACAGCGACCTATCTCACCCCCGCCATCTGGTGGGGTACGTCGACAGGTGCCGAAAGACACTGTGGTACAAAAGAAAACATCTGACTCTGACTGGCCCGTTTTACCGTGGGTACACGTGTGTACGGAACCACAGCATCGACAGTGGACAACGGCTACGCCCCCAGCAGGCAGTCTATCCACCCAAGAGCTACAAGTTTTTTCTGTACTGAGGTTGTTCATGAGTTTTATCCCCACTCTCTTGGCTAGTCTACAGATTCCTTCTGCTAGATTCGCGCTGCAAGTCTTGGACACACAAGAACCAATTTTCGCCGGCCTTCAGTAACAACATGGCGCACCATAGACCCAATCAGCCTTTCCGATAAAAAATGAAGCGTGCTTCCCTAATTCAGTGGAACGCCAGACGACTGCAGTCAGGAATGCCGGAGTTTAGACAGTTCCTTTTCGAGAATAAGGTTCCCATCATTGTCATTTGTGGACCTAATTTTTAAAAATACATCGACTGTTGGGCTATGAATCATTCGATTCTCCATCGTGCATTGAACGAAGTCAAGTTGCTGTGTGCATTCGTAAAGAACTCACTTATGTTCGCCAAAGAGTAGAGTCTCACAATGGAAATCACTGTGTGTGTCTATATGTTAAAAAGAAGGAGTTGTCGTTTACGCTGAAAGGCGCATATATAGCGCCGTCACGTTGACTGGATCAACAGATGCTAAATGATATTTGCAACGACTCCAGCACCTTAGATATTTATGGGTGATTTTAACGCCTATCATCCACTGTGGGGAAGCATCAGGACACATCGACAAGGCACGAACCTAGTTGATCTCGCATCACAGCATGGCCTTGAGGTGCTGAACGACGGCAGCCCTACTTATCTCCGTGGAGCAGCTTATAGCAGTTGCCTGTACTTGACATTAGTGTCGCATAGTATTATCTTGAAAGTCCAATCGTTAACAGATATTGAAACCCACGGCAGTGACCATATTCCCACGTACGTGACAGTCAGAGGTCTGGACGATTCTCCTTCCCCTGGACACTCAAGTCTTATTGACTGGGAACAGTATCAGATATCATTGGAGAGAAAGTGTATGCACGAACCGCCGGAATCCATTGAAGAAGTGAATTGTTGTGCTCATGGAGACTTCCACGAAGATATGTTCAAAAGAAGTGAGGCGTACAGCACTCGACGAAGAGTTGCAGCAACTTCAAGCTGTACGCCGGCGTGCATAAAGACGATACAGACATACGAAATCTATCTATGACCTCAGAGAATCCAGATGCCTTCAGAAGAAAATTCAGTGTTGAAAGCACAAACTTCAAAAACAACGACGGAAGATTTTTTGTGACTTGCTAGAACCTCGAAAGCCTTTGTCTCACATATGGAGACTCTTTGAGGCATTCACTCGCATCCGCAACAGCATAATCCCTTTGCTGCTGTGGCGCTACATCAACGTCGTTCACAGCTTGATGTTTCTGGTGAATTTCGTGCAAAGATCGCCGGCGACATCTCTATACGGATCCATCTATCACCAAAGGACGTTCCAGTTGCACGAGATCAGGAAATGGAGGTTGCATTCACTATTGAAGAACATGCAGCATTGAACACATGCAGGCGCTCATCGTCCCCAAGTCTGGATGGAGTGACCTATGCTGCCTTACGTCACCTAAGCCCGATGGCACAACGCTGTCTCCTGGACATTTTCAATAAGTCTTAACATGATGAAATGGCTCCTGATGAGGGGAAGTACAGTCGCCTGGTGCCTTTGTTGAAGCCCGGAAACTCTCCATTGGATCTGACATCATACCGGCCTATAGCACTAGCAGGCTGCGTCCGCAAGGTCATGAAGAGGATGTTGTTTACACGCACGAAATGGTGCCTGGAAGATTATAACATCTATCCTGATGCTATGACTTGCTTTCGACGAGGTTGGTCTTCAATCAATAGTGTCATTGATTTAGTGACCTCTGTTCAGCAACAGAAAGCTAATAAGTGGCTGCTGGTAGCTTTGTTCTTAGAGGTGAAAGGGGCCTATGACAACGGGACCCATGAGGCTTTTCTCAATACCCTCGAAGCACCTGAACTTTGAAGTCGTGTCTTTCAATGGGTCCTTATAAAGAGATCCATGTTCGTCCTAACTGAAGATGGGTCTACGAATAAGCATTTCACAAGTCATGTCGTGCCATAAGGCGGCGTTGTGAGTCCGACTCTTTTTAACCTGGTTATGGTGGGGCTCACTGAAATGCTGCCACGGACGGCCTATATATCTCTCTACACTGATGATATCAGTATTTTGGCGTCCGGCGTGACAAGGCCTCAAGTGGGCGCAAGGATACAGAAGGCGGCAAAAATGACACTGGCATACCTTCGCCAGCAATTGACTATCGCCACAGAAAAATGCGCAGTGGTGGCGTTTATACGTAAATCGATGTTTTTCTACCCATTGTGCATTGATGGCAGATCAATCGCATATAAGAGCAGTCACAGATTTTTAGGTGTCATCGTAGATCGTGACCTAATCTGGAGACTACATGTCGCAAAACCTGAAGAAAAAGCTCATCGGCATTCAGATCAAGGTCAGAACAGATCAAGGTCAGAGCAGAACATAATTCGATTAAGACATTGCCGAAACGGTGAAAATAGATGGGGAGGGAAGTGAGAATAAAGTACTAAGCGCGTTAAACAACGTCCGCATGGAACACCAGCAGAAACGTTGGAACGAGATCAAGGCGCGCAAACAGGCCAAGCTTCGAACCGAGAAAAGGTGCCTCAAGATGAAATACAACACTGTTCAAGGATTTGATAAAAATGTGGATGTTCTTACGGCTGCAAGAATATGAGACATCAAAAAGTAAGAAAACGGTGGGGGAGGGTGGGCGTCATATCAGAAGATCAAAAACCCATCAGGAAGTTTACAGAAAAGAGGAGTCAGATGTGAGCCTATATGTAATAAGGCAGCCTTGTGCTACATGTCGAGTTAGTCATGACACTGTTTCGGAGTTGTTCTTAGGCGCGTGCGTGCACCATGGCTTTGTTGATGCCCTAACTGCTGGGTATAAAGTCATTTTTGTTATATCATAGCCCTCTCTATTGGGACGAGCCTTCACAATATAGAGGTTTTTTGGAGCTTCAGTGATGTTATGTTGGTCATGAAAATTGAGGCCTTTTAAAACACTTCTAATTTTACTATTCAGGGCACATGCTTGATACTGTGATCGAGATAGTGAATTTTCTACAGATTCCGTCAGAACGGAAAGTGTATGTTAAAAGCACGCGGCCGAAACAAACAAATCATGCGAGTTTTTCCTTTCAGATTGTCCTAAACATGAAGAAAAAATGGAAATTCTTGCTGTTTGGCTAATATAGAGCGTGACACTAACTTTGTGACTCTCAATAGCCAGTCTGAAGGCCACAGTGATATTGTTACGCGCACTGACTGAAAAAAAAACATTGCTACGCATACCAAGGCTAACGTGATTGCATGTTTTTTTTTGTTCTACAGCGCCTGCTATTCCAGTGGTGATGATTAACATACCAGAAGAGGGATGCGAAAATTTTGTCTCTTCCGTTAGCTATACGGTAAGTGTGCGTGTTCGTAACCTAGGCCGCGTTATGTGGAGTGACCTGCTAGAAACAACATGTACATTTTCTTTCAAAATTGAATGAAGAGCTAGATGTTTCTACAGTATGGTTTGCGGTGTCAGTTGGCCTTCTATGGTTGAGGCAAGCAACGCGGAATTGACAGAGCGCTTAATGGAGTTCGCAAGTCTTTATAGTGTGGGTTAAGAAATTATTTTCCCTAGACGGATCTTAGTTTTATACCTATACCTATATTTATATATGGCAGTGTCATATTTTGTCGCCATTGAAAAGTGAGAGCTGAGATGATGAGTCGAACCCATGTCCTCAAACGTAGTGGTGAAAAACGTTAGTTCATGTTGTCAACAGTAGGTCAAATATGGACAGCGCTGTGCCTCTCTTTATTGTAATCATACGAAAAAAAAAACATTTAGGTTCTCTGTATTGATTTGAAGAAATCACGTGTTTGATCTGTCTTTTCCTGTCTTGGTATAAAATGTCGGGACATCGATAAGTTGATGCGTGTGATTTCACCATAATGTCCCAAGCGCACTTTAAGGCGAGAGTTTTAGATGCTTCAGCAAGTGCTAAGATGGACCATCGACAGCACCGGCGTCAACGCAAGTGATGCAAAAATCTTCACCGTGTGATTACGTCATCAAGACGCCGCTATGACGCCACGCCACGTCACGTCACAGAATGTCGTCACTTCATCATGTCGCCATTTCGTGAAAGCTGGGCCGATCACAGAGGCAATCCAGAACAAGTGAGGCGCAGAATGCTTGCCTCATCTTCAATCCTGGAGGACTAAGGAAACCACGTTTGGTGCGGAAATATCATGGAACGGGTGGACAAGGACTAATACATCGAATGGGAAGAAGACGAGAATGGATTTCGCTTTCAGGTCGTATTGGGTGAATGCGTGAGATACCTTGTGTGTTTTTAGTGCGAATCAGCTTAGTGGCTCGGGCTGTCATGCTGTCGTCGTCTCATGTCGGCTAGTGTAACACAGGAGAGACCACGTATAGCATAGAGGCACATCCATGTCTAGCAAGTGGGTGGGAAAGGGGAGTTTGTGAGAATGAATGATGTGAGGGTGACGAGGAGGAAATAGGATGTCTTTTTCTTCGTTCAGCGAACTGGGAGCGCAGAGAAAACACAAAGGACGAAGCGAGGAACCACACAACACGAGCTGTGTGGTTCCTCGCTTCGTCCTTTGTGTTTTCTCTGCGCTCCCAGTTCGCTGAACGAAGAAAATGAATTACCAACTGGCCCACATTTTGATCCTTCTGAAATAGGATGTCATCATACGCGGTCATCTGGTGTCTCCGCTTGGCATCATGCACGAAAAACAATATACAGCAAGGGGGCAAGAGGGAAGTGAGGTTGAGAAGGAGGTGTAAGCGTAAGGAGGATTGAAAGAAAAAAAAATTGCCCGCAGCTTCCCTCGGGGGAACACTGAGGAGGATGCGGAGCATATAATTGGTTAACGGGGTGTTAAAGTGCGACTTACTTGGGTCGATGGCTAAATTGGTTAACGTGGTTGTGAAATGGGGTGTTAAATTGCGACTTACTTGGATCGATGGCTAAATTGGTTAACGTGGTTGTAGGAGGGGGTGTTAAATGAGTGAACACGTACACACGTATGCGAAAGGGCGGCGCTGGTCGAAGGGACGTCGATCATTGTGTTTGTGGATTCGTTGGAATTCATTTCACCGCGACCTTGGACGTCGACGCGCCGTACAAACCAACCAACGAGCGGCAACTGAGCGAGCGAGCGCCGACCTTGATTATATATACAGCGCGACGGCGCATGCGCTGTCAGCTGTCGAATGTTCTCGAAGGAGAAGCGCGCGCGGCACAGATGGTGGGCGACGGCGCGACGGCGCATGCGCGCGCGTCAGCTGTCGAATGTTCGAGAAGCGGTGCGGACGGCGCACTACAAGGCGCGAGTATAAGATGCTTCCGCATCTAAAAGAGACAGGGTAAAGCATGGCGCAGTAATGTATGGCGTCCCGCAGAAAACAATTATAGAACAATCATCTCCTAGAACAATCGCATACCGCATGGATTGGGAAAGAGAAGTGAGAATGAGCGCGCAAAAAAAAGAGCAGGGTGAAACATAGCATACTTATGGCGTCAAGCAGGCAGAACTATGTATAACACTGTCACCGTATAACCATATATAGCAAGGTTGCGGGAAAGGGTAGTGAAGATGAGAAGAAAGGGAGTATGCTGTCATCGTATGCTGTCATCTCCTGTCACATTAGAGTTACGCACGCAAAACTGTCTAATAACACAGTCAGCTACAACAAGGGTGTTGTAAAAGTAGGAGAGAATGAGGAAGAGGGTAAGAAAGACTGAAGAGACTAAAGGAAAACATAGGCATATATCAAGCCTTAAGCAAAATCACGGATAGCAAATGCATGTATAGTAAGGTATATTAAGGGCATGCGATACGGAAGTGAGTGCGAGAAGATGGGGAGAGGGTAGAGCATAGCATAGTGTAACATAGCAATTGGCCGAAAAACGAACTGAGGGTGAGGAGAAGCAATGCGAGAGGGACAAACGGAGACGACTCCATTGCATCACAAATTACAGTTCCCTTTCCCGCCTTGGGGGCCTAACTCGCCACCAATTGGGAACTCCAGCGCGTGCTTGCTTGTGAACGCAAAGTTGACTCCAGGAACCCAGATTCTTCAGTGACACTCACAGGCCTTGGTCGCCCTGTTTACTTCAGCTCTGGGGAGTCCTCTCAAGCGAATTCAGAGTTCATCTAATAAGGCCTTATAAACGAAGCTGCAAGACAAGTTCTTCGAGTTCGACGCTGGAGGCCAGGCGAATGACTGCTCCACACTTGCTACAGCTTGCACGTTCAGTGCAACTGCATATTAGATGCGGAAGCATCTTATACTCGCGCCTTGTAGTGCGCCGTCCGCGCCGTCCGCACTGCTTCTCGAACATTCGGCAGCTGACGCGCGCGCATGCGCCGTCGCGCCGTCGCCCACCATCTGTACCGCGCGCGCTTCTCCTTCGAGAACATTCGACAGCTGACAGCGCATGCGCCGTCGCGCCGTCGCCATCTGTGCCGCGCGCGCGCTTCTCCTTCGAGAACATTCGACAGCTGACAGCGCATACGCCGTCGCGCTGTATATATACTCAAGGTCGGCGCTCGCTCGCTCAGTTGCCGCTCGTCCGTTGGTTTGTACGGCGCGTCGACGTCCGAAGTCGCCGTGAAATAAATGCCAACGAATCCACAAACACAATGATAGACGTCCCTTCGACCAGCGCCGCCCTTTCGCATACGTGAGTACGTGTTCACTCATTTAACACCCCCTCCTACAACCACGTTAACCAATTTAGCCATCGACACAAGTAAGTCGCAATTTAACACCCCATTTCACAACCACGTTAACCAATTTAGCCATCGACCCAAGTAAGTCGCACTTTAACACCCCGTTAACCAATTATATGCTCCGCATCCTCCTCAGTGTTCCCCCGAGGGAAGCTGCGGGCAATTTTTTTCTTTGTTGTCTGTCCTCATATTGGGCTGATTTGTGCAACAAACATAGTTGAACAAGTGTAGGTGTGAGTGTGTGTGTGTGTGTGTGTGAGAGAGAGAGAGAGAGAGAGAAGGCACAGTTATTTTCGGAAGTCATGCCCAGATGTAAGCTCAAGGGAGAGGTTTGTTAGGGCTCCTTGACAACAATGAGTTTGTGCGAAGGATGGCGGTCCACGAAGAGGCTAATTTGCCCAGGTTTGTAACTTAGGCCTGACACCGTAATCCGGTTCCCACGTGACTCGACTCTATAGCTTCATTTTCATTGCATAGTCAATGGACTAGATGGGATAGGGTTTTCCAAATGAGAGCGTAACTAGGTGTGCTATATTTTTCAATAACAAGAAGAAATGATATCTACAACAAACTGTTTATCTAGCATCTGCACTCTATTTCTGACATTACAGGTTACACAGCAGGAAGTATGACCCTAGTTTTTTCGGAGCACGCGATCCTCTTGAAATACTCTCAGGAGGTTCAAAGAAGTGCTCGATATTATGTTCAGAGTAAGTGTACGTTTCATGTGTGCTTTTTCATCTTCCAGGAAAAAGTCGACACCACATGCTCCCTCTTGTGCCCTGGCAAAAAAAGAAAAATTTTGAAACAAGGAACCGAGTGCGCAGTAAGTTTATCAGTATTCGGTGCCATGGTAAAACGTCATATGCGGGTTGTAAAACAAACAAAAATGTCGTACAAAAGAATTAACATATGGTAGAGCTTACTCTTAGGTCGAGTAACATATCGTCAGCTTCATGGCAATAGAATCAATGTCAGCGTAATTGCTCATTCCCGGAGAACGTAATTTATCGGCAATGTCTAATGAAAATCATTCAGTGTAATTACACTGAAAGTCTTTCAGTGTAATTCAATTCAGTTCAATTTTATTTGCAACATACACATAACACATTGAAGGCTGCCTTCACAAGAAATCTCTAAGCGTACTGCTTCACATAGGCGGAAAAAATAATTGACGGTAGTTACAATTGATTTGTAATGATACTGAATGAAAATTCGCGAAGTCACAGCAATAAACACATAAACCTATAGTACGATGAATATATTAATATGTGATATGCAAGGTGTGCAAATAGATATCACTGCAGCTATTTTTTATCAAAGTTTCACTTGCTTTGTTCATCATTTTCATGCTATCACAAAAACGAGCGCGTTACATTTGAGCAGGCTAATAAATCACAATTTAATAGACATAATGATTTCACCGTTTTTCTACCACAAAGAAAAATAGCAAAAGAAATCATGTGTGACAAGAGGAGAGGCCAGGAGTTAATGAGCTTCTGTCTGCATTGTGTGATCGAAATAACAAAACTTTCTATTAAGAAGATTTAGGTACCGCTTATTAGCTCTAAAAGATGCCCTTCAGATGCGTGACCTTGTAGTCAACGATGTAACGAAGTTGACATATAACGTAAGACTTGCGTTATGTTCCTATTGAGAATTTGTCATTAGCATTGCTTGATTGGTTCTTGCGTGCAGCGCTTGTGCTTTAGCAACGCAACAATATCCGCGAAAGTGACTGATCGCTTTGTGACGCTTACAGAATGCTTGTGCATGTTCACGCGGAACAAAGAACGTTATCTCGCGCATCTTGATCAGCTGTAGTATTTTCGTTGTGGTTCTGAAAAAATTGTTTCTGAACCTCATCTATCCTGTCACGTCCATCACGCGATGTCATGTAACTGTTAGCACTCACTATATCAGTGCTAAAAGAACGCGCTTAACTGTACGGTAATATGTTAAACAAAGCTTCGAAGTATTTAAACAGCTGTTGTGCATTTTCTGCCCGAAAGCAAAGATAGCTGCCGGCCAGTCACTCCAGCACTGCCTTCTAGAGGAGATGAATTAATCTTGGCGTAATAAGTAAATAGAACATCGTAGGGCAGCAGTTGATGCACATATAACACCGCGCTGTGCTAACCCTGCCTGAGAATACGTCATAATTTGGTCACAGTGCAAG